>CM050211.1:28431149-28433649 GCA_027475355.1 Coilia nasus
ACCTACCTTGGCTTTACCACACGTGTGTGTGTTAGTGTGTATGTACACGTGTGCCAAGCATTGGATTACTTTGGAGTGTATGTGTGAGGCACAGTGGAGAGTATGCAGCCCGTCTCCAGAACCGGCCATGAGCTTTGCGACCACAGTGTGTGTGAGTCTGGTAAGTGGACTTGTACACACACACACATACACACACACACCTGCTGATATCATCCACAGGTACAAAACTCTAAAAACACTTTTGATTTAGGGACAAGATTTCTCAGCCTTTTGAGTGTAGATGGGTGCTTTACATATTGGATCTATTGGCCTCTGGATCTGCTGGATTCTTAGAAGGAGTCTGAGATGTCTTGTGTGTCCTTCAGATATTAGCACACTTCAGGGGACTAATAAATGCTAAGGGTGCTAACTGCAGTGCAGTACAGGGAGTGGATTGGGGTTGGATGTCCTTTGAAGTAGCAGCATTTCAGGCCAAACAATGAAGTCAAAGCTGAACATTCTAAAGTTGCAGTACCTCACATGTCCATTGGGGGTTGGTTGCAGAAGCGAGCAACTTCCCCATAGACTCCCATGTTAAAAAGTTAATTTTCACAACAAAAATAAACATATACAGTCCGGTTCAAAAAACGGTTTTGCTGTCCTTCGATAGTTTTTAGTTCTATGCAGGCCTGGAATTTCATCATTTTAGGGGCAAGGCCACTTTGCCTTTTGTGTTGTCAATTTAGTAGAAGGGCATCAGGGCAACTTTGGGCTTCTGGCAGATATTTTTCAAGGGCACAAGGCCAAATTGAGAGGGCACGAGGGCCATGGCCCTCATGGCCCTCGTGAAATTCCTGCCCTGGTTCTATGACAACTAGGGGGTGAAGTTTTGTTAAATCCATTAATTGAATCCCCAGATAATTCACAATTGACATTCACAGAATGAATTGGCCAAGATGGCAGCGCTCAGAAAACTTCAATTTAGACTTCATCCGGTCTATGTAAAAGAAAGTCTATGCGTCACAGCACAGAGGGTTTGTCCAGTTCTCCTATGTATAGTCTATGCGTCTTTCTGAGTAGTGGGCTCATGGGCTGGTTTTGAAGGATCCTTAAGAGGACTCTGGGCTGCATAAGCACACTACAGAGGACCATGTGAAGGCTAAGGAGAAGGAAATGGAGATGCATTACTAGGGAGTGGATTGGGACTGCAGTTCCTTGTGAGCATTGGGTATGTGAGTTGGGTTAGCAGCTGTTTTCAGTGGACATACATGAGTGGAGGTGTTAGGTGGCCAGACTATGGGGGAAAGCTGCTGCTGCTGCTGCTGATGATGATGCTCTACTCCTTTACATGTTTCCCTGTGCTGTTTAAAAGTCATGTGTTGGGCTGTGGTGAAAAGAGCAGTGATGCTATGAGGGAGAGGGAATGATGATCTGCTCCTGCATATGTTTTGCTGTGCTGTTTAAAAGTCATGTGTTGGGCTGTGGTGAAAAGAGCAGTGATGCTATGAGGGAGAGGGAATGATGATCTGCTCCTGCATATGTTTTGCTGTGCTGTTTAAAAGTCATGTGTTGGGCTGTGGTGTTCCACTCTATGCTGGTCATAACTGCTTCAGGAAGCAGATGAAGTAAAGCAGTCTAGATGCAAGCATGACTAGCTAACCTGCCAAAGTCTGAGATATATATGTGTGTGTGTGTGTAAGAGAGAGAGAGAGCAAGAGAGAAAGGAAGGAAGAAAGAAAGTGAGAGATAAAGAGAATGAGGGTGTGTGTGTGTGAGCGAGAGAGCGGATGAATGAATGTGTGTGTGTGTGTGTAGGCCAAAGCTAGTTTTGTCTGCTGGCTTAACTGCACTTTGCATGGATAGACTAGTAAGGAAGGGGCACTGGTCTAACTGGTTATGTGTGTGATGTGTGTGTTAAACCCTGCATCGCTGCAGTCATGTGGATAAGCACAGGAAGCCTTCTTTCACCACCTGACAGTCAGGCCCTGTGAAAGCAGTCACCTGTGAAAGCAGTCAGGCCCTGTGAAAGCACTCACCTGTGGGAGCACTCACCTGTGGGAGCACTCACCTGTGGGAGCTTTGAGAGAAGAATAGGTTAGGGTTTAACCTAAGCAGGTACTGGAAAGCCCAGATGCAAGCGCAGCTAACACTTAAAGGCAGTGTCCTGTGTCTGTCTATCTGTCTGTCTGTCTGGCTGGCTGGCTGCCTGTCTGCCTGGCTGTCTATCAGTCTGGCTGTCTACCAGTCTGGCTGTCTATCTAATGGAAGCTGGTGGGGTAAAATCTCACTGCATAAAAGCAGCAAAAGCTGACATTAGAAACCAGTTTCTTTGAGGAAAGATGGGTTTTTGCTGCCATTTAATACAGGTGGCAAGCTAACTAATGCACAGACTCAGGACAGTCTGATCCGGTCTGCAAGGCAAAAGAGGGGAAAGGCGGAGGAGGAGGTAGCCTAGTTTTGCTCTGAGTAAATAGGCATTCTGTCTTTTGCTTGTTTGGACAAGTATAAATATTCTGGACAA
>CM050211.1:28436149-28441149 GCA_027475355.1 Coilia nasus
ACACACACACACACACGCACAAATACATGTAGGCTGCATGAATACACACATGGACGCTTCACAGTACACAAGTTCACATATCCCTTCAGACACAGCATACACACACAGACACACACACACTCGAACACATGTAGACAGCGGCCATTTGAATGGTTTATCATTTCCACAATGTAAAATACAATGGGTCTGTTTGTGTGCATGTCCTAGTGCCCCAAAGAGGGAGGGCGAACAAGGCCCGCTTGTCAGCAGACACTGCAACATACAGGCCCTTCCTCCCATGCAATTCCTCCTGTGTCCTTATCACCGGCGTTCATCAGTGGCACTGGGTCTGCTACACTCTGTGTGTGTGTGTGTGTGTGTGTGTGTGTATGTGAGTATGTGTGTATGTGTTTGACTATGAAGCAGTAATTTCAAATCTAGCCTGCTAAATGATTTTGAACATCTCTCCCTCTCTCATAGGACACAAGTCTGTGGCCATCTGATGGCGTGGGTCCCTCTAGTGGTGGAAGTGAGGTAGGACAAGAGCACTGCATGTAGCCCAGACTGTGGACCTTTTTCAACCACAATTACCACAACAGCAGTGGATTAATACTTTTTCTCTATCTCTCTCTCTCTGTCTCTCTCTCTCTGTCTCTCTCTCTCTCTCTCTCTGTCTCTCTCTCTCTGTCTCTCTGTCTCTCTCTCTCTCTCTCTCTCTCTCTCTCTCTCTCTCTCTCTCTTCTTCTCTTTCTCTTGCTCTTTCTCCCACTCTCTGTCTCTGTCTAAAACACAGCAGGTGAGTAGCTCTCGTCCCCCGGATCAGATGAACTCTCGTGGCATCGGAGGAGGAGTAGGAGGTGGAGGAGGAGGCGGTCGGTTCCAGCCCACCTGGCCGTACCTGCAGCACTCCATCATCGAGCTGCCCCCCACCATCTCCCTGTCGGACGGCGAGGAGCCCCCTCCTTACCAGGGGCCCTGCACCCTACAGCTGCGGGACCCCGAGCAGCAGCTGGAGCTGAACCGCGAGTCCGTGCGCGCGCCCCCGAACCGCACCATCTACGACGGGCCCCTCATCGGACCCCCCTGCCCCCCCTCCACCTACAGCGGCGGCGGGGGTGGCGGAGGGGGCTCCGTGTCCATGGGGGGGTACCCGGGACAGCCGCGACAGGAGGGCGCCCCCCCTACCTACAGCGAGGCGGTGGGACACTACTACCAGCCCTCCCCACCCAGCAGGCACCTCAGGCGGGGCGGAGAGGGCCTGAGGGGGCCCCCCAACCCCACACCCCTCATCCAGGCCCTGGAGAACAGGAACGCACGCAACAAGGAGAAGCAGAAGGGGCATCAGGTGTGAGGGACAGACAGGTGGGGGGTGGGGGGTGGACAGAGGCAGGCGAGGGGGCAGGAGGGGAGGTTGTTGGTGGGGCGGTGTGTTAAGTGTGTTTGTCAGGAGGTTAAATCTCCACACCTCGGCCCCCTCCTCCTCCTCCTCCTCCTCCTCTCCTTCTCTCCTCCTCCTCCTCCACTACCCCTGTGGGATGAACTGGAGAAGGGGAGGGGGGGGCGGGGGTCGGACACTGGTGTGGTAGTCATTGCGGATCAGCAGGACGGCCGGCCAAGCAGAGGAGATATCAGAGGAAATATCTCTGTAGTCTGTACCCTTCAGTGGCCACTGCTTCATATCATTGCCATGCCGATTCACCACCATTCGATAACACAGACAAGGGGACTCTTCTTCTTTCAAGCAAATCATCATTTTTTTTTTTTACTTTTTGCATTATCCAGAACCAGAGGCAAGATGGTATTCCGTAATCCGTGCTTTTTTTGTTTAATTTAATTTTTTTCTTAAATCATTCTCATCTTTCTGTTTAAAAGGCGTTCTTTTTTTTCCCACGTAGGGTAGATGCCTCTCAGGTTCTGCTTCTTAGTTAGGATGAGAACCGGATTGGAAGCCATGTTGTTTTTCATCCCCTTTCTGACCGCCAGTCTCCTTAGTTACCAACACCCTGCCTGCTGATTGGCCGAGAAGACCAGTTAAGAGGAGGGGCCTAGGGGAGCTGGCCACTCAGCGTCCAGAGAAATGTTTGCACAGAGTTGTGAGCAAGACTGTTCTTTATAGTAATTATGACAACCGACAAGAAACGTCTTGTGATTAGTAGAGGAAGAGAGGATCGCCTGCTAAGATTAGTATTTTTCTAAAAAAAAAAAGAACACATTCTAAAGAGGAAGTGCTTTTTTTCACCTGTTCTAGAAGTAATCTGTTGGGCTACCAACTGAAACACATTGAACGTTGTGCTATATGTCCTTCAGTACGTGTCTGCATGTGCATATGTATGCCATATTTTGTTGCTTCCGTTGCAAAACCTTGTGCCTTGTCTAGTCCCAAGCTTTGGTTTTTGGCTTTAGCTTTAGTCTAGGGAGAAGAAGACAGAAGGAGTCTGTGTGTGCGAGGCTTCAGATTTGTAATATTTCAAAACAAACAGTAGACGATCAGTACAAGCAAAAGTCCAAGTCAACAGGAAATGATTTTCCATGTGTGTTACAGCAGAAGCACTGTCTCCTAACGTGGGCTTGATTGGGCCTCCTGGAGCAGAGCGGTGTATGTGTGTCAGTATATGTGTCAGGGACAACCACGAGCACATTATTAGGGCCCCACCACACAGCTGTGATTGACAGATCACTGTTAGTGTGACACTTTCCTTAGGCTGGACTGGAGGAGGTTGAGGAGAAGCCAGGACAAGAGAACCGAGGACAAGGTTTTGCAGTGGCAGCAATGACATATGCATGTTTATGAAAAACTGAAAAACAATACTTAAGAGGCACAGAGTTATTTATATAAAAAACAAAGTCTAAAAATTGCACTATTTAAATATAACAAAATGGTAAGCAGAGGCTTGTGTACAAATGAAAAAAAAAACCTCTTGTGATGTTTGTGATTGAGAGGAGGCTGTGTATGAGGTGTGAGTCCTAACCTTAAGAGCTGAGTCTGTCTACATGTGTGTAAGTCAGTCAGTCAGTGTATGAGAGAGTTCTTACCTTAAAGCCTGAATCTGTCTACATGTGTGTAAGTCAGTGAGTCAGTCAATGTATGAGAGAGTTCTTACCTTGAAGCCTGAATCTACATGTGAAGCTCCCTGTTTAGCCCCAAACCCAGAGTGTGTGTGCCATTGGACCAAACACTACAAAACACACCAGCCAGCCACTCCGCAGTAGCTTATTCCTGTTTGGCTCGCCTGGTCTAGCCAATCAGCAGCAGGTTATTCATCTGACTCGCCTGGCTTAGCCAATCAGAAGCTTATTCAGCTTTCACTGGCCCCGGCTCTGTTCGAGCGAGCCAACCAGACTATCTGCTACTGCTGCAGTCTGTCGGGGCATTGCCCTGACTTGGCATGCAACCCACTGTATCGACTGTGCGGTCCTGGGTGCTGTGTTTTTGTGTGCCAAGGCCAGACTATGTGGATGGATATGGGTGAAGGGGGGGGGGGCTCAGCACTTTAAAAAGATGGCATGGGGTTAGGGTTAGAATAAGCAGAAAAAGAAAAAGACACAATCTCCAGACAGCACTGGTCTCCCAGCCTTTTTATGCAAGAGCGCCCCCTAAAGGCCTGGAGCCGGGGGGGACCTCCAGAGTGCTAGCATCCCAATGCAGGAACAGAGAGAGAGGCAGAGGAGAGCAGGACAAATCAGAGCTCTGCTCCTCCGGCCTCTCCTCAGTTTGGGAGGACTACGTGTCTCGGTGTTCGTTCACATGCATTCCTCACGGCTGACAGCGCACTGGGAGGATTCAATACATCCTCCACTCCTGTGTGCGTAACGCTGCTAGTTTGAGACTTCCTACTGTCTCTGCTCATCATCACAAGAGTGGCCAGGCTATTGGCCTGCACTGTGCTGCCCACAGACGGATTGCTGGCTAGCAGACGTCTTGAGTGTGCAGTGGCCACTTCTTGTGCTGCCCAGCTTTGATCAGAGTGATGCAGTTGACAGCCAAATGCCCCACGAGATGGTAAAATGCATGCGAGGATGAGACACTTCAATCATGTATTAGAATGACCCAAATGAGCAGCCTTAAGCCAGACCCAGCCTCAAGACTCAAGGGCATCGGCGATCACACACTCACTCACTCATGTGCCTGTGTGTGTGTGTCTACATGCTTGTGTGTGTGTTTGTGCATGCATGTGTGTGAGCGTGGCTTTGGCTAGCTTTCTTGCAGGGTGCCAGTGCTGTCTGAGTCCATGTCTGTGGAGAAAAAGAGAGACTTTGGGGGGGGGTGGGGGGGCAGAAAGAGATGTTCCAGGTAGAGGGGGGGTTGGGGGGGTTGTGAGAGGAGTTTGGGGAGATGGAGGCGATCAGTGAGAAGGGGAGTTAGTGAGGGGGGGTTAGTTAGTTAGTGAGCAGGGTTGCCAGAGGGGTTCGATGGCGTGGGATTGACGCGTCGTAGCTTTGTCCACAGATACAGACGCTGCTTCTCTCCTTACAGCATGGCAGAATCACACGTCCTATATCAGCCATGAGGATAAGGAGGGGTTCACTGCAGCAGGCTTGTTTATGGTGGGGTAAAGTTCTAATGCAACACACACACACACACGTGCAGCACACATCTCACAAATAAACACCTCACACACACCCACGCACAAATCCCATAGTTAGTAGTTTGGGTCAGTGTGTGCTTGTGTTGGCCCACACTGGTTCAGTTCCCCCACAGTTTCTCTGCGTTTCCTAGAGCTCTTACCGAGGAAGGCCTCTCTTGAAATATGATATGTGTGTGTGTGCGTGTGTGCGTGCGTGTGTGGACTTTGATGATGATAATGATGATGATGATGATGATGATGATGTTGATGTTAAAGAGGTTTTGTGGAGAATGTTGCAATACACCTATTATTTGCCTTTTAATAATGTAGTTATGCTCATTTGGAGAGAATTGTAACCTTTGTTATTGTTGTTTGTTCTTATTATTGTTTAGTTTTGTAGAAAAAAAAAAAAGAAATGTTGTTTTCTTCGGATTCACACAAATGCAGAAGTTTGCT
>CM050211.1:28453649-28498649 GCA_027475355.1 Coilia nasus
AAAAACAAAGACAGACCAGGCCAGCAGACCATCTCACGTGCTACCAGCCAGAATCAGGTGCCCAGGTGTGAGACCAGCTCCCCTGCTGCTGCCTGGGGGTGTGGCTGGTCCAGACAGCCCCTGCGTAGCTCCAGCAACTTCCTGACCTACATAAGGGCCAGCGGACAGAAGGGGCTCCAGCTATAGTTAGCATAGCAAGGTCACTCAGTCACCTGCTTCACATGGACTCAACCTTATTCTCTCTGACCGCGGGCACGCAGAAGCAAAAGAAACACACATAGAAAGTGTGTAAACACACTCCATTGCTCTCTGAACGAGGTGATGCAGAACTGAGGCCATCTTTTGGTCCTGTTAAGGTCCGTTCACACCAAGAACTGCAATGATAACGACAACTAAAACTATGACGATATGAACATCTACACTGAGGAGCGACATTTTAACTGCAACATTCTAGTCACGATTTAAACATCTAATAGAACATGACGTCCGGTGAATTTTAATGAATTCTGATAGCTTGACAGTGCTTTTATAGTTCATAAAATCGCTCTGAATATGATCCCAATGATACTGTTCAGTCTGTCATTGTCATTATACATGTAGTTGAAATGTGAACGGCACCAGGTTATACTTATAATTATCTTTGTAGTTATCGTTCTAGGTGAGAACGATCCTTTAGGCTGGAGAAGTAGAAGAAATGGTTGGTAATGAAGATGCAATGGTTGTGTAATGATAGATGATCGTGTCTTTGTGCCTTTTTTATTTCTGTCTTTGGCAGGGGGCTCAACAAGCAAGGATACAAGTGCAGACGTGAGTTGATGCAAACACACACATACACACACACATACACAAACACAAACACACACACACACACACATACACATACACATACACAAACAAACACACACACACACACACACATTTAAAGGTCTCATTGCATCGTTGTTTCATTAATTTTGCGGTGGTCTCTAGTATTAATGAATGCCCTGTGAGCCAATTTTAGTGAGGAAAAAAAATGCTTTAGTGCTCCTGCTGCAGGCTGTTCTAGTTTGGTGGAGGAGATGGAGCAGGGAGAATGACAGGTTCTCGCCACAGGGTACAATCATTCGAAGACGATTCAGACATAGCACACCAAATAGAAGATTTAAACATTTTAAACAAACAAACATACTTACCTGTATTTGGCTAAGTGAATGTGTGCTGCAATGAGAGTCCTCCGCTAATTACAACTGTGGCATGGCTTTTTCTATTGAACAAACTTACATCACTTTGTATGCCATTTCCTTATTCGCTTCTTTTCCAGCTATTTTGTTTCATTGACTAATGGAGGCAATCAGGGTAGAAGAACATTTTCACGTGCAGCATGCATATGCAACTCGGAGAGACCCGTCGTATTTCGAAAAGAGGAAGTACTAAATGGTTTCTTGCAGAATGAGACCTTTAAATGTATATTCTTATGGGGTACTCCCATTGACTCCCTACACAACTAAAAATATCTTTGTTTTTCTTTGAAATTTGTGCCCCATATATGTAACATATGTATTCACACACACACACACACACACACACATACACACACACACAAGCTATGATAGTTGTACTATAAATTGTCAAGTACACTAACCAGTCAAGATGTGCTGTGATGTTTCCTTCCCAGAGTGCAATGCAGCCATCCATAAGAAATGCATCGACAAGATCATTGGCCGATGCACGGGAACTGCAGCCAATAGTAGGGACACAGTGGTATGTATGACCATACAACTTAAGCAACATTTTTAACATTAATATTAATTAAATATATAAGTTAAAATTATATTAATAATATATAAGGATGGTGATGATAACAACATTGGTGACAATTGTGCTTGTGTGTGTGTGTGTTTGTGTGTTTGTTTGTGTGTGTGTAGTTTCAAAAGGAACGCTTCAAGATTGACATGCCACACCGCTTTAAGATTCACAACTACATGAGTCCCACCTTTTGCGACCACTGTGGCAGTTTGCTATGGGGTCTGGTTAAACAGGGACTTAAGTGTGAGGGTAAGGTGGTGTGTGTGTGTGTGTGTGTGTGTGTGAGAGAGAGAGTGTGTGTGTTTGTGTGTGTGTGTGTGTGTGTGTGTGTGTGTGCGTGTGTGTGTGTCTGTGTGTGTGTGTGTGTGTGTCCGTGTCTGTGTCTGTGTCTGTGTCTGTGTGTTTGTGAGTGGGTGTGTGTGTGGTCATACAGTAAGTGTGCATTTATTACCTCTTTTCAATATCTCCTGAAATATGTTTGCTGCAAGAGGTCATTATCATCTTGGTGTAATTAGTAAACACTAAATAGTAAATCTCTTCCTCGCGAGTCTGGTTCTTACTGTGTGTCTGTTTGTTAGACTGTGCCATGAACGTCCACCATAAGTGTCAGAAGAAAGTGGCCAACCTTTGTGGAATCAACCAGAAGCTTCTCGCCGAGGCCCTTACTCAAGTGGGACAGGTATGGCCATCACCTCTCATCTCATCTTTTGTGCTGGGCAAGTTACTTTGGAATAGTAATACAGTGCATTTATATTTATTTTAAAATGTTATAGTGTTACCCTGCTTACTATACAATATTAAATATAATTAGATACATTGGATTAGATTATTAGATTACTTTCTGTGGATCTCACACTTCCAAAACAACAAAAACAGCAATCTTCTTAAGCCGGCTACCTGTATAGATATATCCTTTTTTATTATTGCAAGTCACTACAGGAGTTGACCCAAAGTGCTTTACAGACAGAGGTAGTGATAACATTTAGAAACCAAGGCAGAACATGGGCTACAGCACCAGAGAGAAAAAGAAGTAAGAAAGGCACAGAACTGGAGCATTGCAGCATGGGGGTGCCTTAGAGACGAGGAGTCAACCACAAACATTGCAGTCTGTACAAAAAAGGCTTACCTATGATATGTACCGATGATGTTCCCTAGAGAGAGGTAGGGAGTATAAAATGCATTGCATTAGGCAGGTGTTGTGTGCCAGTCTTGAGACGTGAACAGAGGTTCCTTAGACATCTTATTGGTTAGTCTTAATGGGTTTGTCTTGATTAGTAACTGTAATGTTATTACTAAGTTGGAAATTCTCTCTTGCACTTGAACCCCCATCACTATGCATTACTGAGTGATTGAAGGACAGTGATGTATAAGTATACAGCACTGGCCAGTGCTGGTTAATACGTAGTAACAGGAATCACAAAGCAGGCAGGTACCTAGACAGGCAGGTAGGCCTGAGAGATCTGAGACATTGCTTGTGTCTGCCACAGATGATGCACCTTTGTGTTGTTTCTGTTAGATTATCTAATCGAATGTTTACAGCTATCAAGATGTAAGAAAAAATCTGATAAATAGCAAAACAGGACCCTGGAGTACATTTCGTAGCCCAGCTTCAAGCCACAGAGACATGACAAAGGGGACGCTCTGCTCATATGTGATACAACAGTCTAACACTTAACACAGCCGTTTAACAGCCTTTTAGCCACTGATGTCACACAAGATGGCAGGCTTGGTAACAGATGTAATTATGGCTCTGATAGTCTGTGGATGCAGTCTACGGGGAACACGGTTTATGGACACTTTTCTTGATTCGTAATGAAAGGTCAATTTCAGTTTATTGCCGAGCTAATCTGCGAGTCGTGGAGTGTCGTGGTGTCTTTGCTTGGACTGTGTCTGCCTGGAAATGTGTTTTCATCTGAGGAGTGTAATAAAGGTTTTAGATAAAAGGTTTTGTCTGTGAGAATGCCATCACAGAGATTCAGCTGACCATCTCATCATGGTTCTGTCTGTGACATTGTCTTCTCTTCCCCTTTCTTCTGTTCTGTCTCTTGTATCCCTCTATCACGCTATCTCTCTTTCGTGTTTCTTATGCATCCTCTTCCTCTCTCTCTTCCATGTCTGTCATATCCCTCTTTCCTTCTCTCCATTATATCCCCTCTCCCTTTCTTTCCATTACACCCCCTCTTTATCTGTCTGTTAAATCTCTCTCTCTCTTTCTTTCACTCTTTCTATCTTTTTCACTGTCTCTGTCTCTCACCCTATCTCTCTCTCCTTCTCTCACTCTATCTCTCTCTCACTCTCTCTCTCTTCTGATTGTTTTATCTACTTCTTCCACTCTTTCTCTCTGTCTGCCTGATCTACCCCCCTCTCTCACCCTTTCTTCTCTGCTATATCCCCCTCTTTCTCTCTCTTTCTTTTTCTTTCTCTCTACCATATCTCCCCTTCCCTGTCTCCTGCCTTGCACAGAAATCTACCCGCCGCCCTGAGTCTAAGGAGCAAGATAGTGGCGTGTACCAGGACTTCAACAACAGCCCTGGGGTAGACACTAATGGTGAGCACCAGCAGTATTCCCAGAGATGAAAAAAACATACTTACACTCCATTTGCAAACTATTCTATGACTGTACATGCAGAAAGATGCTTTTTTATACGTTTCTGAATGGTGATGGTACCAGGTAGAGAATGCAGATTAAAAATTGCAGCCCAAAAGAATGATATCGCGTAGAGTTCCTGTTAAACTTCTGACATGCAGTGATTCTGTAATATTTTGCAGAGCGTCTGTTGACATGCAGTGATTCGGTAATATTGTGGAGAGTGTCTGTTAAACTTTCCAACATGCAGTGACCCTGTGACATTATGGCACGAATGTTAAGCTTATGGCATTCAGTAATCCTGTGCCACCGGCCACTATTGGCTTCAAGGGAATTTCTCTTCACTCTTCTCCTCAAACAGGAATGGTGACAGTGTGCACCTTTTCCTCCAGGTATTAACATTCCCTGTGAAAGGTTAGCATTGTGAGAACTGTCATCAGTAATTTTTGGGTCACTCAAAATTACATGTGTGTATATGTGTGTGTGTGTGGTTGTGTGTGTGTGTGTGTGTGTGTGTGTGTGTGTGTGTGTGTGTGTGTGTGTGTGTGTGCGCGCGCGCGCGCGCACGTGTGTGTGTGTGTGTTATGATTATATGCAGATGCAGCTCCGTATGGGTGCCTATGGGACGGGTCGGGTCCTCGCCCCCCCTCACGCATCTCCCATCAGACCTGCATCAGCATCGACAACTTCATCCTGCACAAGGTGCTGGGCAAGGGCAGCTTTGGCAAGGTAACACACACACACATATACACACACACGAACACACACACACAAACATACAGACATTCACACATACATACATACATACATACAAACATAAACAGCCGGATTTGGTAAGGTAATACACACACACATATGCACACACAAGCAGCTTTGGCAAGGTATACAGACTGATAAACACACACACACACACACACACACACACACACACACACACACACAAACACACACTTTTCTTTATGTGTGTGTTTGCGTGTGTGTGTGTGTGTGTGTGTACAGGTGCTGTTAGCAGAGCTGAGGGGCAGTGGTGAGTTCTTTGCGGTGAAGGCTCTGAAGAAGGACGTGGTGCTGATGGACGATGATGTAGAGTGCACCATGGTGGAGAAACGCGTGCTGGCCCTCGCCTGGGACAACCCCTTCCTCACACACCTCTACTCCACCTTCCAGACCAAGGTAACACACACACACACATACACACACATACATGGTGAAGAAATGCATGCAGGCCCTCGCCTGATAAGGAGTGTGTGTGTGTGTGTGTGTATGTGTGTGTGAGTGATTTTAGTTTTTACCACCTTCAATACTTCAAGGCTTTAAGACTTTTATTGTCAGTGAACAGTTGTCTGTACGACGAATTATGGGATTGTGGGAGTAATGGGAACACTTCTGCTAGTTTCCTCTGCAGCTGGTCATTAGAGTTGGTAATTAGAATTGATCATTACAGTTGGTCATTGCTGTTGGTCATTAAGAGAATAATGCTGCACAAACTACTTTGGATAATAGACTCCTCACGTCCTGGCTCCTGACACCACAAGTGAAACACTAGATTGACACATTACAGTTAAAAACATTACAGTCAAACATTAGAGGGAAACATGAGTGTTTGAGTAGTGTTTTAAGTTTGAGCTGAATCTCCTACAGCTCAGCTGTAATGAGGATCATTACAGGAAATGATTCCTTCTCACTTAAGTAGCAGTGTACTTTTACTGTATGTATGTATGCATGTATGTATGTATGTACGTGTGTGTATGTGTGTGTGTATGTATGTATGTATGTATGTATGTATGTATGTATGTACAGTACTGTGCAAAAGTCTTAGGCAGGTGTGAAAAAAGGCTGTCAACTAGGAATGCCTTAAAAAATGGAAGTGTTAATCATTTATGTTCGTCAATTAACAAAATGCAGTGACTGAACAAAAGAGAAACCTAAATCAAATCAATATTTGGTGTGATCACCCTTTGCCTTTAAAAGAGCATCAATTCTTCTAGGTCTATTGCATAGAGTTTTTGAAGGAACTTGGCTGGTAGGTTGCGCCAAACATCTTGAAGAACTACCACAGATCTTCTGTGGATGTATGCCTTTTCAAATATACAACCAATTTGGTGTAATTGGTTGATCATACACCTGACTATAATCCTGCAAAATCCCTGACTTTGTGTGTACCCCTGTGTGTGAACTGATGCTGGTATGATGCTGATGCTGGTTTAGACACCTGCCTAAATCTTTGGCCAGTACTGTATCTTTTCAGCCATCCACATGTTTAATGTTAAAAAGACCCATAAGGCTGAAAGGACTTAAGGCATAAGATGGGCATAAGTTGTTTTTTGACAAGTGTTAGGCAGGTGCACACAAAGTGTACACACACAGGGGTACACACAATGTCAGGGATGATCAAGTGTATGATCAACCAATTACACAAAATTGGTTGTATATGTCAGGAAGCATACATCCACAGAAGATCTGTGGTAGTTCTTCAAGATATTTGGCGCAAACTACCAGCCAAGTTCCTTCAAAAACTCTATGCAATAGACCTAGAAGAATTGATGCTCTTTTAAAGGCAAAGGGTAATCACACCAAATATTGATTTGATTTAAGTTTCTCTTTTGTTCAGTCACTGCATTTTGTTAATTGATGAACATAAATGATTAACACTTCCATTTTTGAAGGCATTCCTAGTTGAGAGCATTTTTTCAAACCTGCCTAAGACTTTTGCACAGTACTGTATGTATGTATGTATGTATGTATGTATGTATGTATGTATGTATGTATGTATGTATGTATGTATGTATGTATGTATGTATCTATCCATCCATCCATCCATCCATCCATGCATCCATCCATGCATGTGTTGGTGTTGTTGCTAATGTAGTTGCTGCTGTGTTTGACAGGAGCACCTGTTCTTTGTGATGGAGTATCTGAATGGAGGAGATCTCATGTTTCACATCCAGGAGAAAGGACGATTTGATCTGTACAGGGCCACGTATGTACACACCTCTGCCAAACACACACACACACACACACACACACACACACACACACACAGACACATGCATGCACACACGCGCACACACACACACACACACACACACACACACACACAAAGCCACATAATAAACTGCTCCTCCCTTGCCACACAGATGTAACAGATACATTCACTGTTTCTCACACAGTGCACACACACAAACACACACACACACACACACAAACACACACACACACACACACACACACACAAAATACACACACACACAAACACACAAAATACACACATACACACACACACACGCGAGCACAAACACGGGCACACACACACATGGGCACACACACGCTGGGTTGTGTGGGAATGGTCTTACTCCTCCCTCCATTGGTGCAACCCAGAAACGGCGTGTAGAATTACAAGAGCTGAGATCATTGGACATAGTATATGCCTGTATTGTCTGTAGAGATCATTATCATAACATAACAACTCCTAAACACACACACAACGCATCGCACACAAATACTACTTAAATGGCCCCTCCATACACACACACACACATGCACCCCCCCACCACACACACACACACACAGTCTCTAACTTCTCTTTCTTGTGCAGATTCTACTCTTCAGAGATTGTATGTGGTCTGCAATTTCTACATTCAAAAGGCATCATCTACAGGTAACCCACCCACACTCCCGCACACACTACCACATACACTCCCACACACACTACCACACACAGTCAGCTGACCAGTGAATTTGTCTCTCTCGTGGTCTCTTTCTGTCTCTCTTGTTTTCTTTCTTTCTCTCTCTCTCTCTCTCTCTCTCTCTCTCTCTCTCTCTCTCTCTCTCTCTCTCTCTCTCTCTCTCTCTCTCTGTCTCTGCAGAGACCTGAAGTTGGATAATGTGATGTTGGACGGGGAGGGTCATATAAAGATTGCGGACTTTGGCATGTGTAAGGAGAACGTCTTTGGGGAGAACCGCGCCACCACCTTCTGTGGAACGCCAGACTACATCGCCCCAGAGGTACCACGCAGAAATACCAGAATCAGATATACAACCCCAATTCCGATGAAGTTGGGAAGTTGTGTGAAATATAAATAAAAAAGAAATGCTCTCAAATCATACAAGCAATACATGTGTTTGAGAATAGTCCAAAGACAACATATCAGTTAATGAAACTGGATTTTTTGTTGTTGTATGGGATATTTATGGTCATTTTAAATTTTAGGCCAGCAGCATATATCAAAAAAGTTGGGAGAGTGTCAATAAAAGGCAGTTGGGCTGCTGAAATCATGTCAAGGACAAGAAAGAAAGCCATTTTTATATAAAATCATGTTGTCAGTTAACATAATTAACTGTGAAATGTCCTCTGTTGTTTTTTCTTTAGTCTTATTCAACTTTTCCTGCCTTTTATTGACACTGTCCCAACTTTTTTGAGACACGTTGCTGGCCTAAAATTTAAAATGACCATAAATATCCCATACAACAACAAAAAAATCCAGTTCCATTATAGCATTCCTTTTTTACGTCCCAACTTCATCGGCTCTCTGTATTAGTAGTATACATTCAATAAACAAACAGAAATATATAGACACTAATATGAGAAAATGTAGCATTACCTATAAAACCATAAAACTTATCTTAAACTTAAACGTTTTAAAGCAGTAAAGAACCTTAATTGGTTGGTGCTACAGTAGTGAGTGATCAAGAGACTTAGTTACATACCATGTTTATTTTGAGTGTGTTTGCGTGCATGTCTGTGTGTGTGTGTGTGTGTGTGTGTGTGTGTGTGTGTGTGTGTGTGTGTGTGTGTGTGTGTGTGTGTGTGTGTGTGTGTGTGTGTGTGTGTGTTTGTTCAGATCCTGCTGGGCCAGGCCTACTCGTTCTCTGTGGACTGGTGGTCGTTTGGCGTGCTGGTGTACGAGATGCTGATTGGCCAGTCCCCATTCCATGGTGACGACGAAGATGAGCTGTTTGAGTCCATCCGCATGGACACCCCTCACTACCCTCGCTGGATCACCAAGGACACCAGAGACCTACTGGAGCGGGTACACACACACACACACACACACACACACACACCCCACTACCCTCGCTACCCTCACTGGATCACCAAGGACACCAGAGACCTACTGGAGCGGGTACACACACACACACACACACACACACACACACACACACACACACCACTACCCTCGCTGGATCACCAAGGACACCAGAGACCTACTGGAGCGGGTACACACACACACACACACACACACACACATACACACACCCCACTACCCTTGTTGGATCACCAAGGACACCAGAGGTACAGGTACACAAACACACACATTAATACCCATACACTCACACTGTGCAATATTATTATTCAGACAGGCTGTGAATAATAGTATAATAATAATAGTATTGCACATTATGCTGTAGATGTTGTATAGTGAGACATATTGAACATAAATCAACAGCAGTAGTGCGGTGACAAAACCAAATTGGATATTAGCCAGCAGCCGCAGTGAAGTGTCAACATATTCTGAGATTATTTCATACACAAGAATATTTCAGAGTGATTTATGAAAGAGGTAATAAACATTAAAAAATCCACCACACAAACACAGACACACTTAGCTGACATACATTTTTTGTTGTGCAAACAGAATGGACTCTTTTTGTGCCACATAACCACAAACATCCTCTCTCTCTCACGCACACACACACACACACGCATCCTTACACAAACACATGCACACACACACGCACACACGCACACACACACACACACACACACACACACACATACATACATCACACACGCACACTCAGCTAAACCTGACTCAGTAGCACTCTTCTTCATGTGTGTGTCCTGTTAGCTGTTTGAGCGTGACCCCTCTCGTCGCCTGGGGATTGTGGGTAGTATTCGAGGCCACTCCTTCTTCAAGACCATGAACTGGTCCGCTTTAGAGAGGAGAGAAGTGGATCCGCCGTTTAAACCCAAAGTGGTACGTAGCGTTTTTGACGTTCCGTCTTTATCTTCCTATGGCTGTGTGTGTTTAACCTCGCTTGTATATTCTGTTTTCTTTTTAAATTGACGCTGTCAATCACAGAAAGCGCCCAATGACTGCAGTAACTTTGACCGGGAGTTCCTGAGCGAGAAGCCCCGCCTCTCCCACAGCGACAAGAGCCTGATCGACTCCATGGACCAGAGCGCCTTCGCCGGCTTCTCCTTCATCAACCCCAAGATGGAGCACCTCGTCCTGCAGAAGTGATGAAGAGGACGCCCTCCCTTCGCTCCTCCTCGTCCTGTAGAAGTGATGAAGAAGAGGCCCTCCGCACCTCCTTCTTCACCTCTGTCACCCACGCCTCCTCACCCCCTCTCATCCCCTCCCCTGACCGCCTCCATCCCTGCCTTAGTACCTCCCTGTCCTCAGTGTTGACTGGAAATGCCTGCCAAATATCTGCCCAGGATGATTGTGTGGATGTGTATGAGGGGGTAGGTGCGTGTGTGCATGCGTGCCTACGTGTCTATGTGTGGGTTTGTGTGTGTAGGACTGTGTGTCCAGGATGGAAATACCAGCTCTGCAAACAGACTTCTCTCAACTAACCACTGATAGTGTGTGTGTGTGCATGTGTGTGTGTGTGTGTGTGCATGTGTGTGTGTGTGTGTGCGTGTGTGTGTGTGTGCGTGTGTGTGTGTGTATGTGTGTGTTTGTGTGTGTGTGTGTGTGCGCTTTACCGCTTATAGTGTGTGTGAATACGCCTTACCACTGAAAGTGCATGTATGTGTGTGTGTGTGTGTGTACACCTTACCTCCTTTCAGAACTACAGTATGTGCTCTAAGTGTGCTTGAGTATCTTCTGGACAGTCAATAGGATAATCCAACATCTGCATGTGCAAAATGCATTGTGCTCTATTGTTGACACAGATGAGGTAATTTAAGGTCTGTACAGTAGGTGTAGAATGCAGATGTTGTCTCTACAAGCTGTTTAGTTATTGTGGCATCTAGGCTTTGTTACAGTCACAGACGCATGTGGGCATTCTTATATCACTCGATGTGACAAAGATATCTTGCTCTGTATTGCTGCATCGCTACCACATAACATTGCCTAGCATAAGTGATATTTATAGGGAGTGCAATAATGCAGACAGTCTTTTGTCATAGTATATGGATTTACATAGAGTATTAATACACTCACTGGCCACTTTATTAGGTACACCTGTTCAATTGTTTACTAACACAAATAACTAATCAGCCGATTACATGGTTGCAATTCAATGCATTAAGGCATGTAGAGGTGGTCAAGACAACTTGTTGAAGTTCAAACCGCGGATCATAATGGAGAACAAAGGGGATTTAAGTGACTTTGAACGTGGTATGGTTGTTGGTGCCAGACAGGCTGGTTTGAGTATTTTAGAAACTGCTGATCTAGCGGCAGTTGTGTGGCCGAAAATGCCTTGTTGATGTGAGAAGTCAGAGGAGAATGGGCAGACTGGTTCGAGATGATAGAATGCAGAATACCATCTCTGAACACACAACATGTCGAACCTTGAAGAAGTTCTGAAGGCAAAAGGGGGTCCAACCTTTTAGTAGCAAGGTGTACCTAATAAAGTGAGTGTATGGATGTTTCGCACTGAATGATGAACCAGCGTGTGTGTGTGTAGTAGAGGCATCTATCCACATCATGTATGGTAGGAGACACCTGTGCCAATCATGTGTGGCTCCCTTGTGTCCCCTGCAGGCCCCCCGAGGGCCTACTTCCAGTCACCTCTGAGGACCTTGACGCATCTCAGCAACTCCACTGTCTCTTACACACTCGCTCTGCTCTACTCACTCCCTGCTGTGCTCTTAACCAGCTTCCACACTGCCCCAACAAACGCCAATAAACTCCGACACATTCTAAAGTTAGCAGTCAGTGGCATCTGGCAGGTGGCAGTCTTTAGCATTTTTAATTTGTTGTCTAGGAACGGGCTCTTGTATGTTGTAACAAAGATCTACTACTCCCTGAACACTCTCTGGTTGTAGC
This sequence comes from Coilia nasus, assembly GCA_027475355.1. NCBI lineage: Eukaryota > Metazoa > Chordata > Actinopteri > Clupeiformes > Engraulidae > Coilia > Coilia nasus. The sequence continues at coordinate 28,466,022 of CM050211.1, forward strand.
TTGTTGGAAAACTGTCGGCAGTTGGTCAGAAATTCTACAACTCCACCAAACCCAACCGAACATGTTGAATTCTTCCAACTCGATCCAACAAGAACAAACAAACACAGACTGATGGTCCACAATGACCCAACTGTTGGCGTTTGTTGGAGTGGGTTGGCGTTTGTTGGTGTTGAAGCACCTTTAGATAATTTGTCATTATCAACACCATCACACATCTGACAAAGACTTCAATGAAGACATTATGCTTCGATGTTTGTGATGGTGAGCTACTGGAATAGAGAAGAACAGTGCCTCCGCTCAAAGATCTAGTAGTAGTCTTGGGCTTTGCATGCTGCAGAATTCCTACCTAGTGATACCTATATATTCTGTGCTGTTGCCACTGCCATTAGGCGCTTAGCAAAGACTCATTACACACAGACGCATAAATGAACTCAGAGACTTTCTACACTTTCCACATTCCTGTTACACCATCATTGCTAATTTCCTCTCTGTAAACTCACGACTCGAACCTCACCAGTGAATGAACTCTGTGTAACTATATTTAATGTGTACCTAGTTTCGTAGGACCAGGAGAGGCTTCAACTTCAGTACTTTGTGTAACCAGTATTCCAACAACAACTTGCCTTGATGTGTGTGTTCTCATGCGAAGCACACAAAATCCTTCCCCACCTTCCAACAGGGCACCCTGCCAACACTGTAAATCATATTTAGTATAAAAATGTAATCCAGGCAAGTTATTGTATTGCTTTGACTGAAGCTATAGCAATGTTTAATGTCAGCTTTGTGCATTATAGACTTGACACTACATGGTGACATAACATAGCTCAGCAAACACAAAGCAACAATATAATTTGACTGGGTTATGTTGTTTAGGCTGAATATTTTTACAGTGACCCTCACCAACCCACCCACCATAAAACTCCCACAATGCTCTGACTGTTAGCCAGTAGTGAATTATCAAATGTGTGTGTATGACTTTGCCAGGGCGGACTCTTATTCAGCCCTAAAAAAGATGCAAATGTGACGTACTATTAATCATTTAAACGTGGTTGTTAAGGATAAAGAAGTCTGAGGCCTTTAAGGGGGTGTCAATGAAAGCATGTGCCCAATAGCTCTGATGCAAGCTGGTGCAATTAGCTATTTAGTAGAGACCTGAATGAAACTATATTAAGACTAGCTTCCTCCATATTCTTTAGGTAAAATTAAAGACAAGCCAATGCAGACAATTATGATCAAGTGTATATTATTTGTATATTTCGGTATAAGATGTATGTGTATGCGGGTATGTGGGTATCTCTTGACACAAGTGTATCGACTGTGTGTTGTGTCGGTCTGTATGTTAGTTTTATATTTCATCTGTCTGAGTCAGAAACCCTGTGGGCAGTCTGTGTAAGTGTCGTGGTTGCAGTTCAGAGTAAGAATATAAATATTACTGTATAAAAATGTGTAAATATTATTGTGTGTCTCTGTTTTTCTCTAAGCACATATCCAAGCCTCCGACGCACATGTGTACATAGAGCCTGCCTGTCTATCTCTTTAACATTCACAGACAGTAAACATAGGCTAATGACATATAGACATGTGATATCCGTAGAGTCGTGTTGGCTCCTGTACAGTAAATGTTATGTTCCTGGGACACATAATAATCAGCTGTGGTGCTGCACCCCTGTTAGGCACTATGGACATACAAACCTCTTTTAAAAATGATGTTTAATTTACTACATACTATAACCAGAGCTTTTAGAGCTTTATTTGTTTTTTTTTTTATGGTTAGCTAAATTGTTTACAATTATTGCATTAAAGTTTAATCAATATGGGGTTTTACCTTTTTCATTGGGTGAAATTTTAACAATTTACTCTAGGAAATCATGCATCATAAGCTATGACCTGAGAGAGAATCCTGTTGGGATTAAACAGAACAAGGCAATTAATAGTGAATGCACTGTGATTGACAGTATGTTAATGTCCAGAATATTAACATTTTACACTCTGTCAATATATTGGGGGGCAGTGGACATGACGTGTATACTCCATAGCGGTGGGTGGCAGTAAAGGGCTTGTAGTTCAAAGTGGGTGGTAAAGACACCGGCGAGGCAAAAATGAATTGTGTATACGGAAGTAGGCAGGCTGATCAGGTTGTTGAGCAGTCGACTGAAAACTGAAGCTCGTAAAAATGCCGGTTCGCAGTATTCTGGCATTACAACTGATGTCCTGAGAGACATGTGGAGCAGCTCGCCGCTGCAGAAATCCTGTCACATCCTTTCAGTACTGTTTCTGTGATTGCGTTTCCTGTCTGGAGAGGCACTGACGTGAGCAATGGGGTCTGAGGATGTATTAAGAGGTGCATCTGCCCTCGCCTCTTACAATGTCGTGTTACAGGTAAGTCTTACATAGCTACCTGCCTGCCTGCTATATACTGTGTACTGGAGTAAATCTTCGTTGACTTCAACCTGAGTGAGAAAATCTGACCCCCCCCCCCCCCCCCCCCCCCCCTCTCTCTCTCTCTCTCTCTCTCTCTCTCTCTCTCTAGGTGGCGTTTCGCTTTTTGACATTCTTCTTGAACGCGTTTACATTAAGATTTGTGTCAAAGGAGTTGATTGGTGTCGTGAATGTCAGGTGAGTGTGCTACTGTGTCAGGCGAGGGCTGTGGTGAAGCCAGGTAACACTAACAGGCTGTGTTGTACTATGTTACTCTGAACAGTAGCACAGAGATGTGGCCTGCCTGATAAACCTGTCAGCTTGGTACTTTTCTATTGGCTGGGAATATAAGGGAAAGTTGTGTCCATTGTCAGCCTGTGAATAGAGATTTCCATTAAAATACTGTTCTATTGTGTGTGTGTGTGTTTAAATTAGGTTAATGCTGCTGTACTCCACCTTGGTGTTTCTGTCACGAGAAGCGTTTCGGAGATCGTGTCTTAGCGGTGGAGGGGCGGAGTCTAACTGGAGACAAAACATCAACCTCCTGTGGCTCACGTAAGCAGCAGGCATGCAAGGAATGTAACGGGTGTCATTGAAACACAGATGGAGAGGATTTATTTGTTGTGAGATCTCAGCTCTCCCTCCAAGCTGCACCATGTCTGATGAAGAGTTCCATATCACTGTCTTTTACAGCAATCTGTTCTTCTTTTCAACCTGCTTCTTTTCTATTTCTATGGCACATTTAAAAATCAGTGCTTTACAGTCTTGATGAGAAAATATCATCAAATGTGCACATACGAAACTACGGGTATACATAAAATAAATGTCTGAAATACATAACATTCTAAAATTTAGCATGTTGACAGTTTCAAAGTTTACAGTACTATGCTTGTAGTCCTCTAATTTAGTTGGTTCATATTGTGTGCCTGTGTCAAAGGCCCTTTCTCTTGCTCTGCAGTAAAGTACCTCTTTGTGTTTGTTTTCTCCCTCTAAGATTTCCCTTGGGGTGTGCGTGGGCTGTCTTACTGGTGGGTGTGTGGGCGTTTGTGCTACAAGCTCCAGACCCCCAGACCATCCCCAATTACCTGCCCGCCGTCTGCCTCTTCTGCTGGGCAGCACTGCAGGAGCTGCTCGCTGAACCGCTATGGGTCCTCGCACACACACATATGCTTGTGCAACTTAAGGTGGGTGAAAGAACGTTTGTGTGTGTGTGTGTGTGTCTTTCAGTGTAGCCTCCTTGTGTATCAGCTGGAGCTATTTAATGTTGGTTTTAAGCTCAACAGTGATCGGAACACATTATAAACAGATGTTTGTTTGTTTGCGTACTCAGCTCATGGCTTGTGTTTGTTTGCATTGTTTACAGGTCATAGCAGAGAGTTTAGCCATGGTGGCTAAGTGTGTTGTAACCATGGTGATGGTTGTGTTTGCCCCCCTGTGGGGCCTCTACATCTTCGCTGCTGCTCAGGTAGCGTGACTTCAGTGTCATTTAGCAATATTGTTATTAAGGTGTAACTAATATAATGCTAATCAAGTGTGTGTGTGTGTGTCTCCTTGTGTTGTGTGTGTCCAGTGTGTGTACTCTGGGTTTCTGGTGCTGTGTTACGTCGTTTACTTCACAAGGTTCTTGGGCTCACCTGAAGCGGACAAGAAGGGCTTCCCACTACAGAGCATTACAGAAACACTTCCCAGAAGAACACATGGAGAGGTAACACACACACACACACACACACACACACACACACACACACACAACACCGCCATGCCATTTCTGTCTGGGCTTGCATAATGGAAAGCATTGTCTTGCTCTTGTGTTGCATTTTACTTCATATAGCTGAGTCCTTTATTAAAGTCATATAGCATTCACACAGTACAGTATAATAATATTTAATAATGTTATAATATACAATAATATGTAATCATGTTATAACATATAATTATATTTAATTATGTTATAATATATAATTATATTAATGCGTGTGTGTGTGTCGCCAGTCCGTGTTCAACTGGAAGTTGTCCAGGCTCACCTGGAGTTTCTTTAAGCAGTCATTCCTAAAACAGATCCTTACAGAAGGTAATATAAACACACACACACACACACACGCACAAAGATACATACAGAAACGCACACACACACATGCACAAAGGCACACACGGACACACCTACCTGACATTGTTTTATTATATATGTGTGTTATATGTTATATATGTGTGTGTTATATGTTATATATGTGTGTTATATGTTATATATGTGTGTGTTATATGTTATATATGTGTGTGTTATATGTTATATATGTGTGTTATATGTTATATATGTGTGTTATATGTTATATATGTGTGTGTTATATGTTATATATGTGTGTTATATGTTATATATGTGTGTGTTATGTTATATATGTGTGTGTTATATGTTATATATGTGTGTGTTATATGTTATATATGTGTGTTATATGTTATATATGTGTGTGTTATATGTTATATATGTGTGTTATATGTTATATATGTGTGTGTTATATGTTATATATGTGTGTTATATGTTATATATGTGTGTGTTATATGTTATATATGTGTGTGTTATATGTTATATATGTGTGTGTTGTGTTTTTCCAGGGGAGCGCTATGTGATGACCTTTCTAAATGTGCTTAACTTCGGAGACCAGGGTAAGTATAACACTCTAACAGTCTGAACACACACACACACACGCACACACACACATTGCTACTGAAACATATATTCAGAAAAAAGGCAGTTGTCTTATGTACCAAAGATTTTTGTTTGTGTTGGACAAAATACAGCATACACACAGGACTCTTAACAACACAAAGTGACAAGACACTGACCTGTCCTCTTCCTCTTCCTCTTCCTGCTCCTCCTCCTCTGTCTGCAGGTGTGTATGACATCATCAATAACCTGGGCTCTATGGTGGCGCGCTTCCTCTTCCTGCCCATCGAGGAGAGCTTCTACGTCTTCTTCACCAAGGTCTTGGAGAGAGGGCGGAGCGTCCATCAACAGAAGCGGGTAAGTAGCCAATCATGGAGCAGCTTGAAGGCGTGGCCTGTCGGCACTGCTCCGGTGCTGATTGTGTTGGGTTTGTTGTCATATGTAGGAGGAGGTTGCCATGGCGGCAGATGTGCTGGAATGCCTGCTGAAGCTGGTGCTCGTGATTGGTCTGATCATCACGGTGTTCGGACAGGCCTACGCCCACCTGGCTCTGGACATCTATGGAGGAGATCTGCTGAGCAGTGGAGCAGGTGTGTGTGTGTGTGTGTGTGTGTGTGTATGTAGGAGAATAAGAAAACAAGTGTGTTTTTGTCCAACTAATCAACCGTGTGTCTGTGCATATCTGTGTGTGCGGGTGTGTTTGTGTGTTGGTACGTGTGTGTTTGTGTAGGCCCCTCTCTCCTGAGGTACTACAGTTCCTATGTTCTCCTGCTAGCTGTGAATGGAGTCACAGAATGCTTCACATTTGCTCTCATGAGCAATGAGGAGGTGGACAGGTAAGTCCAGAAAATGGCTACACTGCTTTGTCTTAACCCCACCCACACACACACACATACACACATACACAATCAAAACAACTATTTAAATGCATAACTTCCATTATCTTGCACTGATTGTTTCTGTTCTTCTGCAGATATAACTTTGTCATGCTTGGCCTGTCCGTCTGCTTCCTGCTGCTCTCCTATTGGCTGACGGGGCTGTTTGGGGGCGTGGGCTTTATCCTGGCCAACTGCTGCAACATGTCGTTGCGTATCGCACACAGCCTGGCCTTCATGCATGGCTACTTCAGCTCGTCCGAGTACACCCCCCTCACCGGACTACGGCCCCGCCCCGCCCTGCTGGTCAGCCTGGCCCTCAGCTACACCATCACTACGGTTTCCGAGGTAACACACACACACACATACACATCGCCATGGAAACTGTGGTGTATGTAGGTTAGAGGAATATCTGGCGGGCGTTTGGCTGGCTTCCAGCTTTCCGTGTCTTAAACTTTAGGGACAGCAATAGGCATAGAAATAATAAGGAGCAAATTTAGTAAAACACACAAGGAGGTTCTTCATTACAGTATACCTTCATTTCCTCTTGCATGTATTAAGGTTATCACTTTACTACTGCCAATAAGACTAGATTTGTCAGAAGAGTGGATAGTAATGAGTGCAGTTCTGTTCTTTATTCTTCAAGTTTCAATGAGGATTTAGCACCACTGTTTTGAGTTATCGTGGTTTGTTGAGTGTGTCAGATTGTTTCTTATAAAAGTGGATATTATATCTGAAGTGACCAAGTATATTAAGTAATATATATACGATATATTTGAAGTGATCAAGTATATTATCTAATATATATACAATATTATATCTTAAGTGACTACTTCAGGAAGTGAATCTGTGAAGTGAATTTGTGCCAAAAACAACAGGATTTCAAGTGTGTGGACTTTTTTGTTACTGGATTACATGTTCTGTTGGTGCCTTTGTGTGACTGACTAATGGTTTCCTTTGTTCTGGTTGCAGACTGTGTTTTGTTGTGATGGGGGCTGGTTGCTAAGGCTGGCCCACATCGCCGTGGGCGGGGCATGTTTGCTCGGGGTGATCGCCACGGTGTTCGTCACGGAGACGCGGCTCGTCGGCTTCATTAAGTCCCAACTTCTGCCCAGATACAGCAAAAAACACACCTGAGGGTCTCGCCTGCCCAGCTTCACAGGGGCCCACAGAGGACTATAATGTCGTTGGGGTGGGGACCCAGAATTATTTTCTTTTAGGGGGTCCACAATTTCTAGCAGCGCCCCTGCACACACACACACGCATACACACAAACAAACACACACACACACCCGAGTGTGAGGTGTTCGGACTAAAATGTGTGGTGGCTACTCCACAAAGCTGCATCAATGACTTTTCCAAGTTTAATGCACTTAGTAGAGCCCACACTGAAACGTTCTACCTGTGTCATGCTTCAGTCTGTGTCCTGACTGGATGTAGCACAGTTCTGCAGCTAACTGGGACATTTTTATGAGGAGGCACAAGAAGACCCATGACACCCGGCCTGTCTCTGGGTAAAGATATGAAGAGGAGGGCACAGGGGTTCAGCAGAACTGCATCATGTCACTAATTTCTTTTACATGTGCGTCTGTAATCTGAATGTAATGAAATACATTTGACAAGTAAAGGGAGGGGAATAACTTTTACTCATATTTGTGTTTTTTGTCTTATGAAACTGGAGCTTCTGTACGTCCTCTTAGTAACTGATTTGTGATGGATCATATGAAAACATAAACAGTCTAAAAAGTACAAAGATAAGTAAATCTAAGCCTTAGGGGGAAAAAATACTGATTACGAATCAATTCAAAACATTTGTGGGATGTAGACCTTTTTAATCTTATTTCATGCAACAGAAAGAGAGATGTCTGATTCATAAAGCATACTGTATACCACATTCATTCACGTTCTAATTAATCATACAATTTGAAAATATTTGCACTGCAAGTTAAGATTTGTACTGAAAAGGCTAAACACACCCAGATGATGGCAGTCCTGGGGCAGCACCTGTATTCTGTTTGTTCCTAAGGGATCTCATGTTGTGTAACCTTAGTGATCATCCTTGGTGGGAATGACATCATACGACTAACAGGCCCTGTCTAAATATATGGGAACTGTCAAGACAGGCTGACATCTGTGTTTAATTTATACTGGGGATTAATGTCAGAGTTCTTTCAAGTACTTGAATAGGGTGCCATTATTGTGACATCACTGGGTATCCATCTGAAGAAATGGTTGTGGATGTAGGTCAGAAGCTAGCTCAATTTTGTCAATTTCCCATTCTTCGGCCTCAGAGCAAAAGTGGAAGACAGACACTCCTAATCCACATACCCCTATGACCTTACCAACACACACACACACACACACACACACACACACCAGCCCTCTCACAAACAAACATACTCATGAATGGCGATAGAGTGGGTTGCAGGCTCTGCAGAATGACTGACTGGTTTTCTGGATGAAGTTCCAGATTTTAGGGGTGAAGAGCTTACTGGCAAGAGAGAAAACAGACTTCCGCTTGTTAATGAGGTCCAAGTCCACTGTGGGAGGAGTTCACTACGGTTCTTAAGGTCTGGAACCGGATGGCACTATTTGCAGTGGAGCAGGCATAATTACAGAACGACAACAGAGAGTTTAAATGGGAGGAGTCGCTGACTCAGATCCTGGCACACAGAACCTTAGTCCACTGGGGACCTGTATGTGTGTGTGTGTGTGTGTGTTTATGAGGCTGGACTGAAGTATGCGTCATTGTGTGTGTGTGTGAGAAAGAGACAGAGAGAGAGCGAGGGATGACATAATCCAGACCCAAAGGAAGAAGAGACCAGAGACAGACAGAGGGAAAAGCGCAGTGTAGAACAAGACAAAGAACAGCGGAAGTTACACTAGACTTCTACTACTACTACTACTACTACTACACAATCCACAAGCACCATGTCTCAGGTATGTCTCTCTGTTCCGTCTCGCTGTGCATGTTAGTGTGTGTGTGTGTGTGTGTGTGTGTGTGTGTGTGTTGACAAGGAACCGATAAAGAAACTCCAGAGAGCAGCTGCCACTGATAAAATACTGCAGCCACTTCTGTACTTTGAAAGCAAAGCTTTGCGGGCTCCCAGTTACTTCACACCGGGAGAGGCTAAACTAGAGCAGCTGTTCCCAGGGGAGATGTCTGGGCTTCTAATTTAACTAAAGCTCGGGAAAAGTAGTGCAATTTAAATATAATGTTGAAGAAATGGCTATTCACAGGTCATATATAAACCAAATAAAAAAAATCGCCCCACTATTCATGGGAAGCAGAAGAAATGTCTCTAGAAACTAATCTTCAGGTGGGCTGTTGCACTAAGCAGGATGCCTCGGTTAAGCAGGTAACTTCCAACAATTTATCTGAGCTTTTTTTTTAAAAAAAAAACAATAATCAATACTTAAACACCTAAAGTTTTCAACCTTAAGTTTTTAAAATTCTAAATGAAAAAAAAATTAAAACGAAAGCCGTATATATTTTGTGAGATGACAATCCAGTTTCTTGGACTGCTCCAAATCTGGGCTTGTCGCACAACAAATTTGCAAGCGATTTACAAGACATTTACATTTGTAATTAAAGTAGTGGCATGACAGTAATTTAACTACTTAAATCAAAATAACATCAACAACATGCAAGCTACTGCGAAATGTGGTTAAACAGCCAGGTCATAATTTACTACTCCTCAAAACTAACTCATGTTAAGGGCTATTTGGGTAGTTTAGGAGTCCTTCATAGTTTACTCCTGCCTGTCCCCTCTCATCCTCTCCACCTCTTCCTCCCTCCATCTGTCAGACGGAGGAGTGCGACGAGGGTCAGGCGCAGCGTCCAGAGGTACGGGAGGAAGACCTGCTGGAAGCTAGGGGTCAGTTGGGCCAGAAGGAGATGAAGAGCAAGACTTTTGAAGTCATGGAGGAGTGTGGTGAGTAGAGTGCAGACTTTTAAAACAATAAGTAGAGGAGAGTACACTAGTATACTGATGACAGTAGATGTAAGGAGAGTAGAGAGTGGAGTAGACTAAACTAGAGTTGAGGAGAGTAGATTTAAGGAGAGTGGAGAGTGGAGTAGAGTTGAGGAGAGTAGAGCTGTGGAGTAGAGCTGATATGTTTCCCTGGGCCATATGAACTCATATAAACAAACTGTAAACTCTGGCATCACTATTATAAATTATTATAAATTGCGCTTATCGTCCCTGGTCTCTCGTGTTAAAGGAGAACTTCGGTGTAAAATGAAAATTGGCATGTTAAAACATCATACCGAGTTGGTATGTGTACGGAGGAGCAAAATTGATTTAACCTGTTGCATTCAGAGTTTAACTATTTTTTATTGTTTGTCCCAGAAGGCTAACAATGGAAGTGGTAGGTGCCCTTAGACGAAGCATGACGGCTACGCTATTTTTAAACCATTAAAACAGCTCGAAGAAACTCCACACTCCATCGGTAGTACAACAAAGGCCCTGACATTAAAAACGAGGCACTGAGAACTTTGTAAGTGTACACAACATTTATTAATAAAACAGTTTTGACAAGCAGTACCTTGCTGTAGTTTCTCGTCGCCGCCATGATGAAAGTCTGCACAGGTCGATTGACGAACACGAACCAGCAGGAACAATAGGAGGAGAGGTAGTACAATCAACTTGTTTGGACTTTCATCATGGCGGCAACGAGAAACAACTGCAAACGACTGCATGTAAGAACAGCTTTTTAAATAAACGTTGTGTACATTTACAATATTCTCAGTGGTTTGTTTTGAATGCCAGAGCCTTTGTTGTATTACCAATGGAATGTGGAGTTTCTTCGAGCTGTTTTAATGGTTTAAAAATAGCGTAGTCGTCATGCTTCGTCTAAGGGCACCTACCACTTCCATTGTTAGCCTTCTGGGTCAAACTATAAAAAATAGTTAAACTCTGAATGCAACAGGCTAAATCAATTTTGCTCCTCAGTAAACATACCAACTCGGTATGATGTTTTAACATGCCAATTTTCATTTTACACCGAAGTTCTCCTTTAATCTACTCAGTTTTATTATAACAACTTTAAATTATTGTTTATGCAATGACATATAATGCTTCTATTCTATTCTATTCTATTCTATTCCATTCTATTCTATTCTATTCTATTTTATTCCATTCTATTCTAGAGAGGGGTAGAGTAGATAGGAGTAGAGCAAAGAAGAGGTGGCAGACTGTACTGTAAAGACTTATAGCTGGCAGACTGTAAGTAGAGAAGAATAGAGCGATGATATCTGAGATGATGGATGGCAAAAGTGTGGGAAAAGTAAAGTGAACTGACCAACTGATGTTGCACTGATTGTCCCAGTAAGAGAATGTCCAGTTCTCGTGTGTGTGTGCGTTTTGCTCAGGAAGAATGTGTGCCCCTTTTGATTACACAGCATTTCCACTCCATATAAAGCAGTGGAGACTAGCCCCCAGGGATGACAGGCCCAGAAACACACACACACACAGACACACACACACACACAGACAGACACACACACACACACACACACACACACAGACAGGCCTACTTTTCAGTAATCATTCCTGTTTGGACGACGAAAAAGGCACACTTTTGTCACAGCTTTTAAAGTTTGTCAGGTCATGAAATGTGTATTTTACACTCTATTTAAATCATTTCCAAATGACTTTGAAATGTTTTTAATTTTTTATTTTCTGTCAGCTTGAGGACTGCATTTTTAGAATTAAAAATGTGCTTGAGTCACAGAGAGGGTAGCTATTAAATTTAGCAGTTGTGTCGTCCCTGGCCAAATTGAGTAAGAATATATTGGGTTTCAAGGGTGCATCTTGTCCAAGTGGCCAGACTTAACACAAACACACACACACACACACACACACACACACACACAGACAGGCCTACTTTTCAGTAATCATTCCTGTTTGGACGACGAAAAAGGCACACTTTTGTCACAGCTTTTAAAGTTTGTCAGGTCATGAAATGTGTATTTTACACTCTATTTAAATCATTTCCAAATGACTTTGAAATGTTTTTAATTTTTTATTTTCTGTCAGCTTGAGGACTGCATTTTTAGAATTAAAAATGTGCTTGAGTCACAGAGAGGGTAGCTATTAAATTTAGCAGTTGTGTCGTCCCTGGCCAAATTGAGTAAGAATATATTGGGTTTCAAGGGTGCATCTTGTCCAAGTGGCCAGACTTAACACAAACACACACACACACACACACACACACACACACACACACACACACACACACACACACACACACACACACACACACACAGTGAACACTTAAGAAAAGAGTTGTGTATCTAAGTGTTTACTTTTTCCTTGTGTGTGTCGGTCCATCCAGAGCGAGCTGGCAAAGCAGCTCCTTCAGTGTTCAGTAAAGTTCGCTCAGGAAAGGAGACAGCGTTTAACAAACCAGCCAAGAAGTAGCCCTCACGGAAGGAGCATCTACTGGCCTGCGTTGCCCATTTTCACCAATCACCAGCAACAACTTCCCTCTACACACACTCCAGTTCACTTCGACCTGTACACACAACTATGATGAACCAGCAACGTGTAGAAAAGCAACCCTTTTTTTTTTAATAAAAAGTTTTAAACTCCCTTTGACACTGTTGTGGGAATTCTTTGATTTGTTGCAGAATGGGAGTGAGATAACTGGGATGCAAGCTACTTGTGTCACAAATAGACAAATAGTATTAGTATACAAATAGTGTACAAATAGAGTAAAAAGTCGTTACACTCTGTAACACCCCAGTACAATACTTCTCCACTATGCACTGTTATTACAGTACTGTCGTAGGGTTATGCAATGTAAAGTATGTGTGCATTTGTCCTGGGGGAGCGAGAGCAATAAATACTGTTCTGCTCACTCCAAACAGGGACTGGGCCTAATATACACAACTGGGATGACGTAAGAATGAAGTCCTTTCACTGACTGGAAATTTATATAATGCTTAGCTGTACAAAGGCTGGACAAAGAACTTCTCCTTCCAGATGCAGTACAGGCCAAAAGTTTGGACACACCTTCTCATTCAATGCGTTTTCTTTATTTTCATGACTAGAATATTAGACATGTTTTAAGTTTAAATTTAACACTTTTTTGTTAAGTACATAATTACCTCCAAGGAGGTTATGTTTTTGCCGGCGTTGGTTTGTTTGTTTGTTTGTTTGCGTCGCCACCATCGGGATTAAGAATTTTTTTAAAGGATTCTTCACCATTGCGAGATAGGACCAATTTGGACATTTTTGCTCAGAATGCTCATTTACCCATCAAACGTGTTCATTCACAGTTTTGATGCTTTCAGTGAGAAATTACAATGTAAATATTCATGAAAATAAATAAAACGCATTGAATGAGTCCAAACTTTTGGCCTGTACAGTATACCGAAAAGAGAACATAAGGACATAAGATGAATTCTCCCATGTGGTCTGACTTCTCTGCATTTATGAGAGTTTTACTCTCATTCAGTCTAGGGAGTCTCTGAGGATGGCTTTTTGCCCAAACGCATCCATCTTGGACATGCCGTCAGTTTAATAAATCTTTAAGAAATAGTACTTGAGTGCGCGTTTATTTTTCTTTGATCCAGTTACTGTTCTTTTTGCGCACCCAAAGACTTAATTGCTTGGAGCACATCCACCTCCCCGACTCACCCTTACTCAGTGCCAGCTTCCTGTCCTCCTTGTCTAGCCTATTTTGGATTAATAGAATGTGCGAAAGACACATTCACTTTCGCATATTTAGATACCAAGAAAACAAGAAACCACTCAAACTCGAATTAAACTCTCAGTTTGTTGTTTTATTATCAAAGAAACATTTTAACATACACATTCCAACAACAAAAAACCCTTTTAAAAAAAACCTACAACAGGGTTCATAAGTGAATGAGAGTACAGACAGTAAATCACACACACCTGCACACACACATACACGCACGCAGACGCACGCACGCAGACGCAGACACACACACACCCAGGCAGGAATGGGAGTTATTTCATGAACTTGGTGTGTTGGTCCTGGAGGATCTTAGCGGAGGACTTGGCGTCGTAGAAGAGCTCGTTGATCTCCTCCACCTGCTCGCGCTCCACGTTCTCCTTCCCCTGCACACGCGACAGCAGGCTCGCTGGCGTCAGCAGCTGCACAGCATACCTGACACACACACACACACACACACACACACACACACACACACACACAGAGGGAACAAGCTGGTGTTAGTGGACAGGCTGCACCATGTTATTTTGCTGTGCTGCCTTAAGAGGAAGGACAGCACCGCTACCATTAAGCAGTGAGTATTTGTTTTTTGTTTTTCATTCCAAGCGCAACAGCTGAGGGGTGGTTCACCTAACACTCATTACAGCAAACATGCCAGCTCCCTTCAGAAACATCAGACCAGGGGCGTAGAAAATCATAAAATGAAATCATAAAATGGGTGGACTCAAAAACAAGCTGGTAGGCCTAGCCCAAAATAGGTTATTTTTATTACCAACACAATCAATCGAACCTTTAGAGCCTTCTGATTGGGTGGGCCCAATTCACAAGTGAGTGGGCACAGGCCACCCCAGCCCGCCCGTGGCTATGCCTATGCATCAGATACAGCCAAATGTTTCTACTACATAAAAATGATTGAAATGCTCAGGAATGAGTTCACAATGAGTTCCTGTTGAGAGAAAAATCCATGGCAGCCAGCTGTGATCTTCTGTCTGAACTCTGCACCAGTGACTGTGTGCTGTATTTGCTTTGCACCAATGACTGTGCTGGATTTGCACAGACAGTCTGGTCTGATGACCCAATCAATTATTGAACACTGGACACAAAGACCACTCTTGTAAGCGTTGCACAGGCATGACATTAATAAAAAGCATCACAAACGTTTGGAACACAAGTATTTAGACAAATAAGGCTATTTATGTTGATAAAAAATTGCTACAAAAACGTAATCCCTCATAAATCGCAACAAGAATTTCTAACGGCTCTAAATTTGGCAAAATTTCTTTATCAACTTAATATCCATAAAGACACTGAACACCCACTGATTTTTGTCTTTTAAAGGAACACCAAGTAGTTTTTGTCTTCCTCCAAACTTACTTAGTGCCGTTATAGCCCACGGAGGGTGGCCAAGTGAATTCAGAAGTGCCTTTCACCCAGTTACAAGTTCATGAACCACGACTTTGGAAACATTATTGTAAGGTTGAAAAAACTACTTAGTGTTGCTTTAAGAAAAACACTACCTAGCCATCCTAACACTATCCATACTTCATAAAGTATTCATAACCATACTCTCTCAAACCATACCTCATTCATCACCATACTACAACAACCAATGCTTCATTAATAAAGCATTCATAACCATCCCACCACTATGCATACTTAATTCACAACCATCCCACCACTATGCATGCATGTAAGACACGCCTTACCTCAGTGTGGTCTTAGTGCCAATCTCTCCGAGGTGGGTAAGAGCTTCCTCACTAATGGTGATGCCTTCAGTCTGGGCACGGATCTTGATGATCTACACACACACACACACACACACACACACACACACACACACACACACACACACACACACACACACACACACACACACACACAATGTACAAATGAGAAATGGACTACTGTTTCCAGGCTGCTGGCCATTATGATGCATATACTTAACCATTGGTCTTAAAAAAACAAACATGATAATCATTGGGGTTGAGCACCACTGTAAAACAAGCGTGTCTGTTCATACACACACACACCTGCTTCATCTCCTGGGGCGTGTAGAGCATGGTCCTGATGATCATGACTCTGTCCAGCAGGTCCAGTGGGATGCCATGCGGGGATGAGATGTCCTCAGTTCCCCTGAAAGAGAGAAAGAGAGAGAGAGAGAGACAGACAGACAGACAGAGAGAGAGGGAGTAAGAGAGACATCCTCCGTCAAGTTAAACAGTCCATCTATTCCATCTTTTACATCATGTTTTCAAACAAGTGCACTGTCTTAATGTGTGTTTTACAAACATTGACTGCCTGACTTCATAAACAGTAGAGAGCAAACCTGCATATTGGAAAAAATTAATAAAGTCTTATGCTGTATCTCAACTGCTGCGCTTCTCAAAGGAAAGCAATCAGACATTACCATCTTTCAACACAAGCACAATCTTCAAGCTGCACTTCCACATAGTGGAAAAGTCTACTTACTGCTACAGGAGCAAGGGTGTCGCTCTCAATTCTAAAGAGGTTCTTGAAGAAGCATCTCCTTCAGAAACGCTTCCCATCTACATTCCAACATCCAAACCCTGACCTGGGATGTCCTTCCACTCATTTGTTATATTAAGAGTTTAGCACATGGTGCTGGAGTACTTCTTTATTCTTTGTAGTGATGCAGTCTGAGTGAGGCTCTTCGCTTGTACGAAGCATATACTTAAGGAAGAGTGCGCTAACACACACAGCTGTACACACACACCTGATGAGGCAGTTTCCGCGGTTGGAGGCGAAGACGACGATGGGGGAGATGGAGCTCTCCAGGGCGCGGTGCAGGTAGGTGAAGCACTCGATGTCCAGCATGTGCACCTCGTCCACGAACAGCACGCCCGGCACCAGCTCAGCCACACCCTGGTCAATGTACCGGTTCACCACCTTATTGATCTCTGCCCGCAACTTGTCTGCACACACACACACACACAGGATTGATCACAAATTCAGACATCTTACACACAAACTTAGGCCAGGCAGACAGCAAACAGACAGCAAAAAGCCAGGCAGAGTATGTTTTTATCAACATGTCTGAGTGTGTGTTAATGTGTGTTTGTAAGGTCACCTGTGATTTCTGTCTTCTTGGGTTTCATCAGCTGCCCCATCATTGACATGATGTCCTGTCCTCCCTAAAGCACACATTACACACATAGTTATGTTCTATACCTGTGATGAGTGTGTGTATGTGTGTGTATATGTGGCCCCCCTAAAGCACACATACTGCAAACATAGTTATACACCTACGCAAATGACCCGATTACCTCCTGCATCCATACCACCATGTCAAATAAAGTGGGGTAAGTAAGTACCGAACATTCAACAATGTTTTCAGTTAATGTGTTAAAATTGAGGATATTCATATGAAAGTTTCTACAACCATGAATGTGTACAAGTACAATTAGGTGTAGCAAAATTGAACGAAACAGGGGAAAAAGGTATTGAACAAGCTAACTAAAATGTTTTAATACTCTAATCCTGTATGTGTAATGTCAGATAAAAAAAAAATCTTCTATGGAGAAACTTCTCGCTCACAACTCCACGCAGCTCAGATTGCTGACAATTTCTTCTGAATTTTTAGACAACATTCTCCCCCTCCTGTGCCACACTTCTGGACTCGGTCACCGGTAGTACCTGTGGTCTGGCGTTGGCTACGTCCAGGTCGTGGAGGGTGACGTCCTGGATGATCTCCTTCTTCTTGTGCACGTCTCCCTTGGGCAGCGGCACATACTCTTCCGCCTCCAGATCAAACTCCGTGGCAAACGTGTCGCAGCGTCCCTGCCTCTGCACAGCCAATCACAGCACAGCTTAGAGAAGACGAGCGGGCACATTCACCAATGACAACACTCTGTCTCAAAAGTACCGCCTCTGAAACGAACTACATGTGTAGTGTAGAGTGGAAAGGAGAGGCGGGCAGGAGGAAAATGCAGGGCATATAGCAAGAAATAATTCTATGCCTGAAGTTATGAAAACATTTCAAAGTTGTTATGGAAAGGAACAGTGCAAAATGTGAACATTTACTGACAATTTTTTTTTTTAAATCACCAATAATAAACTACTATTTCTACCTTAAATCTACCAGCAACTTTTATATTTTACCAGCATTTGGCTGATGCCAATTTTCGTCCCTGCTATCTACCATCAAATGTTATATGTAGCCTACTGTCCCATGCCTAATTTTAGGCACCATGCCTAAGGTGTTTCAGCCTTGAAAATGTGTTTGTCTGGAGGATAGTGTGTTTGTTTACCTTGACCGCTCCGCTGTTGGCTTCGATGTAGATGACGTCTCCGGCCTCGACCCTCTCTTTCTGCAGGCTCTCATAGATGCTGGGATCCAGCTACAATCAGAACACATAAATACGCATATTAGCACAAACACTGCAATGCATTCATTCATACACATATACACACACACAGCAACTTTAAAACAGAAACCTAGGTTATGATATATTAGTATTATGTGTCACTCCATTTTTACACATACATACACACACACACACTCCCCAAGCATGAGCGGACCTTAAGCTGCTTGGTGCCTTTAGCGGTCTTGAGGCCAATGATGACATGGCTGATGGTCTTCCCGTAACCCCCCATGGGGTTCTCCGTCTCGCACGGGGTCAGCTCCGTTACCTCCCCCTCATACACCTCCTTCGTCTCCTTGATACGCAAGCCTACACACACACACACACACACACACACACACACACACACACACACACACACACACAGTGTTGATTATTGAAGTCCTCTCACACTCGGGCTGTCGCATGAGACAAGAAAGAGTACTTCTGCCTGCTTGTGCTTAGTGTATGCCTATATGTGTGTGTGCATATGTGCGTGTGCGTGTGTGTGCATGTGTGTGTGGTCACTCACCAATGGCCCTTCTGAAGTTCTCCATGAGCACCTCCGTCTTCTTGATCTCGGAGGAGTAAACCTCACTGCCCACCATGGGGCAGAAGGGCACCTTATTCCCCAGCTCCTGAGCCATGGCTAGTGCCAGTGCCGTCTACACACACACACACACACACACACACACACACACACACACAAACACACACACACAAAAATGTCTCAAAAAGCAACGCACTGCTTTATGAAGGTCCAGGTGTTGATAATGTGTAGCAAAAGTATCAAACGTCTCATCAGTAACAAAGATCTCCACACACTGGTCTAGTCTCCTTGCTAGTTATTTTTTATTTGGGTCAACAAAGCGTTTCGCTATTGCTTTATCAGGTTCACTCTCCCGTACTGGTACTGCTTCTTCTGGTTTCCCCCTACTGAGAGCAAACCTGATGTTAACTAGCAAAAAGACGAGATCAGTGTGCTGTGATTTTTATTACCGATGTCCTGTAATATTGCCTATGTCCTTGTGACATTGAATTCACCTCAGACTACATGTTCATATTTTCAACAGAATTATCTAATCAGTAGATTTGCTGCCGTTAACACTACGAGAAAGTGAGGGAGTGGACACAAACATATTTTTTTGACTCACCTTTCCAGTTCCTGGGGGTCCGGCCAGCAATACGGCTCTCCCTGCCATTTTCTTGGCACGAATTAGTTCCACTATGATGCCACATGCCTAACAATGACAAAATTGTAAAAATGTCTACCATCAGACATAAACAGTGTTTTTGTTATACAGTATAGTTTGACAAACACCACTAATAAACAACAATGTCATATAAATGCTGCTAATTTTAAACAGCTAACCAGGAAAACCAACTTCAAATTTTCAGAGTTGTGCTTTAGTGGAGAGAGACAGAGAAGTTTTGGCCACTGATGTGTTTTTAATGAAAAGACAGTGCGATTTTATCCGGTTCTCCAAAGCCCAGGCTATCTGTCAACATGTTGGCACAACAACTGCGCATGTAATCACATGGGAAATGGAAACAAGAGATGGAAATTGGCACCAGCCAAATGCTGGTAAAATATGTAAGTGGCTGGTAGATTTTGGACACAAAATAATTATTTACTGTTGAGTGGTTGGTGAATTTTGACATTTATTTGTCAGTGGCTGGTGAAGGTTCACATTTTGCGAAGTTAACTTCAACGCTCAGAATAGTTTTTGCTTTAAAAATGAATAATGAATTTCGGTTGAATATTTTGCTTAAATATTTCTATCCGTACAAAGCAAGGTCTTGGAAATATCGAAACTTTCTTTCAATGCATTCTCACAAAACATCAGATGGGATTATCTACAACGTCTGTATCAGGAAAGTGCGAGAAAGCCACACACTGACCAACGACTGTGTCCTACTGCAGCCGTTGCTAGGCAATATTTACAAACCAAGCTAGTTGCCTTGTGCTAACTACACGTCAAGGCAAAGAGTTGGAAATAAGATCAGCATCTTAAAAAGGCACGTGACGCGTGAACCCTTGCTTTGCACTTTTTAAAGCTACTATTTCTTTTCAGGAGATTTAAACGGAGAGTGTGTTTTGTTTTGCTTTTTAAATGAATGGGGGGCGTTGCAGAGCTGGCTAACAACGAACCACATGCTATCTCAGCATGCACCACAGCATGGTCCGAGCTAGCTCGAGCTCATGCAGCTAACGTCAGCTCTGTTTTGACTGAAAAGACTGCCTCTGGTTAAGATTGAAGTAATAACATCCACACAGACACTGTTTGCGTGTTGCTGCTATCAAAACAAATGTTATGACAGGTACTGTTATTTTACCTCTCTTGCTGTCTCCTGTCCCACCAGGCCTGACGCAGTCTGTTTAGCATTACCGGCTTCGTCCAGTCCAAGGCCTTTCACATGGGTGTGTGAGGCAATACGCTGGGTTTTCGTGGTACTTTTCACCTCCTCAATCTTCATTGTTTCTGGAAATGTACACAAAACTAGCCACAAAAACTCAAATTAACTTATTTAATTCCCTTCAATTCCGCGCGAAGCCCCTTTCCAGCACTAGTCTTCTAATCGGGTCCGGGGTAACCAAGGCAGTTGAAGGAAGTCCCGCCTTCAACTCACAAGCAACGAAATGATTTGCCCGATGCAACTTCAATTGAAATTTAATTGGACGTCTCTTTTTCACAGTGCTCCATAAAAGTAGTCCGACTATGTATTATTATTGTTACTACATGTTTATTTTTCCCAAATAAAAGTTGTTTAAAACAGTATGTTGGCATGTTAACATCAGGCTATATGTAGGTCTCTAGGTTACTTTCTGTATAAATGTAATGTATATTTTTGACATAGGCATGGAACTGATGTTATCCATGATACGGAATGATAGGAATGAAACACAGGAAGAGTTCTACGATCATGACAGGAAACTTTTTTTTGCCTAATTTTGTTTGCTTATGCGCAATAATGACACTTTTCTAGTCTTTGAGTTTAGTCATGCCTTGCTCTGCCACGGCTGTGACTGATCGATAGTTGGATTCTGACTTTATGAGGATTCTGTGACAAAAGCGTGTTGCTGTTACAGTTGCACTTGGACAGCTGCAGTAGTAGTTAACGGTAGAAGCAAAGTTCAGGGGCGCTAACGTAACTAGATTGCTTCAAAAATCATGGCTGATGGAGAAAACGGGGGAGGCTCTACAAAAACACTGAATTTCAACATCGGTGTATTAGGGCATGTTGACAGCGGTAAAACGTCCTTGGCTCGAGCTCTCAGCAGCACAGCCTCCACTGCTGCATTTGACAAGAACCCACAGTCACGAGAGCGTGGGATCACTCTAGACCTGGGTTTCAGCTCGTTCACCGTGGACCTGCCGCAGCACCTGGAGGCAGAATGTCGTCCATGTGGTTATGACAATTTGCAGTTCACTCTCGTAGATTGTCCAGGCCATGCATCCCTCATCCGCACCATCATCGGGGGTCAGTATGTCCCCATATCATTACCGTGTTTGTCCCAGCCAATATTCATTGGACATGTTAATATCTCTGTCATTGAAGTGTTTGCTCTGCTCTCTGAACTGCACTGTTGAAATGTCCTGGTAAGAGAGTACAGAAACTACAGTAGTATCCAGGTTATTACCAGTCCCAAGGTCTATAATAGCTGCTAAGTGCTGTGTATGTTGACTCTTGTACAGCTAAACATTATGGTAGCCATGTTAATTAATAGGCCCCACTCTGTGTCTTTCTAAATCTTTCAATTTACCCTGCGTTTTTCTGAATGCATATGTTGGTGTGATGTGAATTGTGTGTGTGCGTGCCTGTGCTGTGTGAATGTTGTGTCGTTTTTGTGTCTGGCTGTGTGGGGTGAATGTTGTTGTGGGTGTGTGGGTGTGATGTCAATGTTGTGTATGTGTGTTTCTGTGTGGTGTGAATGCTGTTAAAGGTTTTTGTGTCTGGATGTTGTGAATGTTGTACTTTTTTCGTGTCTGGCGGTGTGATGTGGGCGTTGTTGTGGGTGTGGGTGTGGGTCAAGGTAATTTTTGAGCAGGGTTTTATTGTACAGCACACAAAAAGCAAGGCAAAACTGAAAAAATGACATTATAATACAAACACAAAAGGACCATAAAGAGGAATGCTATCAATTTAAAGATCATAAACAGTAACAATATGCTATGCAAACATCAAGAATGTGAAAACTAAGATCTCATATTTTTAAATGTTTAAATTTAAGATATGCATAATATTTTGTGATCATGAGTGTGAATGTCTGTGTTTTGCGTTTCATCATGCTTTTTGTGTGCTGTACAATAAAACCCTGCTCAAAAAATGACCTTGACAGTGCAATTGGTTTAATTCTAACACAAAGTTTGTTTGGCAGCTTTTCCTGTAAATGACATGCTACCCTATCATTGACTTCCGTTGTATTAAAAGAGCACAACATGTGGTGGAAAGAGGTACTGCCGATCAATCCAACTCAATGGAATTACTGACATTTCTTCCCAAACATCATATCTCAATAAAGAGACTCAGCAACAAATCCAAATTTTGGACAAATGATCCTCACATACAGGAGGATTATGGAAAAATGTTTAAAAACTCCTGTGAACTGTCCACATGGTGAAATGGCAAGATGAAAACAGCCTTTTTGAAAATAAAGCCTAACTTCAAGAAAATACACTGACCATATGAAAACAATATCAACAAAGGTTAATGCATAGGCATGAAATTATAATCCGTATATGACTGGGAAAAATAATCTGATAAATTTGTGTGCCATACTTTTTGAACGAGAAGCCCTCAAAAGTGGTGATGTCATTTCACATATTGAATCTATAGCCAATTTCACAGCTTTGGAGAGGAAGAATTACACAAGGTACATCTGATCTGATTTGATTTTTGAATTCTACAGGAAAATGCTTTTCTTTTCACATAGTTACACTAATGTGTGTGGAATACTAAAAGAGCCAGCAATGTCGGAAGTTGAGCAAAAGGCTTGTTCACCAGAATTCCCAAAATGACCTGAAATTTCAAAGGGCTGTAGTTTTGGAGCTATTAGTGATACAGACTTAATATTTAAGATTTATACATAGGTTGGATGTACAAACAGCTGTGATTTTTTTTTCAGATTTTTTGGAGAGGGTGACTGTCGGCCATTTGTTGATTTGACACGGAATGACCCGTGTGCTATGTCTACGTGTGTGTATCTGTGTAAGGTGAATGTTGTTGATGTGCTGCGTGCAGGGGCTCAGATCATTGACCTGATGCTGCTGGTGGTGGACGTGGTGAAGGGGATGCAGACACAGACAGCAGAGTGCCTTCTGATTGGTCAACTGACCTGCTCGCGCATGCTGGTCATCCTCAACAAAACGGACCTGTTGCCAAGCAGCAAGAGGCAGAGTGCCATAGAGAAGATGACCAAGAGGATGCACAAGACTCTGGAGAACACTAGGTACACTGCAGCACACTAAGGCCTAGTCTGCACAGTACATGGTGTATGTGTGTTTAGACAAAGGTCTTGTCTACACTGTGTGTTTGTGTGTGTGTGTGTGTAGACTAAGGTCTTGTCTACGCATAGATTTTCAAAAGACAATTATTATTTCTGCCTCCTAAAAACAACTCCCAACCACACCAGTGTGTTATAAAATAATGTATGTACTCGTGAACATGCAAGAATACAGAAAATCCAACACTTTTTGCCATACTGTGTGTTTGTTTGTGTGTTTTAACATGCAGGTTTAAAGAGTGTCCCATCATAGCGGTGGCAGCCAAACCAGGAGGACCTGAGGCTGCAGACACCGTGGAGCCCCAAGGCATCCCTGAGCTAGTGGAGGTGAGAGAGTATATATGCATCCCTGAACTAGTGGAGGTGAGAGAGTGTGTATGCATCCCTGAACTAGTGGAGGTGAGAGAGTGTGTATGCATCCCTGAACTAGTGGAGGTGAGAGAGTATATATGCATCCCTGAACTAGTGGAGGTGAGAGAGTGTGTATGCATCCCTGAACTAGTGGAGGTGAGAGAGTCTGTATGCATCCCTGAACTAGTGGAGGTGAGAGAGTGTGTATGCATCCCTGAACTAGTGGAGGTGAGAGATTATATAGGCATCCCTGAACTAGTGGAGGTGAGAGTATTTGGTCTGTATGCATCTCTGAGTTAGTGGAGGAGAGAGTCTGTATGCATCCATAAACTAGTGGAGGTGAGAGAGTCTGTATGCATCCCTGAGCTAGTGGAGGTGAGAGAGTATATAGGCATCTCTGAACTAGTGGAGGTGAGACTATATGCATCCATGAACTAGTGGAGGTGAGACTGTATGCATCCCTGAATTAGTGGAGTTGAGAGAGTTTATAGGCATCCCTGAACTAGTGGAGGTGAGGGAGTATATATATGCATCCCTGAACTAGTGGAGGTGAGAGAGTATATATGCATCCCTGAACTAGTGGAGGTGAGAGAGTCTGTATGCATCCCTGAACAAGTGGAGGTGAGAGAGTCTGTATGCATCCCTGAACTAGTGGAGGTGAGAGAGTTTATAGGCATCCCTGAAGTAGTGGAGGTGAGAGAGTATATATGCATCCCTGAACTGGTGGAGGTGAGAGAGTATATATGCATCTCTGAACTAGTGGAGGTGAGAGAGTATATATGCATCCCTGAACTCTTGGCAGTAGGAGAGTATATTTGTATTCCTGTGTTAGTGGCATTGAGAGCCTCTGGCATGTATGCATCCCTGAACCAGTGTAGGTGAGAGAGTATATATGTATTGCATCCCTGAGCTAGTGGAGGTGAGAGAGTCTGGTCGGTAATCATGTAGATACACAGTGCAGTGGAGATCTGATATTGGCTGGCTGAATTGATGAACTCCACAACTGAAGAAGCTGTCCTTCAGGGTGTTTTTTGTCAAGGGGTGGGGAGGTGCTGCTACTGCTGATTGCTATGTCACTAAACACACCACGGGGTCTGAAGTGTGAAAGTGATAATACCATTTAACTATAGAAGTTACCAGTATTCTACACTTACCACAACCACAACTTACTAATGCTTGAGGTGTTTGTGTGTGTGTGTGTGTGTGTGTGTGTGTATATGTGTGTGTGTATGTGTGTATGTGTGTGTGTGCAGATGCTGAAGCAGCAGGCCTTCCTGCCTCAAAGAGACTCGTCCGGCCCTCTGCTCATGGCTGTTGACCACTGCTTCTCTATCCGAGGCCAAGGCACTGTCATGACTGGCACTATCCTGCAGGGGGCAGTACACATCAACGACACTGTAGAAATCCCAGCCTTGAAGGTGAATACTCTCACTCTCCTCCCTTCCTCCCTCTCATCGGTTTTGTGTCTGTTTCTCTTTCATGCACACAAACACATATCTACACAGGATATGGGGCTAGACTGCTATCTATTATGACATATTATGATGCTTTTCTATGTAGTTATGATGTTATATGTTTCATTTCTTATAACCTTTCAAAACTTATACAAGAGAAATGTCTATTATGCCTGTATCATTATTGTGATGTCCTTTGATAAGCTGGTAAAGCATTACCATTACATTACATTACACTTAGCAGACACTGTTATCCAAAGCGACTTACAGTAGAGGATGCTAGCATGTGTTTACCATAGCACATTAATGTGTGCTGTTCCTGCGGTAACTCCTCAGGTGACTAAGAAGGTGAAGTCGATGCAGATGTTCCGTCGGCCCGTGAGCGCTGCCATGCAGGGGGACCGCCTGGGCGTGTGCGTGACCCAGTTCGACCCCAAGCTGCTGGAGCGCGGCGTGGTGTGTACGCCCGGCTCTCTGCACACGCTCCACGCCGCCATCATCTCCGCGCGCAAGATCAGCTACTTCCGCGGGGCGCTTGCCAGCCGCACCAAGTTCCACGTCAGCCTGGGCCACGAGACCGTCATGGGCCGCGTCTCCTTCTTCGGCTCGGCGGATGCTCCGGTAGCGGACTCTGGGTCCCGATCCGGCGATGAGGCCGAGGTGGGCTTCTCCTTCGAGCGGGAGTACCTTCACCAGGATGAGTACGTGACGGGACAGACCGAGGGGCAGGACCCTGAGCAGTGGGCCCTATTGGAGTTTGAGAAGCCGGTCACATGTCCGCCCAACTGCCTGGTGATTGGCTCTCGGCTGGACACGGACATCCACGCCAACACGTGCCGATTGGCCTATCATGGCAGGCTGCTGCAGGGAATGGAGGAGAAGAACTACGCAGAGACCACCTTGCCCCGCCTACTTATCAGCAAAGACAAACACAGAGAGGGCACTGTGGAACGGGTACACACACACACACACAGACACACACACACACACACACACACACACACACACACACACACACACACTCACACACACAGAGACCACCCTGCCCCGCCTACTCATCAGCAAAGACAAAGACAGAGAGGGCACTGTACAACGAGTACACACACACACACACACACACACACACACACACACACACACACACATACACACACACACACATACACACACACTCACCCACACACACACACACACAGAAAGGGTACATACAAACACGTCCGTGCTCAGACACTCATATATATGTACACACAAACACACAAATGGGTGGCACAGCTACACACACTGTACTGTAGATAAACACACAAAGTGTGTGTAAACATTACCTGTACTGTATACTTTTTTGTAAGCAAAATATTTTAAGACCACTATGCCAACTCTCTGGCATAGTCTTTTTGTGACTTCCTTCCTGTTTTGCTGTGGTCAGGTGACGGATGATTACACCGTGATTGGTCGGAATCTGTTTAAGAAGGAGACCAACCTCCAGCTGTTTGTAGGACTGAAGGTCACACTGTCCACAGGGGAGTCAGGGGTCATCGAGGGGGGCTTCGGGCAGAGCGGGAAAGTAAAGATCAGAATACCAGGTGAGAAGAGCTACGCCACACACATATTTACACACATACATACACACACACACACACACAGGGCACTGGAACGGGTACACACACACTAACACAGAGAGGGCATTGTGGAATGGGTACATATACATACACACATACAAGCACAACAACAACATGTGCAATGTTTCCCCGTCTAGCGTGGTAGTTAGTAGGCAGTCCAGAACCCCCCGCGATACATGGAAATCCGCAATATAGCAAGACCATATGGAAATCACTTTATTTTATACCCCTCCTACATGGTGTTTTTAAATACATTTTCTGTATGTCTTATTGATTTATTATTGCATTTTAATCAGTATTTATGTTATAGTGTAGTTGTCATAAATTGTAATATTGTTCTAACAAACTTTTTTTTTTAGCATGCATAGTGACATAGCATTAATAAATGAAAAAAATCTACGATATAGTAGGACCGTGAAAGGTGAACCGTGATATACCGAGGTATCACTGTATATGTGTCTTATTGTCTTTCTCTCGGTCTTTGTGTCAATCAGAGGGACTGAAAGATGAGACGAAGCAGCTTCTGTCCGGGGGGAAGAAGAAGGGAAAAGGGGGAGGTAAGAGTGATGCAGTCAAAGACGAGGAGCCCAAAAGTGACTCTCAGCCTGTTACCATTCAGTTGCGTTTCAAGAGGTACATCTTCGACCCCAAGAAGAAGATGGTGCAGTCCTGACTGCAGGGGGCTGTGAGATGCCTAGGAACATTCTGGAACTCTTGAACAGTAGCTGCCACGAAAACCACTACACCTGTCACACACTCATATACACACACACAAAATACATCCAGAAACCTACTGGAGCACCACTACACTAATCACACACACACACATACACGCATGCACAATAAATCCAGAAACGAACTGGATCACCACTACACCTGTCACACACTCATACACACACACAAAATAAATCCAGAAACCAACTGGAGCGCCACTACACCAATCACACACATACACACACATGCACAATAAATCCAGAAACGAACTGGATCACCACTACATCTGTCACACATTCATACACACGCAATGAATCCAGAAATCAACCGCAACACCACTTCGACTACACACAGCTGAAATTGTGAAACACATTCAGGAATCAGAAGTCTAGTTTACAGAATATTGTGTCTTTCTCTCTCTCGCTCCTATATGCACGCACCCACACACACACTTTCATCCTCTCTCTCAGTCCCTTACACATGCACGTCGGCAGTCTTTCTTGATGCTTCTCTCTGTCTCTGTCTCTCCCTCTTTCTCTTACGTGCACAAACACACCACTTCTCGCAGACATTTCTGTCTCATCATCCGTTTCGTCATGATGTGTTTCATCATGAGTGTGTTTATGGATAAGACTGTGACCCGTGTGGCACAGCACAAATGTCTCCTGTGGTGCACCTCCGTGCCCCCAACCAACCAGCATGTGGGACGATGACATCAGCCTGGTTAATGATGCTTGGAACCAATGAAGTGCTTTTTAATAGAATGTGAGTTAGTGATTACACTGAGCAGGATTGAAAGAATGTGTGTGAGGAAATAAGAGTATTGTTGTGTTTGTGTGTGGGAGTAAACACTGCTCAAACCCCAAGGGTTCTGTGTGTGTGTGTGTGTGTGTGTGTGTGTGTGTCTGAGTTGTCTTTGCAGCCCAACCCTTACCAATAAGCTCAACCAAGACGCTATTACAAACTTGAAACTGCTCAAGGTTCAAGACCCACAGACATAAACTAGATGAAATGCATGAACTTTGCATCAGTTCCAATAAGCAAAATAATACGTGCATTCTTGTTTGGGCATTCTGCAATCAAAGAGTTACTACCGAGGTAGGGAACCAAGTACTAGCCTTTTGCTACTGCACAGAAACAACACAGGGATTCTGATCTACATATTTGGCATATTGACAAACGCTTAGAAGATAGAATGATTAAGGACAAATCGGGGCCTTTAGTATTCATGGCAAGCCAGGCAAACCAGCTCCTCGTACAACACGTCTTCCTCTGTACGAAAAGAACAGTAGTAGGAGGGGCTGGTTTACCCGGGTTTACAAGGCTAATTAATTTTTAGATGCACTGACATGACTAAAACAGCAGGGGGCGCCGCAGCATTCACACTGGGCATTAGGGATTCACAATGAACAGACATTTGACTTTCCTGTCCATTCTTCATGGAACACGTCAAACAAACCAATATGCTGGGAAGATTATCATCAGTTTAAATATAATCGAATTAGGCCACAGGCAGCCTGTTATACTGAAGCCATTACATTTAGTTGATTAGCCAATAATAATGTTATAACTCCTTACACATAAATCTGTCAGCTTCTTGTCAGTTTAATACACATATAATTAATAATCATTAGCTTAATAATGAATTCATTGTCAATTAATAATTATTAACACTAGTGCACATAGCAGAGTAACACATGGTCCACTTGGTAGCTGATGACCCCACCTGAAATATAAATTTCCATCTATCATCAAACATGTATGGTTGTTAGTCTTATCAGTGGTTTGTGAAGAACATACCTATAATATTACATTACATTACATTACACTTGGCAGACGCTTTTATAATAGCATTTTATAATAGCATCCTAAACACCTCGGTGATAGGCTCAAAGAATGTAACCACAACACCAGTTACCTAGGAGAGACTAGAGAAGGAGCCTGAAGACGATTGTTTCCCTTGAAACATGCAGGTTTGTCAGGGGTTTACAGCAGATATATTGGCCAGTGTCCAATGTCTGCGAGAAATCTAAGCTGAAGAATGAGATTATGTTTACAGGGCTTGGTGCTATTTGTATATGACATTTCTTGTTATGATCTGTTATTTTTAGTGCATTATCATATTAGTAGGTAATTTGCTGTGCTGCAATGTTAAAGCTTAGAGTCTGTGTGTGTGTGTGTGTGTGTGTGTGTGTGTAGGTGTGTGTTTGTTAGCTCCTCTGCTGATTTGCCGTGTCCATTGTACTTGATTTTCATGGTTTTTGAAATGAGATGTGCTGTGGGGTGAAAACTGGCTGCTGAAATGTAGAAGTGGGGAGGAGGTAGAGTCTCACCCCATCAGGACAAGCGGCATCAGCCGTGACAGCCCCACATAGCCTGGGAATCACTCGACACAGACAAATTAGCTTTCCCCCTCACCATAAGCTTCCACATACTGTATCCACCAGAACAGGGGTGCCACTGGAAATTGTGGGCCTCCTGAATGAAAATCAATTTGGGCACCCACACGCCCCTGCACCAGAACTTTGTGATGCAGTTGAGTCTGTGCTAAACAAAGTCCTGAAGGAATGTCTGAAGCAATCATCCCTCACAAAAAACCCTCACAGTCGCCTATGGGTGCTAAGTAAGTTAAACACATGCATTAAACCTAGGACGAAGATGCCAACCTCTGCTGAGTTATGGTGGAACCTTCATGCATGGTCATCTGCTTTCTGAGGTGAGTAATCAGTCAGCAGATTTCCTCAGGCCCTCTGTTTGTGTTTGCGATTTGGGGTCACCATTCTGTCTTTGAGTTGGAAGTGGTCTAAATTGCTGGAACACAGACCACTGACTCTTACATACACAGCTGCAGTCAGTTACACACAAAGGAAGTTAAAAGGTCGGGGAAATAGAGGTCAGTCCATTCAGGAAGAGTCCACTTGTATTTGTGTTGCAGTCTTTTAAGGGGCATTCCTGACAATCCTTCCCTATTGACTGCTCTTTACAGCCGAAACAATGTTTATAACACCCAGATACAATTTTGTCATGCATTCTGTCTGCCTCTCACATTGGCATTAAAAATGTAAGAGAATAAGAAGACTGTGTCTTGAAATGTTATATGTTGGAGTGTACTATAATCTGAACAATACACATGTGACTGGTGTATGTGATCAGCCAAACCTGTGCATGGGAGTGAGAGTGTGTGTGTGTGTGTGTGTGTGTGTGTGTGTGTGTGTGTGTGTGTGTGTGTGTGTGTGTGTGTGTGTGTGTGTGTGTGTGTGTGTATGTGTGTGTGTGATGGCTGAGTAAGGGGGGTGGGTGCACCAGTCCCTGTCGGAAAGGTAAGGGCTATTGAATCTGAGCCAACAGAGAAAGAGAGGGAGAGAGAGGTGAAGGAAAGAGGAGGTTAGGTAAGGGAGAGGGAGAGAGAGAGTGAGAGAGAGAGAGTGAGAGAGAGGCGAAGAGGAGAGCACGAGGGATGTTAAAAAGAGCCGGACAGGAGGAAGATAGTAGAAGACTGACAGAGTGCTGAGAGAGAATACTGGAAAACTACCACAGCAGAAGAAGCCAAATAGTTTAAAAAAAATTACAAAAAGATCAGAAAGCAGGAAAAGAGCCCATCTTTCATGAAATAAGGACAGACAGGATGGTGTCTGCCGGGGTTTTGTCCTCTTCCGTGTCTGGTGTGGCTCGTGTGTGTGTGCGCGCGGCGCTTTGGCTGTGGCTGAGCGCGTGTGTGTGCGGCGTGTGTGTGTTATGTCAGAGGGAGACCCTGGTAGCCGCGCCACCCCAGAGATGTGAGGGGAGCTGCAGAGCCAACGCTCCCCCACCCAGGACTGACAAACCCAAACCTACCGAGGTGAGTGTGTGTGAGTGTGTGTGTGTGTGTGTAAGAATATTTTCTTGTTAAAATACTACTACAAAATGCAAAGTTCTACAATGCACAATCTGTAATGCAGTTCTAGCTTTTGTGTAAGGTAGAGCAATGGGTGCATAAATGGCAAAAACAGAAAGATGGATGTTGTTGCTTTTGGGAAGAGATGGTACACATGGTACACAAATGTGGTCCTTTTAGACAGGAATGTTTTTTTTAATTTATTTTATATATTTGTCTTCAGTTCTGCAGCACTTTTGTTTCAAGGAAAGTTCATATCATAGTCATCCAATTTTAAGTTAGAGTTAGAGAGCATCATGCACAGTCTGACAATAATATAGAAATGTGGGGGATTCATTGGATAATATGATCATAAGACCTTATCGTGGCACGGTTTGCCTGTGATAAAATTGTTCTTCAATTAAATTAAATGTTTAGTTTTAATGAAATGTTTGAAATAAGACAAATCATCAATACTGTCCGGTTCAGTTTTTATCCTGTGCATGTGTGCGTGTGTGCATGTGCGTGCATGTGTGTGTGTGTGTGTGCTAATGTGTGTTTGCATGTGTGTGTGTGTGTGCAGGTTGTTGAAGTGTCAGACCGGCTCATCCAGCTCCAGCGCTGCATGCGCTCCTTGAGTGGCCCCGGTGGCACCGGACAACCTAGAGGTCAAGGGTCAGATTCAGAATCCCTGTCGGCCATCTTGGCCCTGATGGCATCCATCTTGCTGGAGTGTGACCTCCACTGCCATAGCAACCGTCTCCAGGAAGTGGCACAGAGACTGGGTTTGTTGCAACTTTCTGTCTTTCACCTATGTCATGCTTTTGCTGCCCTTAAAAACCACCTTGCCATGTTAATCCACAACCATATTAAGAGTGAGATGGGAACTGTTCAGGACCTGCCTCGTGACCAAAACAGTTTTGCTGTAAATTATACCTATGTTTAAAATTCATTGCCTTAGTATTTTATTTGCTCTCCCTTGGTGTATGACGCAGATTATGTTAGTCTGTCTAAACTAAACTAGTACCTCAACTCCGTCTGCATACATCAGTAGGAAAGGGCTCATCTTCATGCGGAAATGACATGCAAATAAACAATCAACTGGAGCCCTGTG
>CM050211.1:28501149-28571149 GCA_027475355.1 Coilia nasus
GCGTGCCTGGCCGCCAACCTGAACGGACGCTACTACCACGGCCGCTACAGCGGGCTGACGGACGGCATCTACTGGGGCACCTGGTACATCCTCACCGACGCCCGCTCCGGAGAGAGGTACTCCTTCAAGAGCGTCCAGATGATGACCAGGCCCAGACCAGCATAAAACCCCAAGCAAAGATTATTATATGCATCTAGTATGTAGTATTACATGTGATATTTAAGTTCTATCAAGGCAGAGCCTGATAAATGTCATTGTTGGTGCAGAAAAAAATTATATTCCATGTTTGACAAATACAGGATGTGTTATTTGTAGGCATTGTTATACACACATTGTATGTGTTATTTATAAATACATGGACTCGCTTTCTGAGGTAACTGAATAAGTTGTATATATTGTTATATATGAAATAAATTTATATTGATTCCTTAACAAAACAAGGCCTTCACATATGTTTTTTAATATAATTGATTATGCAGTTTACCTGCATATAAATGATGTTACATACATACATAATCCAAAATAAAAAATGATGACTTTTACATTTGCATTCTAATGATTCAAAACAACACATACCACAAATCTGTTTTGTATGTCTTCATCATGCGCAGTTAAAAAGAAGCTAAAGTGGGCTTGGTATATCAGTGGTACATTTGAACCCAGGAAGGCCTGGTGATGTAAGAGGAGTGAATAACAGTCTATTGGTCATTCAGAAGTGATGTGTGTACCCCCTGCTCTGGGACACATTGCACTCTTGGTTGTGGGTTGACCTACTAAGGGGTCAAAGCACCTGACCCCCCCAACACTGGGCAAACTTGCCGGATAAAAGATGAGCCGTCACATGTCACTTTTTATGGCGGCAGCCGTGTGGTATGCACATCCTTTTGTCAACACCAGATCCCCCGTCTGCGGCTGTGAACAAGGACTCCATTCGACCAGACCATCCTGAACATCCAGTTTTGCTCCGAGCCAGCTCAATCATGGCTGTAAGGGCTTACTGGTTGCTCTGGAGGGCTTACTTGGGCTACACACATTGACACAGGCCACCTTTTCAATAGTGACTGTGCAGCATTGTGGGTAAAGTGTGTAAACAGAAACTAAAATATACACATAGCCAAGGGGGATTATGGATAAAAAATAACCTAAGGCTAAATCTGTTGTGATGCATCAGCAATGCTTTAAATGTATGTTTTAATTGCACAGAAAACACTTTTCTGACTAAGCAAACTAAATCTGAAACTGAAACATAGTTTATCGTGATATAGGAATCCTCATTTGTGCAATAATTCCCAATACATTTTACTGTCATACTGCAGAATGAAACAGGTGTTTGGTGGATGAGGGGAATAAAAAAGCTGTGTGCAACAAAGAGATATGGCTAGTACTTAGGAAGAGGCATGCATAACTACCTTATATGCAGAGGTGAACATCCCAAATTCAAGTAAAAGTCCTGCCACATATTTGATCCAGCTGATCCTTCTAAAGCAGCTGATAATGCTCCGTAATAATGATTATGATGATGATAATGATGTGCTTCTAATAAGCACATCTCTTCAGCCAGGTAGATAAGCTAATTAATGAAATCGCCTGTGTCAAGAGCACAAACAGAAGGAATTCATGGCAGGACATTTACTTTCTCAAGACTCTTGTTCCACCTCTACTTATATGGGCCATGGACAGCAAGAACTTGGAGATGGAATTTCCAGGCTTCACACTGAGGAAAGCAGAATGTCGAAATGTGTCTGTGTGAGTAAATGCTGTATATGTAGTGCGGCCTTCTTTTCCTGTCTTTCAGTAGTGTTAACATTTGGGCAGCACACTTAAAGTGAGTAAAAATTGTCTGCATGAAGCCTGCTCCTACCTTAATTAACTTTCCCAGAAACCGCCTCATGAATGTGAAAGCTCTTGTCTGGAATGATCCGTCCTGTACGCTTACACTATAAGCATTGTCATGTTTATGTACAAATGTTTTCACAGGGCAGGTCACAAAGCAGCGCCTTTGTTAAAAATGCACAAACTAAATTTCAGCTAAATTATCAAAATTCACAAGTCATTCTCAATTCAATCAAAATCAATTCAAAAATCATATTTTAACTGTGTGTAAATACACAAAAAACTAATGGAACAGCCCGTGGTTACAGCAAGGCAACACAGTGTTGTCTAATGGTTCTGAAAAGATACACATACCCTAAAAAACTGAAAATATCAACATATTTTAGCCCCTATCCTGTAACTCATTTATTGCATATGTCCGCTTGTGCTTAGATATACTATTTGTCTAAATACTGTTGTTGAGGCTACTGCTATTGATATTGTATAGCAGTGTAGATTTCCGTCATGCCAGCAAAAAAAAGATTTGAGATTTGAGAGCAACGCAGCTCTGACTGATGGTAAATACTGAGCTCACATGCTGATTCGCAACCAAAATCCCCAGCGCTTTATTCCACATCCAGCTACGCGCCTCAATGCCAAGACACACACAGAGGAACCCTCATGCACACAGACACACAAAAAAACACACACTCACACACACGCAATGTCAGAGCCGGGCCAGTTAGCGCATCAGTGCACCAACACATTAGCACGTGAGTGTGTGAGTGTGTGAAGTGGCTGGGAGGGGATCTGAGACGCTGTGCTTCGGCCTGCTCCCATACACAAACTCTGGTGCCCGCAAACACTTACGTCTGAAAATGACTCATTGGGGCACTGTGATGGGAAGAAATTTTATTGTTTAACCGCTGGCCTTGTTTTCTAGCGTGTCAGGAGGCAGCCGAAGACTCTCTTTAAAGGTGTCCATGGCAAACCACATGAAGGTTCACTCTGAAGATCATGCACAACAAGGACTTTGTACGCTAAAAATAAATGCTGCTGAATCACTCACACTCACTCTGAAAACCCCAGCTCTCTATGACCTCATTGCATCTGCAAAAAAAAAAACATAAACACATTTTGGTGTGTGTGTCTGTGTGTGTGTGTGATTGATGGTCATACCTCTATGACTGATACAATGTCAAAGGTTATGTATGCAGTGATGATAAGTGGTGTACGTAGAAAGAGAAAACGTTTGTGTGTGTGTGTGTGTGTGCGTATGTGTGTGTTTGTCTGTGTGTGTGTGTGTGTGTGTGTGTGTGTTTGTGTGTGCGTGTGTGTGTATTTGTGTGTGTGTATGTACTGTATGTGTGTGTGTGAGACACTGTGTGTGTGTGTGTGTGTGTGTGTGTGTGCGCGCGTGTGTGTGTGTATCTTTCTGTGCAAGTACGCGCGTAACGTGTCTGCTGCACGGGCCTGTATTTAGCAGCATTCGCAGTAGTGCGAGAGTCTGTCCTACATGGCACAGACAGCTATGAATAGCCCACCCTTACCCACCCACCGCCTGTCCCTCACACACTACGCACAGACGCACACACACACACACACACACACACGCCCGTACACACACACGGAACCCTCAGATCTGCAGACCGCTCACAGACTAACAACCAGCCATGATATTTCTCACACATTTGCTAACACACATACACACACAAGTTGCGTCGCCGAGAATCAAAGGCACCACAGTCCTTAAGGGCTGGTCTGGCCATACAGTGTGTGTTGCATGCCTGTGGCCATGCTGTCACTGTATGTCCAAGGCCATGACTAAGGTACACTCTCAACTGCTTGTGCTCTTACGCATCTGAGTCGGAATGAGGTACAAAATTTTTTTTTTTTTTTTTTTTTTTTTAAGACAGCAAAGAAACAGAGTGTATAAAAACTATGGGTTATTTTGAGAACAGATTTCACGCTTTGTTAATAATAGTTTCAAGAGATGGAGGAAGGAGATTGAAGGGATGGGAACAGGAGAACACCATCTCAACATAGCTCCCCTGAGCTCTGAAGCGCCACCTAGTGGGGAAGCTGAAAAATATAACAGTTACATGGCATCTCTCCCTTGTGTCAGACAGTAATGCTTGAGGAAAGAAAGAAAGAAAGAAAGAAAGAAAGAAAGAAAGAAAGAAAGAAAGAAAGAACGAAAGAAAGAAAGAAAGAAAGAAACCCAACAAACAAACAAACAAACAAACAAACAAACAAACAAACAAAAACAAAAAAGAAGCAAACAAAGCGCTCTAAATTGTGATACATCTGATTGTGAGCTAATTATAAGCTACACAATCTTTACATATGTCTTAACCTGTTCTACATTACTCTTATTCTTGTCTTGGTTTTAAAATTGCTGTTGTCTTGCCAGAGTCATTGCC
Source organism: Coilia nasus (assembly GCA_027475355.1). Taxonomy (NCBI): domain Eukaryota; kingdom Metazoa; phylum Chordata; class Actinopteri; order Clupeiformes; family Engraulidae; genus Coilia; species Coilia nasus. The sequence continues at coordinate 28,505,385 of CM050211.1, forward strand.
AGAGTGGGAAGCACCACCTGCTGGCACAAGTGAGACCGTATGACATTTATTTTACTTTGTCAAAAAACGTATTGTTTTTCAGTGTTTTATTTTTTCAGTAATCTCTCCATTGTTTGTATGTCAACTGTAGGCCTGGTTGTATGCTGTATGTATAAGATGTCTATGGCTTTGGGTGCGTGGTGCATGGGACTTTTATCTCAACAGGCGAGCTTCATGTAACTTCCGGTGTCACCATGGTTGTTTGAATTAAACGCGGCAGACAACGAAATAAAGCAAAGTGTATATATCAGAAATTAGCTGATAGTTGGTGACATTAAACAAACGATGGGGTTAGGTTTTGTTTTAGAACTTTAAAGGTTAATGTCTGATATTCGAAAACTTCAGAATTACCAGGATATTAAGGTTAAATAACAGGTAAGTATGCTAATGTTAGCTGAATGTTTCTGAATGCTGGCAAATGCTAGTCAGCTCCTCCAGGTGCTATGCATTTTCGGCTGACATTTACACCGTGATATGTCATGGGTAGCTAACCAGTCATGATTAAGATTATTCTGGATGTGTAGACCGTGACTGTTTTCATGGCATCTGTGCTGTAGTAAAAGCAAACCACGGTAGCTAATGTTGACTCTCTTTCTCCAGTGAACCATCGTTGCCCTGAGAATGCCTATTCGGGCTTACTGCACCATCTGTTCGGATTTCTTTGACCAGTCAAGAGATGTTGCTGCCATCCATTGCGGCCATACCTTTCACCAGGAATGGTAAGCGAACAACACCGATGTGTGATTTGTCTCGCATTCTGACATTGGGCTTGTAAGACGAAGAACTCATAACGAATACCTGCTTGTCATGTGTACAGTCTACAACAGTGGTTTCAGACCGCCCCCAACAAAACGTGTCCACAATGCAGAAAACAGGTACAGTAGATTACGATCATTTGAGTGTGGAGTCAGTTTACAAGACTATTCAAGTCAAACATGACGGCATGAGAGTGACAAAACACGGTAATCTGTGTGTGTGTGTGTGTGTGTGGTAGGTCAGCACAAGACACATCATCAGCAAGCTGTTTTTTGACATTGGAGGAGAGGAGGAAGGGGGTGAAGTGGATCCAGAGAATTTACAGGTAAGGGGTGTTGAGTACTATGTGTGTAAGGGGGAACTGAGTACTGCATGCATGTGTGTGTACAGTTATCCGGCTATCCAGGCTGTTCTTGTTGCATCTGGTGAAAAATAACTGTACGTGTTAGGGAGCAAACAATGATTTAAACTTCAGTTTTGCGTTCTCCTTATATCTTTCAGAATGAGCTGAATCGATTGAGGGCTGTCTTAAGCTCAAAAGGTGATAAATACAGAAGTTCTTGAACTATATTTCAATTCATAGCAAGTGGCTATGTGGTGTGCAAATCATATTGATGTGTGTGTGTGTGTGCGTTGTAGACAAAGACTGTCGAGACAGACAGAAGCTGATAGACAGTTTAAAGCAGACTGTGGAGAAGCTAAATCTGGGCGTGGCGTGTCTGAAGAAAGAGATTGGAGATAAAGAAATGATGTGCACGGTGTTACGGGTAAGCACTCTCAAATGTTTTACGGGTAAGAACTGACCGCTTCGACAGGTAAGGTCTCACACATTAACTCAGGATGGGACATTACTGTGGTATTGATGTGTGTACCCTAAGCTGCACTAACTTCGCCTTTGTTTGCTCTGTGTTCCTCTACACTTCTGTTAGACTGTTTTGTCCCCCTTTTGTATGTCGTTTTGAAAAAAGCGTCTGCTAAGTGTAATGTAATAGTACTAGTCATCACCACAGTATTGTTACCTAGCATGCTTACAGCAACTTTAGTTTCTGAGTGGGATTAAGTCTTTCTGACAGCATGCACAGGGGCTTCTCTTTCCTTTTATGAAAATTTTAGCAAAGGGGAAGCAGCGGGGCCAGATTGTGATTTTCTTCTCAGAATCCATCTGCTAGATGTCAGTGCAGTGTGGTGTAATGTAATGTCACTCATGTTCCCACACAGAAAGAGCTGAGGAACCTGGAAAAGCAGCATAGTGATGCCCAGGCAGCCAAGGAGGAGGCTCGTCAGCTACGCGTCAAACTGAAGACCTACGAGAGGTACTCAGGCAGCGCACACTCCCAAACAGACACACGTCTCACACACATGGGGAACACATGCCTAATACCATTCTAGATATTACTGCAAACCCCAAACAGAGACAGTCAAGTGGCATGGATGCTCTTTACCATGCCTTGTAATGTGTGTGTGTCTGCGTGTGTCCATGCACCTGTGTGTGTTTCTGTGTGTAGTCTAGATACAGTATTGCAGGGTCAAAGGGCTGAAGTGGAGGCTATGATCAACGATTTGGGAGTTGGGCAGTCAGCCGTGGAACAGCTGTCCATCTACTGTGTCTCCCTCAAGAAGTAAGTGCACACACACAAACATACACACTTACACTTCTATCACACAAGATGATGTATCTGTACTGTTTCTTTCACACAAAATGATGGTTTAATTGTGTGTGCGTATATGTGTGTTAGGGAGTATGACAACTTGAAAAGCAGCTTTCGCTCCACCAATGACATGTGTGAGAAACTCAGGAGGGAAGTTTTCATGTCTAACAACAAGGTAGGCTGTGTGTGGTTCTGTGTGTGTGCTTGGTAAGCCTTTTCTATAGTTAACATATAGTTCTCGCCTACTATATAGTTATGTAGCTGGATGTATAGGTACGGATATTGTGACATTGTTGTTTGACATGTAGTTGCAGAAAGCCACATTTGAGATGAACCAGACTAAAGAGGAGATTCTTGCTGCTCAGAAGGACCTGACCAATGCTGACAAAGAAATCATGGTAGGACACACCATTATTTCAGGAATATTGCAATGAGCTTGTAAATTGACATTTTTTAACATATTTTCTCTTTATGTACGAATCTGATACTATGACGTGTGTGTGTGTGTGTGTGTGTGTGTGTGTGTGTTTAGAGTCTGAAAAAGAAGGTGGAGATCCTACAGAAGACCCTTAGCACACCCAGCCGCACCAATGATGCTATCAGCAGACTGGTGTTTGAGAGGTGTGTCTGGGCAACACATATTGCCGCAAATATATGCTAACTCATGACCACATCATAGTGATGATTTTAGTTTTACTGCAGAATGTTTAAAATCAATATGAAACACTGCCATAAGTCTTAAAAGGCAGACTTGATATCATTCACTGTCATTTACAGCCCCGCCCCCCTGGAACTGAAACCCCGCCTCCATTGCCCAGACAACCAGCAGGACATCGACCTGAATCTGACATTTGACGTGCCGACCCCCGAGCAGGTGAATCACAAACCCTGCCACAGCCAGGCCCCTGCCAAGAAGATGCGCCTCGACTCCCCAGGGTGAGTTTGAACACGCATACACACAAACACACTCAGGCAAGCATACACACAAATTTTGGTGGCTGTAAAGCTCATTTTTTAATCCTAAATATGAGTTAGACTAGTAGATGTAAGTTTGGTGCCACATGGTCACAGATTACCTCTTACAGATTGTTTCAAACCAGTACGGTAGCAATTTTATAGTTGGTTTGAAATCATAATTACTGAGGTTTGAAAGTTGTTGAAGGTTTCATGCAATGTATGAAATAAATGAGAACCCTGTAGTATTGAGTGTGAGATTGGAAGGCACTTTGTATGAGTGTCTGAAAAAATAACTGCGAACTGTGAACTGGCTGTTTCCCCATCACAGATCGTCCCCATTCCACCCAGAGAACCAGTCTGATGCTAAGGTACTTCATTTTGTCCACTGGGGAACATGTTATTCTGCTCCAGGCAGACTTCAATGCATCACCAATGACCGGCCAATGAATCAACCTGGCTTTGAACACATTTGTGTGTGTGTGTGTGCGTTTCTCTACGTCATCACAGAAATCCCAACTGAAGGACGATCCCATGGATCCGTTCCTAAGGAACTCTTTTCTGTTCAGGAAGAAAGCGTTTGGCAGCATGCTGGGTGCCCACACCAAAGCAGGAGCAGTAAGGCTCACCAGTGTCACTCTACTCTCTTCCACTTTCATTCGAACAGCCATATTTCCCAGTGCTTGTTGAACGTGTGTGTGTGTGTTTGTGTGTGTGTGTGTGTGTGTTTCTAGGTGCGGACTGGGTATGATGGCCTTGGAGGAAGGACCAAGTTTATCCAGCCCGTATCTTTTCGATGTACTCAAACAAACAAACAATATTGTATTATTAGTAGTTTCGCCTTCTCTCTAGATGCGTTATTACATTTAATTGACAGTGTTTAGTTTCCAATGTTATTATATATTTTTTTAATGACCCGGAGTACAGAAAATATGTGTAGTATACAATCCCTGTTCCAATTTTTAGCTTTGTCTACCTCTGACTCATCAATAGCTAGGTGTTGCTTCCAGTCAGCAGTTATGTTTGAAAAGGTCTGTGTTAGGACGTGTCTCTTTTCGATGATGTAAGAATGGAGTGCAGGTTCAAATCCTCTCTGGCAGGTGGGCTGTATAAATGTTTTCTGTTTTATATAAATGTCCCATGTGTTCAGTTTAGTCGCTTTTCAATCGCATAGTACCAGCACTACTTTACCTTGCTCTCGTTTACCCTACTTTACCTGCTTTAGGTACGGTTTGTTGTACCTCCTCAGTGTAAATGAAGTTGAGTGGAGTCAAAACTGCCATGACTTAATTTCTATCCAACATTTAAACAGTTACATTTGGTATAGTGATAGCTTATAGAAAGGGAGCCTTGCACACAAGAGTGTATACGCATGACTTGAAGAGTGTTTTCTCCGTAACTCCTCACGTTTACTGCAGTCACCACTGTCTGAGATCCGTCCCCTGGTGGTCAAGACCAAGAGGAAGAAGGTGTCCCGTCCACCAATGGGAAAGCTGCCTGCCAGCATGACCCTCGACGCCTTCCTGGAGTGAATGTAGACATGGCCGGTAGCTAGGCCCTAACGGCCAAGTGTGACTGGAGTATGTGTGTACGAGAGCTAGACAAGCATATAAAGGGCATGGCCACAGGTGATGAATTACATACGAACGAAAGGACTATCCCTGCTTGTTCTCCCACACAAGGACCCTCACAGTGGCCAGTGTGTGTGTGTCAGTGATGGAATGGAGAGGAGAGATTACGTGTTAGAGGGTGAATGCATCACTGGTGATGAAGTGTGTTTGTGTGTCTGACTGTTTATGTAACCATTCACAATGAACTGCAATAATTGCATGGATGGATAACATAGCAACATTTGGCCCAATACCACAGTATTTATTTTCATTTACAAGAAACTGTTGTAGACCTTAGAATAACATTGAGTTTTACATCATTTGTGCATCATGTGACCCACTCAGTTGTTGACACTGGAAAAGGGTGTGACTTTGGTCTGGTGCCAGACTGCACCAGAAAAGGACATGATCTTTTGCAGTTGTATCATAATCATTCATTACTTTCTCTTTCACACTTTTTGTCAAGTGGCGGAGAGGGCTGTTTCGTGATATGGAGTTGACTCATTTGTGTATTAGAAATGTCGCTAAATGTTCTTAAACACATAAATACGCAGAACACACAGTTATGAAAGCTTGCTAAGCCATATATACACAAAAGGGCCTTGTGCTACTGATGATTTTTTTTCAGTGTTTCATGTCTGTCAGTCACGCATTGATTGTATATATTTTTATGAATGGATTGTGCATCAGTTAGATTCAATAAAATATTTTGTTTTTCTAAAGCCCCTAGATTGTTTTCTCATGACCAATTGTGTGTGTTTAAGGGAACGCGTTATTTGGCTCGGATGAGTAGTAACTGAAAATCTTACACGACAGGCAGTTGACCTATAGTTTATAGCTATAAATGGTTGTAGCCATAGACATCCTATACATATATGTATATATATATGGTTCTAACCCTCTGCAAGAGCTATTTAGCTGATTAAAACCTCGACGCTCGTTAAATCTGTGCTTGCGAACGTTTGAGTGCCCGCCAATACCAGGAAGACAAACTTGGGCTTTTGTGACGATTTGCAATGGAGCAACCACGCGAGGGCGTTTTATGTGCTAGTTTTCTGAAATTAAACGAGCGATATTTTAATAATAAAAGGTCTATTCAAAATACATGTGGTATCGTTTTGTTGTGTATCTTCCCCTCTCTACAACAACACGGTGTATGTTACCGCTGAGTAATTTATATCGAAGTTTTACTTGCTGAAAAGCAGTGCCCCCACCCATTTTATCAGAGCGCACACGGGGCAGGCTCTTTACTTTCAGCTTTCTTTCGCTTATTATAAGACAAATGACCGGAATCATTGCACGACAGTGAAAAGCATCGTTGTCAATGTAAGTATGGTAATTCTGTGGCTTAAAAATAGGGTCAGGATATTTAAAAAGTATTCGCAAAGTGCACCAAGAAAACACAACTTCACAGGCGCCCTGGCTATCCTTGTTGTTGTTCTCAATCACGTCCGCCCTTGCTGAATAAACCAGAGTAACCGCCCCCTTCCTCAGGTGCATTCAACAAGAGCAGTGTGATCGTTGCAGTCGCGTTACTCAAAAATTCCAACAGCCACAATGGCAACTGAGAAGGTGGAAACTGCCCCCGAAGCTGTCCCACCAGCCCCCGTTACAGAGAAGGCTAAAAAGGGTGCAATCAGCAAAGCCAAGCCGGCGGCTGCGGCTGCTGTAGCAGGTGCCAAGAAGAAGAAAAAGAAGAACAAGGGTGGCAAAAAGGGACAGCCAGGCAAATACAGCCAGCTGGTTATTGACGCGATCCGCACACTCGGTGAGAAAAATGGCTCATCCCTATTCAAAATCTACAAGGAAGCCAAGAAAGTCAGTTGGTTCGACCAGCAGAATGGGAGGATGTACCTGAGGTATTCCATTCGGGCATTGCTGCTGAATGATACACTTATCCAAGTCAAGGGTTCTGGTGCAAACGGCTCGTTCAAACTGAACAAAAAGAAATTCGAAAAGGCTGCTGCCAAAAAGAAGACTGCTGCCAAACCCGCGAAAGCAGCCAAACCAGCCAAGCCAGCAAAGCCTGCGAAGAAGACAAGCAGCAAAACAGCGACTAGCAAAGCAGCCAGCGCAAAAGCGAAGCCCAAGAAGAAAGTCGCCAAAAAACCAGCAGCCGCCAAAAAAACAGCAGCTGCCAAAAAACCAAGTGCCACCAAGAAGAAGCCCGCAGCGGCCAAGACTGCACCCAAGGCGAAGAAGGCACCAGCGAAGAAGGCACCAGCTGCAAAGAAGACAAAGAAATAAACCGTCCAGTTGACGTTGCCGAGGGAAAACGAACTGATACAAATAGGTCTAAGTTGTTTTATTATTTTTTATATTTTTGTAAAAAAAACTTTTTGTTAATGTCGTGGTGTTTAGTCTAGGGTTGTGGTGACTTGGGTGGAAGTCTAAAGTAGGTTACGTCGGTAGTAGGCTCATTTTGACGAAAGCCTTTTGTCTGTTTCCTTTCACAACTTAAGAGAAAGGACACCGGAGCTCTGATCCATTATTTAACCTATGCCATGAACGGAATGTTTGATCCTAGCCGCTTTCTTATCATAAATTTCATGAAGACGTTGTGCTTATGTCAGACCAGTGTGTGTAACTAGCATACAGTTTTCATTCCTCTGTATTTGTTTTGTTAAAGTGGGCGTGGCACGTCAAGTATTGAACAGCAGCTTTTGTTTTTCAGACAGTATTTCTTTATTTTACAGTTTATTATTCATTACAAACTTCATGAGTTTATATTAACGCATAGGCCTACAGTAACAAATACCCTCGTCATGTCTTGTAAATAAAGTCTTGTCAACTTCGTCATAGACTTGTTTTTGACTCCTTGTCTCCTTTTTAACGTCACACGTATTGCAAATGCCAGCATATGTAAGTAATGTTCTCTTGGCTAAATAGATTTGCAAATAGATAAACTGTTTTATGAGATAATACACACAGACTCAGAGCACTCTGCTCTGCACAAAATTCAAATCACAACCCTCAGTCCTGATAGGTGGAGAGTCAAACTCCTGTTGTGTCTGGGCGTGGCTTGAGATGTGCAGGGTAGTAAGACCATGGGTGGGACATAAGACTGGTTATTTGCTTGTAAAGTTGGATTATTCCAGCTTCTCTTTTCAACCAAGCAATAAAAGGCAAGTAATGTGTATGCTCTGAAGGTAGATTTCAGCCAAATGGAGATGCAAAAGCTATTAAAGACTGAGTAGGCTACTTTCTTCATATCTTGTCTTTTTCAGTTTTACTTGCTGTTGACTTCACATGTGACTCAGTGATTAGTGCTGAGAAATGATGTGAATAACTTCTATACAGTAGACTTCAAGCCAGTGACTGTAAATGGCAGCTACTCTGACCCTGCTTTTGAACTGAATTGAAACAATAAGACAAATGTAACATAGGCCCTGTAGGCAGGCATAGATTTCTGAGCTAGAAGCTTATTTATTTAAAAATACAACCAAACTGTGTGTTTAGTGAGAATTTGTACAAATATATTGTTTAAAAGTTACCGATTATTCTAAATGTGTTTAAAATCTGATTATGAAAAGTGGGTAACATAAAATTCGGGCATAGTGGTGGGTGGGGAGGAAGTGTTTTTATTCCACACAAAGCAGTAGTCTGCCAAAACCAGCAGAGGGCGCTGACAGTACATATACGGCCACCAAATGAGCAACAACCAGTGCCCGAGTATGAACACTCAACAGCGTTGCTGCATTTGCCAGGAGCTGATGAAGATACGTTTTCACTAGATTACTGCAATAAACGGTAGTATACACCTTTCCCACCTTTAAACAGAAAAAAGGCTTCACTGAATAATTGTGAAGATGCACCGTCTAAAGCAAGGCAAATGACAAGTTAACAATTTGACAGCTGGAACATTCAGTGAAAGGTTCTGCCAGAGGCCATTCTAAAAACGGGGGGGTCAGAATGGGAAACTAAAGAAAACGGACCGGGAGACCAAAGAAAAATGACAAATAGGTAGCTATTACAAGCCCAAGGCTACCAGTCATGGGCAGCAAGGTATTACCTTATATGGAAGAGTATGGGTCGCAAAGCTGAATTACATTCAATTTGTGGTCAATGGAATGCAATTATAGAAGTAGTGATTATTAGAAATCAAATTTCTAGAATGCATACAATCGCACCATGGTCTACTAATTATTAAATCAACAGTAAAACGACAGAATTGTCATTAATTTATGTCATAAACTCTCTGTAACCTAGTTTACGCGTTGTAGTCATCCCCTGAGGTGAGGGAGTATGGTATGTTCTTAGCGTTTACGGAAGTTCCGACTGCTCCTGCTGTACTTCCGCCTTTGGGTTTGTAGTAGCTACTACAGAGAGATGGTAAGATTAAGAATAATATTTATCCAATTTTATGAACAATGACCGATATGGATTACTATTAAAACATTCACAACATAAGTAATGTTCATGTATACACAGAGCGACACATAGATTGTCAGGCGGTTAGCGTACAACTGAGGGACTGAGCATCCCACACCCAAATCCCTGCTAACCTAGCTAACGATGATTCTGTCCTTTTGGGCAGCCTTGTATGTTATATGCCACAAAGCAATTACAATAATATCAGAAACACTCTGCACCTCTGTTTTGTTATGTTAGACAGGATCAGTAAGACAGGATCTAGCACCAAACACTGTTACTTAACGTAAAGATGTTTCATGAAGTGATTTAAATCTGTTGACTATGGATGTATGTTTCTCTTCGTGCAGACTGCGACTCTGCGTCCGTACCTGAATGCTGTACGTGCTACACTTCAGGCCGCTTTATGCTTAGAGAATTTCTCCTCTCAAGTAGTAGAACGTCACAACAAGCCTGAAGTCGAAGTACGGTAAGTGTAAATCTGATTGTAAATATGACGGCTAATCATCTAAGTCCGTCGAGTTTCTAGTACGAACACTTTCTCCTCTTTATACTGTTACAGGAGCAGCAAGGAGTTACTGTTGCAGCCAGTCGTCATCAGTAGAAATGAGAAAGAAAAGGTTTTGATAGAGGGCTCCATCAACTCCGTGCGGGTCAGCATCGCTGTCAAACAGGTTGGTTCTGACATCCAGCTTACATGCACGTCGGAGCAGCATTTCAAGCACACATACAAAAGAGTCATTAAGAAATTTGCACCAGTGGAGGCAACTAAGAGGAAGGTGTTTCCTTCCTGGTCTCTGTAGTGTTGGGTAAGATCTAGGATAGTACAACTGTCAATTGGGTAGAGTCATAAAATTATGCTTTGTTTACATTTCTATCGGAACATATGCATGATTGGCATGGCCCTACCTGTAATATTATTATCAAAGATATGCATACAAAACAGGTACAAAAATTAAAACAGAATACAATCAGCAAATATACTAATGTAAGTAACTTATATTAATCTCTTTCTGTGTAGTTATGATTGCATTTTATACTTCTTGACCTTTCATGATCATGTGCATTGTAATCATCAAAATATGTTAAAACTGAATAAAACAGGAACTATTGTTTGTTACTGTGTTGTGTATATGTGTGTTTGTTGTTGTTGTAGGCTGATGAGATTGAAAAGATCCTCTGCCACAAGTTCATGCGCTTCATGATGATGAGAGCAGAAAACTTCTTCATCCTGCGGAGGAAACCTGTGGAGGTAGGTGGAAAGAGGGAGGGAGGGAGGGAGGGAGGGAGGGAGGGAGGGAGGGAGGAGGAGGGACGTATGATGGAGGATGAGTGGAAGGGAGTGAAGTGGGGTGTGTGCATGTGTATGTGTGTAGGAGAACTGAGAGAGAAAGAAACAACTTCCCTTAAAGTCTGAAAACAGTACTCCATTTTCCATATGGACACCCATACTAGGATGCTTGTAGAGGAAGTGTAGAATATTGTAGTATCATTGAGCTGAATAGAGTCCTGGGAAGGTGTAGTACATTATGTGAGCCCTATATAGGCTGTCACATTTAGCATATTGAGGTGAACATGCAAGCCTCAACCTTATACAAGATTGTTACTGTGTTGTGTGTGTGTTGTTGTTGTTGTTGTTGTTGATGATGAACATGCAAGTCTCAGGGGGTTTGAAGAGATGGGTGCAAATTTACCTCCTGCTGAGCAAAGATGTCAGCAACTGTTAATGTACCTAAAAAACAAATAGCAAGCTTAGTGTCATTACAACTGCCTAGCCATGTTAACTGATTTCTTCCAAGTGAACACAGTTAATATGACTGCAGGAGATGTGAAAGAAGTGCATAAAACTTGTGCTAATTCAGCTAATTCATACTGGCTATGTGCACTGGCTATTCCAATTTTCCAAAACATTGTTTTTTGGTGGAAAAACTATGTTCACGATTTGCAGTGGTTATGTCTACAGTAATGACTATGTAATAGGCACTTGTAATGACACCTCAAACATGTTAAGAGGTTAAAAGCACGTTTAAAGCCTGCTCCGTTTCAGCTGCTTAGGTGCGAACTCTATCAGGAGCATAGCTTGTTGTAGGCAACACCATTTTTTTTGTTTTTCTCGCTACTGACAGCACTCCTTGTTCACAAACAACAGAATTACATGTTGAAATAGACTGGAGTTCTCCTCTAAGGTGTGGCTCTAACTTCACTTGTGATGTAATGTTGCAAGGACTCAGGATATTCTCAGATAATGATAAAGGTGTCAGATAATTAGGAGTTCTGTGCGTGTGTTTTTGTGTGTGTGTGTGTGTGTGTGTGTGTGTGTGTGTGTGTGTGTGTGTGTGTGTGTGTGTGTATTAGACGAAGAAGTGACGTTTTCACACTTAGGCACACTTATGTTCCTAACTTTCTGCACACGTTTTGTTTGGCTTCATCAAAATAATGTTTTTCTCTCCGTCTCTGCCTGCTAACACACATTTGACTTCACTATAACCAGACCTCATTCCTTCTTGTGTCATTGCAGGGCTATGACATTAGCTTCCTCATCACAAACTTTCACACAGAGCAGATGTACAAGCACAAACTAGTGGACTTTGTTATTCACTTCATGGAAGAGATCGACAAGGAGATCAGCGAGATGAAGCTGTCTGTCAACGCCCGCGCTCGCATTGTCGCTGAGGAGTTTCTCAAGAATGTGAGTATCTCTCTGGCTTCAGTCGTTTCTTCTCCCTTTCTTGACTTCGCTCTTGTTTTCACATTTGATGGCTGATTCTACAGTTGATATGACCACTATTACGGATAGTTGCTGTTAAGGGATGTTTTTTTTTTGTTTTTTTACATAGGACTTCATAGACATTTATTTTGTCTTGTTGGTTTTGTTTGTCCTTTGGGTTTGTTTTTGAGTTGTTGTTTTTTCTGCTTCTCCACAGTTCTGAGCGCGACAAGAGCGTATATGCAGTCTATGCGCTGGCCAAGTGATGCCCATCATGCGGGTTGCTAAGGAAGATACAAGGTGCCTCTGAGACTGCTGAGCTACTCGTCAAACGACAGACTTGCTAACCGAGGAGCGGGAGATCTGCTCCGAACCAGTTTTTGCAGCTGCACTGCATGGATGCCCTGCTGACCTGCTGCGCAGTGGCAAACAAGAGCCATAACGTATCCCTTAGTCCCACCGTACGCTCTCCTCTCCTCTCCTCTCCTCTCCTCTCCTCTCCTCTCCTCTCCTCTCCTCTCCTCTCCTCTCCTCTCCTCTCCTCTCCTCTCCTCTCCTCTCCTCTGTCTACAGTCTTCAGCTAAAGGCTTGTCTGTCAAACCAGTCCAGCACTGTGATATTGGCCAGTGTTTTAACAGCTTTTACAAACAGTTGTCATGTTGAACAGAATGTCATTTCCTCTCTCGTTGTTGTGATCCCCTCCTCCCTACACACCCACCCATTTACCCATTTAGACATCTGTGGATACTCAGATTCACACAAGGTACTCACAAGATCAGGCTTGTTATGGTCATTTGCATAGACTTTGTGGTCTGTTTTATATCAAAGGTAATATATGCATGTGTACATCCGTTTCTTAGTTTATTTTGTCATAACAGTATGGCACCATACCAGGTAAAGAGATCTATGGGGAGAAACAATAAGATGAGGTTAAAAAAAACAGGTGTGAGTGTGTGTTGTTTGCCTGATTGTGAGTGTCTGTGCCTGTGTGTGTGTCTATGCCTGTGTGTGTGTGTGTGTGTACGATCAATGGTGAGGTGCAATGCAGCAGACCTCCTCACTTTTGGTGTACTCAGATTGTGATTGGTCATTCCAAACTTGAAAAAACTCAGTACAGCCTCAAAGAGCTGTTTGGTCAGAGTACAACTCTGAACACAAATGCTATTAACTTCCCAATGCTTACTAATGTAATGAATTTTTCATCTTTTTCTACTTTATGCAATAAACGTTTATGCACAGCAATCAAATGCGTTTCAAAGACAATTTTTCTATTTTAAGTACAACATAAACTACTAGTACATGCTATAAGTAAATACATATCACATGCATTGTTTTTTTACACGAGTTTGTCAGATAAATGTGACCCGCAATTGATGCATCAAAATAAAACTGCATGAGGGAAGAATACAGTTATCAACACTAGATGGCAGTAATGTTTCTTCGAAGTTGCCCATTTACTATAGAAAGAAAACTGGGAGAACAAGAGTGCAAAGTGTAAACATTTGGCTATGGCTGACGAGAGGGGTGGAGGCGACAACAACAACATTGAGGATAATATGGGAAACCAGCTACAACTTCTACCGGGTAAAGACGCTGATAAATACTTGGTGTCCTATATTCGTGCTCAGACAGCTGTTGTCACTGCTGAAGCATGCAGTTTGCACGTTGGCAGGCTATATTTCATAGACGTCATGTAAGATTAGCTGGCGAGCTAACCTTTAGCTAGCTACTGAATGCGGGTGGATTGAATGCAACTCATTTAGCAAGTAACACATGCAGAAGAATTATGGTTGTTCGATTACAGTAGCTTCATTGTAATCTTATTCAGCCAAAAGCAGTGATCTTGTAGAGAAATGTCACACCTATTTTCACTGCGTGGGTCGTGAGTGCGCCTCTGGTAGCTGGCCAACGTAATTGGTTTTAAGACAGTGTCAGGTGCAATTAATCACAGCCATCTTTCTGGAAACTGTCAATGGTCAAGATTTTGTAAAATCACATGTAATGTAGACAAAGTATGCATTGCGCGGTTTTTGGAACTGGGCAGTCCCTCTTTGAAAACAAAAGTGAAATTGACAGGGTGTGAACGACCTGAGGTGGTAACGATGCTTGCCATTCTGTAGAAAACGAGGAGGAAGAGGATGACTTGGAGATGGAAGATCGGGACAGTGATGAAGCCGAAAAACCCAACATCATTAACTTTGACCCCAGTCTACCGACGTCACATGCAGTGAGCAAGCATAAGCTTTTTATTGTGTCTGACAGAGATTGCCCAAAGCTTGATTGTCTTGTCGTTGATGTTGACAAGATGACACAGCAACTTCGTGGCATTGGATATATCTTCTTGTGTGTGTGTGTGTTAACAGTACTTGGGCTCTGATATGGAGGAGTTCCACGGGCGCACGCTGCATGATGAAGAGAGTGTGCAGGTGCTACCCGTGCTCCCTCACGCGGCGCTCATGCTGATCCCGGGTCAGACGGTCCCCCTGCAGCTGTTCAGGCCACACGAGGTCAGCATGATACGCAACCTCATCACCAGGGATCGCACCTTTGCCGTGCTCGCATACAGGTATCACCCTGTCCCAGCATGAGCACACACACACACACACACACACAATCATGCACACACTGCCTTACATACTTCAACGTGAACATATGCACACATGTGTGGACACACACACACACACACTTGTAAAGGTACCACCCTGTCCCTGTCTGTGTGTATGATATATTCTTGTGTGTGTGTGTGTGTGTGTGTGTGTGCAGTCCTGGTGACAGTGGTGAGCTGGAGGCTGAGTTTGGCACCACAGCGGAGATCTATGCATTCCGAGAGGAACAGGAGTATGGAATAGAGACTGTCAAGCTGAAGGCCATCGGCCGACAAAGGTTTCGCGTTCATGAGCTGAGGACACAGGCTGATGGGTGAGCAAATGTGTACACACACACATACACACACACACACACACACACACACACACACACACACACACACACACACCCTTGACACAGACACTGGCTGATGGGTTAGCAAATGTCTTTATACACACACACACTTGACACAGACACAGGCTGATGGGTTAGCAAATGTGTGCACGCAGTCTCTCTCACACACACACACCCTTGATTTTCTTACTTTGTCATACATACCAATACTCCTTGTAAACGTGCATGAACAACACACACGCACACACTCACTCACATTTAATGTTCATTGTCCTTCATTCTGTCTCCAGGCATGCTTCTTCCCTTACCCGCACAGTCTCATACCCCTTTGGTCTGAATAATCTCTGTGAAATCTTGTATCTTATTTTTGTGTTATCTTTGTTATGTTATCTGTAATGCACCTGGAATGAGACAAATAATTCCTCATTCGTTGTACAGGCTTGGTTATAAATATGCTTCTTCAATTCTGATCCTGAAATGTCTGTTGCAGGATTCGGCAAGCTAGGGTGCAGATCCTTCCTGAGCGAATCCTTCCCGATCCCCTATGTGCCCTTCAGTTCCTGTCCCGCCTACACGTACACAAGCAGAGCCACCACTGCCCCAGCAGCAGACAAGTAATGCAAGCAGATGCACGTGATTATAACACATACCGTCATATTAAATACTAGAAAAGCACTCAGAGAGCGCAGAACTTCACCAGGGCAGCTCAGATCACCACCAAAATCTAATCACGTTTAAGTTAGCCCATTTTTGACCTACCCTGAAAATTTAATCAAAATCCGTCCATAAGTTTTTGAGTTATCTTGCTAATCAACCAACCAACAAACAAACAAACGTCGATGATTACATAACCTTCGCCCCCTGGCAGAGGTAATAACATGAACGCCACAAATTACATACTAATGCAATTGCTTTGACAGTCCCATCAGAATGTTTTGGTTTGCAGTAGTTACTGTTGTCAGGTATAGTTATATTGTTGTAAAGTATAGTTACATTGTCATCAAGTTTCAATTGACAGATTTCCTGGACAGTTCTTGGATATTATGTAATACATGTGTTTCTGTTTGCCCCTGAAGAAGCGGCGCTGTGCCAGTATGACCCCTTGGCCTGCATGGGTGTATGCACTTTATGACTCAGTAAGTCATGTTTGCTCACACCTGTAGAAGCTACAATCAACAAGGGACAAATGGCAGAAACTGAGAATGAGAATTGCAGAAGTATTTTGTATTGTTCTGTTGGTCCCATGCCTATGAATGTAATCCTGATGAAATTTTGTCTCTGTGTTACATAAATTGATGGTAGGGTAGGAGATCGTTTTTTGTCTTTTGCTCAAGCCTGCATGTTGTAATAAGTTGTGGTGTGTTTCAGGACACACTTATGACAAGGGTAAAGAGACAGCTTCATGAGTGGGATGAGAACCTTAAAGATGAATCCTTGCCTACAAATGCTATAGGTACAATGCACACACACACACACACACACACACACCACACACACGCAAGCACACGCACATGCACACACACACGCACACACACACCCTCTAATCATGCTCTTTCCCTCTCTAGATTTTTCCTACAGGGTTGCTGCTTGTTTGCCCATAGATGATGCTCTAAGGTTGCAGCTGCTCAAGATTAGCAGCCCCATCCAGAGGCTACGCTGTGAACTTGACATCATGGACAGGGTGTGTGCGTGCGTGTGTGTGTGGGCGCGTATTTGTGAGTGTTTTGTTTTACTGCAAGAGGACTGTCTGTGCTACTTGCCAAACCCTTACCAGAATATCTGACTAATTATCTGACTAATTTCTAATTAGAATACTTGTTTTGACTTTTGTGATCAACACACTGGTGCAATAAATACGACAGCCTTAAAAGCCCTCGATTACTATTTCTTCTAATATATCTCAGACACTGTCTTTGGTTGTTGTGGTGACAGCTTGTTTTGGTAGGAGATTGATAAGTCATTGATTGATATACAGCTGTTATGTTGTTCGTAATAGGCACAGAGCAAGGGTCAAGACTGCAGATACAATCTTGGATGTCCTGTGTGTGTGTGTGTGGGTGTGTGTGTGTTTTTATTAAAGTTTAATTATGTACACTCACTCCTACAGTGCACATCCCTTTGCTGTAAGCAGTGTCAAGACACAGAGATCACCACCAAGAGTGAAATCTTCAGGTGAGCTGCTTGTTAACTGTACATAAATATGATACAGTGTGGCAACTGTTACCAAAGGCGTAGGTCTAGTAGGGAAATCAGTAGACCAAACAAATCGGTGAGTTTAATAACAGGGAAATAGCAAAATAGTAAGCAATTGTAGCTTAAAGACAAGCTCAAAGCCCACTTTGTGAGGTCTAGTAAGACATGCAAAGTGGCTCACCCCATCAAATGGAATCAAATCACGAAAAGGCTAAAGACGCATGAAGAAAAACAAAATCCAGGCTTTGCTGCCAGGACACATCCTGAATAACGGTGCTATATCTGAACCCTGTGCCTCTACAGTTTGTCCCTGTGCGGTCCCATGGCAGCATACGTCAACCCCCACGGGTACGTGCACGAGACCCTGACCATCTACAAAGCTAGCAACCTCAATCTGACTGGGCGGCCCTCAACCCTGCATAGCTGGTTCCCGGGGTAAGCCTAAAAAAAAACCAACAGCTGTTTGTGTAATTGCTTGGGTTTGTGTGTCATTTGCGCAAAACTTTCAGGTTCAGTTTTTAATTGTGTATACAGTCTCAGGACTTGTCCAGTATGTGTTTCTTTGTAAATAGGTGATTCAGAACAACAGAAAGAGAATCTTAAGAATTGCAACATGTTTGATCTCTACATGTTAGACCATGACGTACAATTTAAAGCACCATATGCCCTTGTGTGTGTCTGTGTGTGTGCACATGTGTGTGTGTGTGTGTGTGTGTGTGTGTATGTACATGTACGTGTATTAAGGTATGCATGGACCATTGCGCAGTGCCGGACGTGTGGCTCGCACATGGGCTGGAAGTTCACGGCGGTTAAGAAGGACCTCACCCCAGTGCGCTTCTGGGGCTTGACCCGATCTGCCCTGCTACCCACAATCCCGCAGGGCGAAGAGGGCCTGGAGGGCTCCCGGGTGCTCTGCCTCTGAGCCTACTGACCTCCCTGCTGGCCTGTGACCTATGACTCCATTATGACCACACTGCACATAACTCTCCCCCCGACATCTCGTTCCACCTCTCTAAGACCTAAGATCATCAGGCAGATGGACAATCAGAGTGCACAGAGCCAGTGGATATCACTGGGCAGACAGGAGGAAGGAGGTGCAAGGATAAGAAAGGTGAAATCAATGAGAGGGCCAAGAGAAGATATACTGGGAGTATGTATAGAGTAGCAGGTAATACACATGTTATAGAAACCAACTCCAGTGGCTTATCAGTGTTTTGGTGAAGCTAACCCTATCGAACACACAGTGGATTCCTCCTCTGTCCATCTACACTTGCTCTTACGCTCGTCCGCTTTAGTCCACCCATACGCATGCGTGCCTGCACTTCGGGGATGTGCCATGTTCAGATCTACACAGACTCTTTGTCCTTTGTTTGTTTTAAGTCAGATTGTGTGATTTGATCCCTGTTTATAATGTTAATGACACAATTTGATGGGCAGTCCAATGGAATGTGAGAGCGAGGGGGTGGGGGGAAGGTGAGCCAAGGGGGAAGAGTGGCTCTGTAGTTAGCTGAGACCCCAGTCAGACTCAAAGGGTGACGTACAGCAGAGTTTTTTATATGGAGGACGTTTTTCTTCTGTAATTCTATTTTTGTATTTCTGTGATTAGCGTTCATCAGAGCCGGTTTGAATGGAAAAGACGAGGGCCTCTCACTTGAGCAGTGAGACCACACTAACACATATCGTTGTGAAAGATCATCAAAACAGTACTCTGAAATACAGACACATAAGAATGTCTTACAGATCCTCTAGTCATCAAACTGCATCACAAATTCATGCCACACTCCTAAATGATGTAAGATTTTTTGTGTGAAAAGTCATAAACCTATGCTGAAATGTTTGTGAATTCAGTGTCCTTTTTATAGCCTGTGTTCAGAGGATACATGTTTAATTGTAACAGGGTGTTGTATGTTGTCTTTAATATCTAAGGGCGTCGTGTAGGCCGGTTAAAAAGGTGGATAACTGGATCATTGCACTCTAAAGTTATAGCCATGGTATAGTCAGCTTTGGAGTGTCTCCGAGACAGTAGGGGGCAGTATACGTCTGCTTAATTCCTGCCTTGCAATACCTACTAAAGAACAAGATTTCCATGTTAGGTAATCAAACAAGGCCCGTAGAGAATGTCCAGCTGATCGCCATGAGTCAGGAAACATATCTAATTTAAACATTGTTTTATTTTTCCAAGACTGTCAAGGAAACCTGAAATATACACATGACGTGTAGTTGTAGGATTTTCTCGCTGAGTTGTAGCTGTCGTTAACTTACAAGTCGTCATGTAGCCATCGTTGGATTGTACGTGTTTGTTTGTACGTCTGTTATGGTGCTGTGTTGAGGGAGTTGGACTGTTAAATTGCAGGTTAGCGATATTTTAAGACATGCCACAAGAAGCAGAGCAATCACTCCCGCTTGTGCGGTCATTGCCAAATGGAATCCCTTGCCATGTTGTTTTCTGCAACCGAAGTCCTCGCGTTGTTTTGCCTGTATGGATCAACTTCCGTGGTGAGCCACAGCCTTTTGGCCCAATACAACCCTGGACGGGCCAAAGGATGACGACTTATGTCGGTGAGGTTAACATATTTGTCAGATCTGTAGCTGTTAAATCATGGTTACTGATTTAACTAGAAAACAAACAAAGCTACAGTTTTATTTTGTGAACAGAATAACAGTGTGACTCGTTTTGAATACATATCAACTGCCCAGTATTTAAAGAGCTAATAAGCAGCAATCAGTGGTCTTAAGTTCATATTACTTGGCAACAACTGTCAATAGAAATTCATCCCCACGTCAGTGTTAAGCAGACATGCTGCCCTGTCTTTAAACCACTGATTACTGCCAGACTGCAGATAAGATCTAGGCAGTGGCAAAGGCACTTTTTTTTCACAGCATATTCCCAAATGTGTATTTTAAGGATCTGAACTTGCCTTTACCCAGCATACCTTAAAATTGTTGATTCAGTATCAAGTAATACTTGCTGATTATAAGAAAGGTGAATACTAAATCATTTGAGCGCACACTCAACATAGCAGGACATGAAATTATGAAGAGTGTACTGTTTTGTAAGTATTGCAGACTAACGGCAAAACACTGTCTCTTCAGGCCATCCTTGGATGTTCCGCGATGCTCAGTCGGATGATCCGATGCGTGTAAATGGAAAGGAGCTGTACCTACCACGAGAACAGAACGCCAGGTCACAGATGTCACTGGTCAACATCACCTTACCAGGTTTGTGCTTTAACATGGCTGTAGATATGATTTCAGATGCAAAAAACTCTGTCAATTTGTGATTAAATATATTTATATCATTTTATAAAAACTTTATTATTAGTCCAACTCCAATTGTATTGTTTTGGGTTGATTTGTTTTTACTTGATAATATTCAAATTGCAGTTTGATAGAGATTATGTAGAAATTATTGTTTAAACCACTTAATTTTTTGCATATTTCTGAAAATGGACTTAGAGGGTTTTGCATCTGATCTGTCAATATTATGCTATGATGTGTGAGTTGCGTACACAGGATAATTTGCTTGGACATTAATAGAGCAGTCTGACCCATTTTGTTTGCTTAAAGGAGAACTTCGGTGTAAAATGAAAATTGGCATGTTAAAACATCATACCGAGTTGGTATGTGTACTGAGGAGAAAAAATGATTTAGCCTGTTGCATTCAGAGTTTAACTATTTTTTATCATTTGTCCCAGAAGGCTAACAATGGAAGTGCTAGGTGCCCTTAGACGAAGCATGACAACTACGCTATTTTTAGAACATTAAAACAGCTCGAAGAAACTCCACACTCCATCAGTAGTACAACAAAGGCTCTGGCATTCAAAACAAAGCACTGAGAATATTGTAAATGGACACAACGTTTATTTAAAAAACTGTTCTTACATGCAGTAGTTTGCAGTTGTTTCTCGTCGCCGCCATGATGAAAGTCCAAACAAGTCGATTGTACTACCTCTCCTCCTATTCTTCCTGCTGGTTCGTGTTCGTCAATCGACTTGTGCGGACATTCATCATGGCGACGACAAGAAACTACAGCAAGGTACTGCCTGTCAAAACAGTTTTATTAATAAATGTTGTGTACACTTACAAAGTTCTCAGTGCCTTGTTTTTAATGTCAGGGCCTTTGTTGTACTACCGATGGAGTGTGGAGTTTCTTCTAGCTGTTTTAATGGTTTAAAAATAGCGTAGTCGTCATGCTTCGTCTAAGGGCACCTACCACTTCCATTGTTAGCCTTCTGGGACAAACGATTAAAAATAGCTAAACTCTGAATGCAACAGGCTAAATCAATTTTGCTCCTCAGTAAACATACCAACGCGGTATGATGTTTTAACATGCCAATTTTCATTTTACACCGAAGTTTTCCTTTAAGAGTGTTGACATATAGTGATTGACTTCCTCTTTAGTTTATATGGTCTCTAAACTCTAAAGTGCAGCAACACAGTAGTAACTCCTGCATATTTAACATGATGTCATTGCATGTATGTATATGTGTAACTGTTGGTCGTGGTTTGTATGTGTGTGTCTGTGTGTGCGTGTGCGTGTGCATGTGCGTGCCCTCAGTGCTCACCTTGCGGGAGCGATGTCTGCAGGTGGTGAGGAAGTACGTCTCTGCAAAGGACTTCCCTCGTCTGGAGATCGCCAGGACTCTCCAGGAAGACCTGGCTGACAAGCCCAGCCTGCAGAGGGACCTTCAGTGCATTGCCCGCCGTGTGGAGCAGAGACTCCTGCAGGAAAGACAGCAGGAAAGGCAGCAAGAGTGCTCGAGTACACACGAACGCTCATGAGGTCTGTCTGTCTGTCTGTCTGTCTGTCTGTCTGTGAAAGCATGAGAAAAAGAGACAACTCCAGTGCATCGCCCACCACATGGACCAGAGGCTGCTGCAGGAGACTCAGCAGGAAATGCAACAAGTGTGTGTTTGTGTGTGTGTGAATGAGAGAGAGGTATAACATAAGAGACAGTGATTGGGACTGAGAAGAGATGGATATACATATAATTGTTTGCTGTATGTAGGCATCACTGTATCTTTGTATAAAAACATTTCTATTAAAATAAACAAACAAATGCATGATTAAAATTATGAACTCTTTTTTTCCATATAATAATGCCAAATAAATGCACCGTCAAGATAACTTCTGGCATGTTGTTGGTGTGCAACATTTTCTTTAATTAATCCACTTAATGACTGAATTATTTTACCAGTTGTTCTACATATTCTGCATTAGGAATACCCCATTGTTATCTAACGTCAAGAATGCCTTTGGACATTTGCAAATGTATAATGCTTATATTGGTTGAACATTAACATCAGGTTTGAACATTTAACATCGTATGCCCAACAAAATACCCGAATAAATGTGTAAGTGAACCTATACAAAATGGTTGATTTTTGCTAGTGTTGGGGTAGGCATGCATAGCAAGCTTTCACTGGACGTCTGTATGATAGGCGCGCGGGTCGGTATTTTCAAGTTCACGTGGTTGGAGGAAACAAGACAACTGGACTCTTAAATTAGCCAAAATTCGACGGTAAGTGGTATAAAACTACATTCATGTTTTGATGGAGTGGTTGAACGGGACCATGTTGACCACATTCAAAGGTTTGTCAGTAGTTCAATTTATCGTGAAGATTAAAATGAGATACTTGACGTTTGCTAGCCTGCTAACTAGTGTTCTAGTAAACTAGCAAGAGTTGAGTAAATTGTCAATGCGACTGATTTAAGCGTTGGGAGGCAGTATTGCCATTGCTCAGTCGTGCGATGAAGTCCATTTTATCTTCTCGTAAGCTATATGTTTCATGTGTTTTTTTTTTTATTCTAGCCACTGCAGTTCATCAGCTCTTGAAGTTCATCAGCTTCATCTGTTGTTTTAACGTTACTGTTGTGTAAACGTAATGCTAATTGTTCTTGCTAATCCTATGGCAGACGGGTTCTAATTCTGTTTACCACTGTAACCCTAGTAAAGACATGTTATTACCTTTAATGAGTTAAGTTATATTCAGTATTTTTTTCACATCACATATAGGTCAGTAGAAACCTTTTCGGGACCTTCTTTAATGTGTTGTGTCGGATTCAATTCAGTTGTAATGGAATGCTACTGAAGTACACTGAACTCTATGCCATGTTCATGAACGTGATCCCGTTTAGAACCACTTTGATTTCTGATGTGGTGCGATGTCATGACCGAAGAGACCGCCAGAAGATTAGCAAACTGTGGCCAAGTAGGGATGCACTGCAACGATGGTATTAAAAAAAGACCTACTCAAATAGACTGTGACATTGAAGCGAAGGTTGATTTACTAACAGGCTAAAGGACCAAGGGCCAGTATCAGTAATGCTGTAAACTGCACTGCAGCCACAAAAAGTAGGTGCACTGGTGTTATAAATAAAATGATCAGACAGCGTAAATGGTGACACTGCTCGTCGTTTAAAGCTATCTTGAAGTGTATGTCTAGGCCTATTTGATGGCCTTTGTGTATTGTCTGATGGTAGTTTGGGGTAGACTTAGGACAACCAGATGTGTCGGTCGTGGCTTCAGAAAGTACAAACCCTACCATGCATTCCTTCTACCTGATCACTTGGCACAGGTGATTTCACTGATTAGCCGATCTACCCATCTGATGATTTGTGTGCTCATGAGTATAAGATGCATTAATGGTTGAATCAAATATGTGGCACGGTTTTTCTAAAGCCAAGATTGACACCTCTGAACATTACAACAACTCTCAACATAAACCTTTTGGTTTTTTTTACCTGGAGGTTTGACAAGGCAAGTATTAAGATGTGTGCAATATTGCGTTTGTGCCACACCTTTTGAGATGGAGCATCATTTCAAGAAACTTTTCTACATAATCACTAAATTACAACTAACAGTTGTGTTAGACCAGTATATAAAGTCATATTTTTAAAAAAAAATTGCACTATTTTAACACTCAAATATGAATTGAGACCACTGCTATTTTGTTTTACTGATTACATCAGAAATAATAAAAATAATAATGAAAAAATAAATAAATTCATTGTCCCATATTAATATGCAAATTAGTAGGCTTAGAACTCAAAATCCATGATTGGATAATAAAATATTCAGAATCAGCACCCTTAAAGTATTTTTAAATTTGCCTTAGGACTCCTCTTCTGTGAAAATAATCCTGGTGTATTACTGCACTTTGCCTTTGTAGCGCAGCATCATCAACCTGTATTGGTCCTCCTATCAGAGCATAATGAGCTTCAGTAAGAAGAAGAAAGGCAAGCTGTTGACGTTTGGCTGGCTGCGCACGGCCGGCGGTGCCTCGCCACGTAAGATGAAGAAGAGTAACGGGGGATCCCCCAGACCCACAGACTGGGGCGACGAGGGCGCGAGCACGGGAGGCAGCTGTGAGGCGTCCGCGAGCCTCGGCGGAGTGGCCAACATCACGCTGACCAGCCCCACAGGGCGTCCCCTTGGAGCACAGACCCAAAGCCATTGTGACAGGGGGACACTCCCCTCTGAGTCTGAGACCACCCCAAAACCACATCGGGGCTTCAGGAAGACCAGGAGATTGTTGGATAAGTTTAAGAAAGCCACAGGCTGCCCTGAGGTAACAAGCACTGCCCTTTCTTCACACACACACACACACACACACACACACACACACACACACACACACAGCTTTGCCGAACAAGACGTCAATGATAAAAAAAAAAAAAAAAAATATATATATATATATATATATATATATATATATATATATATACCAAAGATTGGTTTGCTTTCTCGATATCACCAGCACATCCCTTTTATTTTAGCTAGTGAAGTTCTTAGAATAATTATACATTTATTTTACATTGGATGCCTATGCATGACTGTGATGATAGGCCAGCTATCCATTCTGACACTGTGTATATTTGTATCCAAGTTTAACAGTCTATGTGAGCCCAAGTAGCAGATTTACCTTTCAGATATGTATTGGTCCATCTCTTCTCTGTGACAGATTGGACTAAGTAAGCCTGGCTTCGTCTTCACTAAAAGGTCAGAGGGCAGCAACATTAACAGTCCCAGAGGAGGACACAAGAGGAAGGCCTCTGCACTCACGAAGCAGTCACCGCCAGCTATGGCCAGTCTGGAGCCGCACCTCAGTGCAGTGGCCACTGAGGGGCGCCATTCAACCACTGCTGCATCAGGGTTGCTCTCAGCCACTGATGACAATTGTAACCGAGGGCCTGTCCCCCTGATATTTATCGACACAGAGGAAGAAGTGGCTAAACCAGACCGCTCCAAAATGGTGAGAGACTGACGTTTCATTAAGGCCGTTACTTTGGCATATTTGGTGCTGAGGTCTGTCTTACAGATTACCAAGTGGTTAAAACAACACTAAGTAGTTTTTGCAACCTTAAAACAATATTTCCAAAATCATTTCAGTGGTTCATTAACTTGTAACAGGGTGAAAGCCACTTATCAATTTGCTTTGCCGCCCTCCATGGGCTATAACCGTACTAAGTAAGTGTGGACGAGTGGAGCGTCTCTCTGTAGTTCTCTGAATGAGAGAGAGACAAACCCGCTTCAAACCTGTAGAGCAACCGAAGATGAAAACTACTTAGAATTGCTTTCAAGTCTTTCAGAGATGATTAATTTGGATTTGGTTCTTGTATATTTTCATGGGGGTCACCTTGCACACTTAAGCCATTCCTGTTCGATTTATTAAAGATTTCTACCAAACCACCTCGGGTTTCGTTATGAGTGTTACCTGGGTAATATCATAGGATTTGGATGGTGTTAGCATCTCTAAAACCATTCATATTGTATTTCAGACAATATATTTTATTTGTATACGAGATGTTGTATAAAATATCCCTGGTCCTAAAATCTGTAGTTTGAGTACACATAATCCTGTGTTAATGTTTTTTTTCTGTTAATGAGATGGAATAAATTACCTCTGATTTCCCATAATCCTTCAGTCTGAGTTTTGCGGTGGTGGCAACTCCCCTGACTGGTCAGACGTGGACGACCAAGTCGAGATTCGGGTTCTCTCACAGGATGACAGCATCGAACCACAGAATAAGAGGATAGAGGCAACAGCAGAGACAAAAATAATCAAACAGCCAGTCGCTACTGACAAAGCATCCACCTCTCAGTTTCACAGCTTTGTCCCACCACCAGACTATTCGATGCACCCTTCCACAGCTTCACCCAAGCACACCTGGTTTGTGAGTAGAGGAAGCCCTTCGACAGCATCACCCAAGCAGTCACGGGGTGGGAAGAATACATCACGCAGCCAGTCATGGGCAGGAAACAGTCAGAGCCCTTTAACAGTACCGCCCCGTCAGTCATGGGATGGAGATGGTAGAAGCTCCTGGAAACCAGAGCCCAGCCCGTACAGGGTTGGAAATGGCACGTGCTCTTCAAAATCATCACCCAGTCAGTCTGTGTTTCGGAGCGGTGGGAGTCCCGTGGGTAACGGCTCCTCGCCCTCCACCTCCTCTGCCCTCCTGACCCCTTCCCTGATGCCCTGGTGGAGCTACTGGGAGCAGCACCCCAACATCTGCGCCCCTTTTTCCCCCGACCCGTTTGCGTTACGCTCAGCCACCCCCTCTCCGCAGTCAACTGGACTCAAATCGCCTGTCCACTCTCCCTCCACAGACTTCCTCAACAGCAGCTGGAAGGTGTCCCCCACCTGTTCAGGTGACCTCCCTGCCGCCCAGGTGAGGGCGGTTGAGTCGATGGGGTTCATCGACAGCCACTGCCACCTGGACATGCTTTACGGGAAGCTGGGCTTCCGCGGAACGTTCCAGAGCTTCCGGAACCGGTACACCACCAGCTTCCCGACAGACTTCCGTGGCTGCGTGGCTAATTTCTGCAACCCGCGTCTGACAGAGCTGGAAGGCCTGTGGGAGGGGCTTTTGGGCGAGGAGCTGGTGTGGGGGGCGTTCGGGTGCCACCCGCACTTCGCCAAGGACTACTGCTACAAGCACGAGCAGATCATCATGAGGGGCCTACGCCACCCCAAGGCCGTTGCTTTCGGGGAGATCGGCCTCGACTACTCCCACAAGAACAACACGCAGGCCAGCAAGCAGAAAGAGGTATGTATGGGACAGCAGTCAGAGGGTGGCATCGTCATTTAGCCATACAGCATATATTTCTGTCCAGTTACCCTAAAATGGAGCAAGCACACATTGTTAACATGTTAACACTTGTTAACACTGACTTTCACTTTCATGTGTGTGTTAACATATCTCCAGGTGTGTGTATGTTTTAATGTGTGTGTGTAACATCTGTGTGTGTTAACTTATCTGCATGTGTGTGTATGTTTTAATGTGTGTGTGTAACGGTAACATCTGTGTGTGTTAACATATCGGCTTGTGTGTATGTTTTAATGTGTGTGTAACATCTGTGTGTGTTAACATATGTGCGTGTGTGTGTGTATTAATGTGTGTGTGTGTGTAACATCTGTGTGTGTTAACATATCTGCGTGTGTGTGTGTTCATGTAGGTGTTTGAGAGGCAGCTCCGGTTAGCCGTGTCTATGGGCAAGCCCCTGGTGATTCACTGTAGGGATGCAGACGACCACCTTCTGGAGATCATGAAGAAGTGTGTCCCTGCAGACTACAAAATACACAGGTAAGTACATCTCTGTTTGTGCGTGTTCATTAGTAAAAGGCTGGTATCCAGATCAACAGACAATCTGCAGTAGGTCAGGCGATTTGAAGAAAATACCAAGTATGTACCAGGTGTGACATTTTATAAATCCATTTGAAAAATGTCTGAAATCATTCCCTGACCTGTATTTCTATCAGGACCACTTTAGTCAAAAATGACAACAAGAATACAGCGAAGTGAAGTTACATAGCAGCTTTATTTCTGACTGGGGAGGAGGTGGATGCAGAGCAGCGTGCAGAGAAAGCAGGGGGAGCGGATTAAAGACACCGCTTGAACTGACACTTACCCATTTTTAAAAACTATGCGCTTTCCAGCAACGACTTCACACTGCACAAACTCGGCGGGAAGGTAGTGGACAAACTGGCCGTTGCCTAGCTGCAGCGACCTCTATGGTGGTTAGATGACGCATTGGGATTTGTAGTTTTTTTCACGTAATAGTAAAACGTCACGGCATTTTATTTTCTGCGGATAACACTTCTCGGGAATAAACAGAGGTAAGATTTTTAAAAATCTGGGTGTTTTTAAGACTTTTTAAGGCCTTAAATTTTACTTTCTGAATTTAAGACTTTTTAAGACCCTGCGGGAACCCTGTATGTACTAGATCAGTGGTTCTCAACCTGACCATCGCTGCAACCAAAGTCCAAATATGATTGTTTTGGGGGGTTACGGGGTCACAGTTGAGAACCACTGTACTAGATGGCACCATCTTGAATTTCGTGGTCAAAAACAAAGTTGTATTATCAAAATGGGGACAGATATGGAATCCTCATGACTGACTTGCCTTCATACATGATTCTAGGTCATTCAGATCAAAAGTTATTTTTTAGAGATGGCGCCGGGCACCATTTTGAATTTGGCTCTCTAGCAAAAAATGCTGGGATTTTTGGGAGGGACATGGGGGCTAAATCTTTTCTAAAGGGTCCATAGAGGTCAGTCATCAAAACATTCTTGCCAGAGGATGGTCACAGAACCTCACATTATGACCCGACTATAAATAAGGCGCCCTGATTGCAAGCAGCCAGTTGCAAGCAACAGCTGGTTAGCTCAGCAAATAGCTGATGTGGGCTGGGTTAGCATTAACTAATAGGACACATTACAACTGATGGCAGGTTTGACTACGTGGCCTGTCAGAGCTAATGTAGGATGCTCTTTTAATGTGTGTGTGTAATTATTTTTTTTGTTTAGGCATTGCTTCACTAACAAATTCTCTGTGATTGAGCCGTTTCTGACGGAGTTCCCAAACCTGTGTGTGGGCTTCACTGGCCTGGTGACGTATACGAGGGTCACGGAGGTCCGCGATACAGTGAGGAGAATCCCTTTGGACCGCATTCTCATGGAGACGGATTCTCCCTACTTCGTACCACGAAATGTGTGTTTATGTGTGTGTGTGTGTGTGTGTGTGTGTAGCCCATTTGGATTAAATGACATTTGGTGTAAATATGTTAATTGTGTTACCAATTAGACTGTGCTGTTGCATAAGGGACTAAAGTAAGGGCCAAGAGAGGGAGAGAGAATACAGCATGTACACCCAAACTCACAAAATGTGCTTGTGTGATTTCGGCAACCATCAGATTCCCTTTTTAGTGTGACTGGACTGTGGAAGTGTTAGTATATCTGCCACTGTGTGTATTGTAAATGTTTGTGTGTGTGTGTGTGTGCACTGCATGTAATATGTGCATTCTCTTGTAGGTTAGCAGAAGTGTGTGTGGATTCGCCCACCCTGGGATGGGCAAACACATCTTGCAAGAGATCAGCATGTTGAAAGGTGAACCTCTCGCCAACGTCTTGAGAACGGTTCGTCAAAACACTGCCAGAATCTATGGCTTGGAACCTTGACGGCCACAGGGCACTGTCTGAATCCGGATGCTGCCGTTACAAACACCTGTGGCCCATCACTAAAACTGTCTTTGGAGGACATATGGACAGTACTGGGATATGATGGTCAGCCCTAATGCCACTGCAGTGATTTTATTACTTCTGAATGAGACTTTAAACTGGAGAAATTGGTTGATTTTCTTTTCTTCTTTTTTTTTTATTTTTATTTTTTTTTTTAGAAAAAAAATCCTGACAGACATTGAACTCTCCAGAGTTTGACATAAAATGTGTCAGTGTTCGTATTCATAAAAGTTATTTTAGAAGCATATAAATAATTAAAGATCAATATCTTTCATCTCCATGTTGTTTTTGCTCTTATAAAACTACATATGAACAAGGAAGAGAGATACAAAGATCAGTGTGTATCCTGAGAGATGCTGAGGAACCCAGGTTTCAGAGTGTAATAACAATAATAATAATAATAATAATAATAATAATAAATCTTGCATAGCAGATTTCATTTAAGGATGTAGCTCAAAGTGCTTCAGCAGTCTGGCAAGAAAACAAAGACGTGTAGACGTCCTACCATGTTTGGTTCCACCAGGGCACTCAGAACTGGCTGAAGTCTTGTGCTCATTAGTATCAGATGGTTTGGTAAATAGCTTGAACAAATACACAACAGGGACTTTTTGCTTGTTAAGCTGAGTCTGTCATGACTTCAATCGGGTAGATGAGCTAATTAGTGAAATTACTTTTATGCTCTTCTACTTTATGAAGCTGTGTTTCCCATCCCTAACTGGGTTTCTATTCAACTCATTTACACCAGTTACTGTACCTACATTACGTATGGTAGTCCATCAAAACAAGCTGCATCAGTGGCTGCATTTGAATTAACACTGGCTGACTTATTGTTATTTAGAAGCATTTCAAAAAAGGATTTATTATTGGAATGAGAAAAATGTGAATTAAAAGATGGAAACCTGCTTTCTGATGTAATAATGGCCGCAGTTGAAGAGGACAAACAAAATACAAGCACAGTGATGATTCATGCATGTGTCATCTTTATTGATAATCAAGTATTTGTTGTGCTGTTATTAAGGAACCTCTTGAAATGCTTTTCTTCAAGCAAACGGTAACATCAATCTGAAACAAACAATACCGGAGTTTAGTGCTTTGACTTTGGCTTTCCATC
This sequence comes from Coilia nasus, assembly GCA_027475355.1. NCBI lineage: Eukaryota > Metazoa > Chordata > Actinopteri > Clupeiformes > Engraulidae > Coilia > Coilia nasus. The sequence continues at coordinate 28,536,238 of CM050211.1, forward strand.
CCAGCAGTACCACCCAGTTTATGCGGTAAAGATTGCTTGAAAGTATTGGTTCTCAATTGGATGTAATAAAAAGGTATTGGGTTCATTTCTATGACCAAGGCTTGAGTATATCATAAGTTACAGTTGATCTATTTAGCAGAAGTGATGTAATATTAGCAACTGGAAGCAGCCATGCAAGATAAAAGTGGACATGTCTTGAGATTTTTTAACACCTCATAATACTGCTGCATTGTCTGCAGTTTTAGGCACATGTGTAATTCATGTAAGTGGAGCAGACCACATAAATGACCAGATGCTGGATGGATCTTGTGACCCATGTACAGTCAGTGTATGTAACAGTAGCACAACTTGAACTGGAGAATGTTTCTTGTGCATGGGCTTTACATTATCTCACTAACCTGCGGTGTCTCCCAGGATGGTGTCAAGAATCCTCTGCAGAGCAGGGCCATGTTCCTCGTACTCTGCGGCAGTCATGGTCATGCCCAGGCGAAATGGAGGACTCACCTGATAGGATGGTTATGGTTGGGGCAGCACATAGTTCGAATTACAGGGGGTTCTGGGTGGTACGGTACCCCCCAATGAAAAACAAATAGCAGGGTTGGGGTGTACCGACATGTTAATGCAATTAATGTAAAGCGTAAAAGGTAGTACCCCACGTAAAAGATAGTACCCCCCATTGTAAAGAAGTAATCCACACTCTGGGGTAACAGAGTTGCAGTAGGAATGAAGGTGTAAAGCACAAGTGGTCTCTGCACTGCGCATGTGCTTTATGATGTATTCATAATGTCTCATAGGTGTACACAGAGTTTAAATTGGGAGTGCAACTCTGCCTCCTCACCTCAGCAATGCAGCCAGGCCAGCTGGAGCTGAGCTCACTCTGCTACAGTATTTGCAGTAATATAGCAATAGTGAAATATTGACCACTGTGAGTAAAGAATGGCTCCCCCTCTTTACAAAAGCCCATTTAACCACTGGATGTACATACAAACATACAAGGGTACTACCAGGAAATGTAAGGCAAGAATGATTCTAACACTGATGGGGCCCTCTGAGCACACTGTGTATTATTATTAATGGGAACAAGAATACATTGAATTGAATGAATTGTACTCATTTGTAAGGCCCAACATTTCTAGTTATGCCCCTTGCCCCTGTAAACAGACATACATATATATACATACATGTTGTGTGTGTGTGTGTGTGTGTGTGTGTGTGTATACGCACCAGGGAGTGGACATCCTCCTGTGGGGTCTCTTGCGGAGCTACATCCCTTCGTCCCACTCGAGGTGGCTTGCCTTTCCCCTGTATGTGTATGTTTAGTGTATACATTGAGACACCCTACTGTATATGTTCCCATTGAGAGACAGTGCATACTCAACAAATGAACTTCATTTCAAGGCATGACACTCAAACCATTAGAAAAGTCAGCCCAGAAAGTGTTACACTTTTGACTTTTTTTACACTTAACATTTTCACAGTCGTGTACTCATCATAACTTATGAAGACTCATAAAAGAGAAAACGTATTTTGAAAGTTCAGGTTCACCTGTCCTGGAATAGGCACACTAACATTATCCTCTTGACACTGACTCATCAGCCATTGCATGCATTCATCTCATGTCACTATTTAAATGAGCCCTGTCATATGTACTTTCATTCACTCTGGGCTGATGTAAGTTCAGGTCATGCGATATCTGGACAGGATACAGTATAGGCACCTGATGGTTTTACTTTTTTATCTCAAGTCTTTTTATTGTATTTTGGCAGGACACAAACATACAATAACTGATGGTTTTACATTTTGCTTCTTCTTTCAGCTGTGATGAATGAATAAACTTAACATGCACAAGGCACACGGAGCCATACTTGAGGTTACAGATGCAAAAAGCCATACCTGGGGTTTCTGTGCAGGACTGAGGAAACTGGAGCCTGCTGTGACGGTCTCCATCAGCAGGGCCACGGAGCAGACAAGCACGATCATGCGACTAGCACGGCCTCCCCACAGCAACATGGTGAATGATTGAAGGTCCACAGAGCTAAACTATAAGAACATTATACCAATTAAAATCTATCTATCTATCTATCTATCTATCTATCTATCTATCTATCTATCTATCTATCTATCTATCTATCTATCTATCTATCTATCTATCTATCTATCTATCTATCTATCTATCTATCTATCTATCTATCTATGTCTGTCTGTCTGTCTGTCTGTCTGTCCACTCCAAATGTAGCTGTAGGCTAAGTGCTGCCACATGCATAGAATCATGTGATGTACAGTAACAACAACTAGCCTACACAATATTTAAAAGGCAAAAACGTTATGATTATAAAAAAATAATATGGATCATGACTAAAGGGAAGAGGGGTAGGTGTACTCACCACACGCCTAACCGTTCTATCTCTGTTCGGTATGAAGAGGTAACTGCTGGCTGTTTTTATAGAGCATGTCTGCATTCTATAGAGGGATGGGAAGAATGTCAGTAACTAGCAACAGTAACCAGGCAAAATATGTTTGGTTAGGCTACTAGTCCTAATGCATACAGACTATCTTCAACAGATTGCGCAAATGTACTACTGTAGGTAGATATCACATTTCATAGCTGCATGATGACAGTGTTTAATGGCTGCTGCATTTGTGTTAAATAAGCAGATAGTGTGTTTAGACAGAATGTGTGTATATTTGCTATGTTGCCCTTTTAAACGTTATCAGTACAACTTCCGAACAGTGCCACACATATGCATGTTAACGACTATAAGACCCATACTCTAGCAATACAAGAATTTAATATTACAGCAATTATCTAACATTCCAGCTCTGTCAACAAGAGCATTTCCTTAACACACACTCTCTCTCTCTCTCTCTCTCTCTCTCTCTCTCTCTCTCTCTCTCTCTCTCTCTCTCTCTCTCTCTCTCTCTCTCTCTCTCTTTCTAAGACATTTCAGTTTAGAAACATTACAAGGGGTGTACTACTTGTTGTATTCTTGAGTGAAACAAAACATTTACTTTTTTAATTGAAAAATTGAGTCCTATTATCCTAAAGAGATTATGCAGGTTACTGCAAACTAGGGCTATTGGTGATCATGGAATCCTTTTTAATAGGCTAGCTTTTCTATTTTCTTTTCTTTACTCAAAAAGGTAAATACAACATATCCTATAAGGAGTGTTATGAAAATAGAGTATGGGTGCACATATGAAATAAATATACAAAATATGTAATCATACTTTACAGGCTTTTCGTCTGAAACAGTCTTTCGTCATCCTGAGGCGTCAAATCCGGAAGAGGCTGCGTGCGCATTGGCGTTGTTGTGGTTAGTGGGATGTCTATGCTTGTGACATCTTGGTGTCGGCTACAGGAGCAGTTGTCAGAGAAGGGGGATTTTTTAAGCTACATGCAAAATCTGGAAGCTTTAGATCTGTTGCGTCAAACATGGTTTGCTGTTTTGTACCATGTTGTAATCATGTCAGTGGGCGCGGCTGTAAATTTTACAGATTTCCTGCCGACAACTTGAAGAGGCGAAGATGGGCCCGTGTAGTAGGGTAAGGTATCTTGATTTGAGAAGTAGACATATTTGGTTTACTTATTTAGAAATGCCGTGACCTTTAATATGGTTAAATGGCTGTACAGAAGTGTCCTAGTGTTACCTAGAAAGGCTATTGATTTTGGTAGACTGGTCAGTTCAGTTTTGTGCAGTTTTATTTCTATGACCATGAAAGTACTGGTCTTCAATTAGATCTGCTGCTGTGAGCCTGTTCCAATTTTTTTTTAAATTATCAAAGCTTTTAGATGACAGGCCAAGACAAGGTTTTAACTAGCACAATTCATACACAGGTGCAAATCAGTGTGCCTTACATAAAATCAAAACATATAGAGGCAAAGAAAAAAAATATATATATATATAATTTAAAGTGTAGCCTACGGTAAATAAGTAGGCTATACAATTAAATTGTAAACGATGTACTGAAATAAAAATAAAAAGCATTGGGTTTAGATATGTCAGGAAAATGCAGTAACAGCACTGTGAAGCTTCAGTTAGTGACAGATGAAGGGGAGAAAAGTAAGTAGCCTAATCCATGCTAAGTAGCCATGGTGAGAACAGACCTTGCACCTGGCTATCTGTTCTAGTTTTATAAAGTGCTGCCTGCTCAGGTAAACAAATTATCTACCTCAGCTGACAATGACAGACTGGATAACAATAAGAATAAGTTAAATAAGTAAGAAATTTGTGGGCTTTAAAATCAAGCTTTCTGTTCTAGACGTTACCAAAGTGAACCATGTAACCACATTAAAATGTGTTGGCTCAAGATATCAAGGGTACGGGGTGTTGGGCAAATTCAAACTATGATGAGGGTATCGACAGTTCTGCGGCTACCTGTCATGCTGACCTCTAGTGTAAAAATGATATATGTTTGCATTTTCTTTCCTTTTTCTTAGACGCTGTGATCGAGCACCTACCATCACTTCTAGACTTTGCAGTTGTCATTTTCCAGAAGGGAAAGAAAGAGGTCCTATTCTTTTTACAAACAAAGATGGGACCGTCTGCACTGAACATAAAATACCCAGATACCGCCCACCCCGTCCTGTTCAGAAGGATGTTCCTGCTGCAGCAGGAGTTTCAGCTAGTCGTCTAAAATCAACCAATCAACCTCAAACTGCCATCACAATAGATGATGGTCCTCCTTCACAGTCATTCATAGTCAGTGATATATCCCCAGCAGATTCAGTCATAATCGAAGACATTTCTCCTGAAGAGGCACTCATGACCACCTATATTATCCCTGTAGAATCGGTTATTTCCTCAACACCTATTTTCACAAAGACCACTTTACGAAGTCCCCATGTTGCTACTCAAACAGAGCTCCCAAACTTCGAGCGCTTGGAGAATATTCTCCTGCAAGCGCAGCTGAAAGATGTCAGGGAAGAGACGCGGGCTCTGAAACAGAAGCTGAAAAACTTTCAGAGTCAGTACACACCCTCTCGACTGAGCGACGAGGTGGTCAGGATGGAGACGGGCCTCCCGGACAGAGACTGTTTCAACAAAGTTGTTGAATGCGCCGTTAGCTTGGAGAGCTCCATCAACTACCGTGCTGGTTGGAAAGTTAAAAGCCTCAGCATTGAGGACCAGGTGTTTCTGACTTTGATGAAATTAAAACACAATTATAAGGACTTTCACCTTGGTGCACTATTTAGTTGCGGTGAAGGTACCATCAAAAATGTCACTCAGACATGGACTGAAGTCTTGCGAGGGCTACTTGATGACAGTACACCTTCACCAAGGGGTGTGAAAGCTCAGAAAAAGCCAAACAACCACGGACTGAACACAGATTTACAAACAGAGTCAGCAACTTGCAGTGATTACCTCTCTAACTCGAATGAGAAAGAAACATGCTGTTAATATGTTTTCTGTTCAATAATGTTGTATTTCACCATATAATTTAGACGTGTTCACATACGCTCATGTTAATAATAATAAATTATGATGTTAAATTAAATACTAATTGTGTTCTCTGTGATGACAACCTTTCTTCTTTGCAGTTGCACAAAAGGTCAGGCTGTTGAAGTCGCTGAGTGAGTTCATTTTAAATGGTGAACTCAGTGTTGTGGGGTGGGGGGTACTTTAGTTTAAATGGTAAACTCAGTGTTGAGAGGTGGGGGGTACTTCAGTTTAAATGGTGGTAAACTCACTGTTTGGGGGGCAGTGACCATTGGAAGACCTTTATGAGTCCACAGTCATGAGCCCTGAAGAAATCATTAATTGTGCAATGATCTTTCAAAGTTAAAAGATGCTTTGTAAGGTTTTAACTAGTTTCAGTTCCCTTTTATATGTGTGGGAAACAGAAATTCAGCAGAGTAGTACATGGGCCTTTGACCTAATCACAACATGGACAGATGGGGTTATTTGTGTATTTGGCACTTTGTTCTTTGCATTTAGTGTTAACAAAAAAGCATTTCTTCTTCTTATGGTGTCTCTCCATGTTGAGATGGCGTCAAAGGCCCATGTACTGCTGAATTTTTGTTACATCATGTGTGATCATTGATGTACTAATTTGTGTTTGGTCGCTACCCAGGAGAGTATCCAAACAGCATAGCAGTTTGAGTCCATTCAATAAACTGCTAAGTAGCTAGCTCCCCTGCCACTGGAAACACTGCATTTGATACCAAACACAGACATATTGCAGCTCATGGCAGTCTGCCATGCTGATTTCTTGAGAACCTGGAAACATCACATGACACCCAGCAGATTGTGTGGACAGGAGGTGCTCTTGGACGAGGTGGGTTTTGCAAGAGTTGGGAAGACAATTGCAGATAGGTGGGGCACCCCAGTTTCAGTTCCTACTTTCAGGATATATAAGTAATAGATAAAGACAAAGATTTAGCAGTCTACCCACCAGCCAGTCACCTGGAGTACTGCACCGCTGCATCTGAAGAAACTGAAGGTAGCTATGCACCATGTACAACTGCAGGTGTCACTCACCATTAGCACAACTTGATTGTGGTCATTATGTGTACGTGCATTGTATTTGCTTTGTGTGCCAGCTTTATTAAGAATAAGCCCCTTGATAAGAAAATCTGTGTATATATGTATATGGACAGACGATTATTCAGAGATTTGAATTTGTGGTCAACATTTATTATTATCATTTTGGTGTGATACAAATGTGAGCAGACTGCATGGTATTACAGGGTGGGGGCTTCAGATGTGCTCTAGTTACACACACATTTTAATCTGCAAATTAAAGTGTTTATGTCAAGCCCAAAACAAATCAAATGTATCATATTGGATTCAGTGGATAATATTTCAAGCTTTGTTGAGTTAAATAATATTGATTATTGAATAGTGTGGGTTTTTTTTGTAAAATATATCTTTAGATTTGTTGTGATGTTACATTGTTCCCCTGCATGCTTCTTTTTTTCAGTGACATAAACATCAGAGATCCTCATTAGTACTCTAGGACATACGCATTACAGCACTACATAGTACTAATTACTGAACTAAATTAAAACTGTACTGAACTCACTTGAATTGTGCTGAGCTGAAGTGACTGGAATCGAAAGTGTGTCCCCACTATCTTGTTGTCACCACAGACTGAAGCAGAGGCACAGAGATGGCTGCCCCTGTTCTGCTGCAGAGGACTCTGGTCTTGCTGCTCCCACTGGCTGTTATGTCATCTGCAGTCCACCTGACGGGTATAAACTACAACACTGCTACCACAGCACCAACAACTTAGGAGGTTGACCTGCTAATTCTGTTCCCAATGACTCACTTCATGATGAGGGTGAAGTATAGCACAGAGCTGAAAGTGTAAACAAAATCATACAAAGCTACACAAAAGTGATTAGAGTCAAAAGAGATATGCGAGCAACAATTGCAAATGCATATGATAACTAAATAAATACATTTATTTTTAAAAATGCAAGGGGTAAAAAGGAGCATTTTATGTAAAAAAAGCCTTAAAAATGTTCTGGTTAAGGCACTCTCGTAGTCATTATTTCAAATCACCAGTGACTCAGTATGTATATGTTTAACATGTTTTGATGAACATTTTACGATGTTTAGGTAATCTTGCCTTGAATGCCCCTTCCGTCCTGTCCACTACCTACGGAGGCTGGCCGGAACACGCAGTTGATGGGAAAGCACGTGCAGCGTATGCCTTGTGTACCTGCACCCATACCAATAGTGAGAGGGACCCCTGGTGGCGGGTCGACCTGTCCCGCCCTTATAACATCACCATGGTAACCATCACGAACCGCATGGACTGCTGCGAAAGGCGAATCAATGGAGCCCAAATCCGAATTGGCAACAGTCTGGAAAACGACGGCAACAACAACATGCTGTAAGTCAGAGTCCTCACATTGTTGTTTGATTAAAAAAAAGTCTGTTCTCTATAAGCAATCCTGAAATGTTTGTGTGTGCGTGTGTGTGTGTGTGTGTGTGTGTGTGTGTGTACTGGGCACTCTTCTAAAGAGCTGCTGAAATAGTGTCCATTAGAAGAGGGGAGTCCAAGTCTTTCAGCTTCAACCCTGTAGAAGGTCGCTATGTCAACATCTTCCTGCCGGGCATAGAAAAAATACTGACGCTGTGTGAGGTGGAAGTGTTTGCCGGGGATAAAGGTACCCGTGTGCATATTTCTGTAACCTAAACTGTTTTGGGGATGTATAGTTGTCCTATGGACTACTGGTATGACCCAGGCTTCTATCAGGCCAATATGGGTACAAGGTTGTCCTCTTTCCAAGCCAAATACACGAAAAACTAAAACAACTAGGTGCAAGACCATTATCGGAATATGGAAATATGTCCAGTATTCTAATATTTCCAATGGTATTCAAAGTACCATTCAATTTTTGCTTTTTTTACCCTCGCAGAAAACCTGGCTTTGCAGAAGCAGTCCACCCAGTCTTCTACATATGAAACTAACGCCGCCTCCAAGACTGCGGTGGACGGAGACAGAGATACCAATTACCACAGGAAGGGATGCGCTCACAGCACGCAAGAGGATAACCCCTGGTGGAGAGTTGACCTCGGGAAGAGCTTTGACATCTCCCGGGTGACCATCACCAACCGGGGTGACTGCTGTGCAGAACGCATCCAAGGGACTGAGATCCGTGTCGGTGACAGTCTGTTTAACCATGGCAACAACAACACACGGTAATCCAGTTCAGAGAGCCTTGTGTCATTTAAATCTATACTTTGTGACCTAAAACATGCACATTTTTGTATTTGTATTCGTATCCGTATTTACCTTGTGTTGTAAAAATTAGGCCTACATAATGAGGCTTTAAGTGTAGGCTTATTTCAAACAAACCCTGTATGCTTCTTTTTTAAGGTCTGTAACATAAATGTCTTACATGTACTAACACTAGGTAATCTAAAACAGCCTTTTGGCTTTCTCTTTTCATGTCACTAAACAAGGTATTTTATGAACTATTATAGCAGTATGGGGTTATCATAGTTTTTTTGAAGGGGACACAACACCTTTTGTTTAGTTGAGTAGTAGGCCTATTCTTTTAAAAAAATATGAAATGTTTTGTTTTTGAAGCTGTTTGTTATTTAGCATTTCATTTGATCATGGTTAACTCAAAATCTTTGTCCGGAACCAACAAGAAATCTCTAGTCAATGTTAGAGGTCCAAACAAAGTGATGTAAAAAGCAAAGCACGGGAAAGCATAGCAAACTAAAAAAGCACTCAGAGAGCACAGACCTCTGTCAGGGCAGCTCAAATCACCATCAGAATCTAATCACTTTTAATTTAGCCCAAACAAACAAAAGCAGATGATTACATAACCTCCGGTGGCAGAGGTAACTACGGCCAAACAAATTGCTTTTTGATCTCTAACTGTTGATGACTTACAGGGCTGCAGTAATTCAGCACATGTCAGCAGGAGAAACAAAGGCATTTGACTTTCGGACCATTAGGGGGCGCTATGTAAACCTGCTCGTACCAGGAGAGTTGAAGTTTCTTACAGTGTGTGAAGTGGAGGTGTACGCCCGTCTTGGTATAAAATATTAACTATTTCTTTTAATTGTTTCATGTATCTCTTGTGACACCCATAATGTAATCTTGCTTTGGTTATTGACATTAGCTCATAAAAGCTAGCCTGTGAGAATGTTTTAAAAAATAATGTCGTCTCCAGACAGGAATGTTGCCCCAAGAGGAAGAGCAACCCAGTCCAGTCTGGTCCTGGGAGAGATGTCCAGTTTTGGGCACGCTCTGAACGCCATTGATGGAAACCCCAACCCAGACATGCGCAAGGGCTCCTGCGCTATGACGGAGCGCGAGACTGACCCCTGGTGGAGGGTGGACTTGCTCGACAGATACAGCATCACTGCTGTGGCCCTGACCAACCCCAAGACCGGCTCACCTAAGGGCCTGAACGGAGTCCAAATTTACATCGGAGACTCGATCAACCCCAGAGAAAACGCTCTGTGAGTTAAATAAAAAAAAATGCAAAGTTAAATTTGAAGTCAGTCAACTGGTCACTGAAAAGACTAACAAGACACTACCGCTTCTAATGGTAAATTGGGATTATGCTGTAATTATGCATATGTTGTGTGAGTGTGTGATTTAAATAAACACAGAAAATTTTAAAAGCTGAGTATGACAAAGCATCATGAGTACGACTTCAAAGTATCTGTATGTTTAACAATCAGAGATAAAAACGTATGCATTAGTAAATGTGAAGTGTTTCAGTAATGCATAGAAAGATTGATGATTAAGAACTTTAATGTTGTTGTTGTTGCCATTGTTGCATATTTTTGCTTTGTGTTTTTTTGTCACAGGTGTGCGAAGGTGACATTTGTGCCGCTTGGTGAGACAGGGCGCTTTGACTGCATGGAGGAGAGGGAGGGGCAGTACGTGATCGTGATGCTCCAGGGGGAGGGCCGATCCCTCAGCCTGTGTGAGGTGCAGGTGTTTGGGATTCCAGTCTCCACCTCTCAGGGCCACAGCACATAAATGCTCTTTGTGATCTTGACTGAAACATGAAAAAAATAGACACATGCTAATCATAACATTTTCTGCGACTGCATTTAAAGTTTAAATCAAAGCTTTATTCAGTACTCATAGCAATAGGAAAACCCCAATTTAGTACTAGCATTAAAACATCATATGTGTGCATGTGTTTATTTGTGTGTGTGTGTGTGAGAGAGAGAGCGCGAGAGAGCTTGTGCTAGAATGATTTGCTTGAAGAGATGCTAAGGTGTTCTATATACTAACTACCTAGCTCAAACTCTATGAAGTGTTTTGCTATGGCGACAGCTTATTTGACTACTAAAAATAAAGATCAGCTTTATACTGTTCTGTCTCAGTTACTTTCCTGTCACAAGGTCCTGTGTGGAAATGTAAACGTGTGCAGCTCTACAGGCTGTAACAGGTAGCCATCCTAGTCTAACCACTTTAAGCGCCCATCCAGTCGAATCCAAAAACATATCTCACTTAGGTGTCTGATTTCACACCTTTCTTCTTCCTCATGGTGTTAAAGGAGAAATTCGGTGTAAAATGAAAATTTGCATGTTAAAACATCATACCAAGTTGGTATGTCTTTCTGAGGAGCCAAACTGAGTTAGCCTGTTGCATTCACAACTTAACTATTTTTTACCTTTTGTCCCAGAAGGCTAACAATGTGGTAGGTGGCCTTAGACGAAGCATGAAGAGTAAGCTATTATTAAACCATTAAAACAGCTCGAAGAAACTAAAAATAAAGATCAGCTTTATACGATTCTGTCTCAGTTACTTTTCTGTCACAAGGTCCTGTGTGGAAATGTAAACGTGTGCAGCTGTACATGCTGTAACAGGTAGCCACCTCTAACCACTTTAAGCACAAGTGCCCATTAGTCGAATCCAAAAACATCTCACTTAGGTGTCTGACTTCACAATTCTCTTCTTCCTCATGCCTCATTTTTATTCGCACAGCTCTTTCAGAGCAGTGTTAATTATGCCTTAATTAAACACGAAACACTTTGCTCAAAGGAACTTTGAACTAAAGGGGAGAAATGATGCAAACCATAGCAGTGTAGAGTAGTGTCAGCTTCTAGACTCTAGGTGGTGATATTTCACAGGTGATATTTGATGGCTCTCACTGTACATCTTGACACAGAAGGAAACAGCAGAATGTGACTCATCTGTTTATTTCCTGTAAGATGCATTTAAAACTCAAGTGCAAACTCGACCATTTAAAGAGGCACAGACTTTGACCTGCCAGCCTGTGTCAGATTGTACAGCCAGCAAGCAGTAAGGTGCAGACAGGCTGACAGGGGTCGGCTAAGCTGAGGTAACCAGAGTTTGAATTGGGCCGCAGCCCTTCGGAGCTCAGCTCTGCCTCCTCACCTCTGCAATACAGCCAGCTGGAGCTGAGCTCCCTCTGCTACAGTATTTATAGTAATACAATAGAGTGAGATATTGACCACTGAGAGTAAAAAAGGGCTCCCTGTCCTAACAAAAGCCAATTTACCACTAGTGGCAAGCTCTGTGTGAGTAGAGTATTTTGGGGAACTTCAGAACAAAACACTTCTTAGAGTGTGAAGTTTGAAAAAGGCTTTAGATAAAACTAGGACCCAGGACATGGCCCATTAAACTAATGATGACAAAAAGTTTTCAAAATGTATATTTAATTTTAAAAAGACCACACGACTGATAAACTGAAAAGTAAATAGTGAAGTGTAGTATTCAGTTCTGGACTCTAGGTGGGGCTATTTGACAGGTGCTGGTAAAAGCTTCATCAGTGTGGAGGATGTCAAGTTGTTATTTGGCCAGTGTAGAGAAAGGAGGGGTGGTTTTAGCAAGCAACTCATATTCTGCTGCACACATCTATGAGCACTAGCAAAATACACAAAAGGATCAATCCAGTAAACCGATGACTGATGATGATGACTGTGATTCCACAGCAGGACACAGGGAGGCGCTGTTGCTCCAACACAGACTGCCGGGGTATTGTTACCACAAGTACCACATGGGCTGGTGCTTTAGTGGTACACTGGCACTAAACCGGTGAACAGCCAAGAATTTCTTACAAACACACACATATACACACACACATACATGTACACACACACACACACAGACACACACACACACACACACGATTTGATCTCACTGTCAGGGGTGCCCACTATTTTTTGGCTCGTGAGCTACTTTTAAAACGACCATGTCACCGTGATCTACGGAGGATGATGATGATGGTGATGATGAAGACGAGGAAGATGATGATGATGATGATGATAAATCACACAGTATGAGTTTCATATGTACCTTTATGCAGTGTTTATTGACATGCATGTTGCATTACATATGCAGCATAGTAAAATACATGCACCCATGCATAAACCTTCACAGCACAACTTTAATACCATTGTATTATGATATAATGAACGTTTACAGCACAATTATGATACATTTGTATTACTTTCAAATGGACCTTTAGAGCACAACTCTAATACATCTGTAATTATCTATTGCCAGGACTTAATTAATCTGATGATGACCTGCACTGGAGGGAGTCAGACAGGGTTGCATAGTCAGACTGTAGTGTCAGCATCTCGTCTTCCACTGCAGACGCCTTCAAGTGAAACAATGATGCAATTTCTGAAGCGAGAGAATCCACCTCAGCACCTTTCCCAAATGGATGGCACATGAATGTAGCGATTGGCTCGGGTAAAGCAAAGTATTTTATGTTCAACATAATGTAATTTCCCATGCTCTGTCAGATCATTACTTTCTCACATATGGTTATGGTATTGGTGTTTCTCCAAGGTGTTTTGTCTGTGTTACATAGGCTACAAACACTGGTTAAACTGCTTTTTTTGTGAGGAGAGGGAGCCCTCACACAGAGCTTGCCACTAGTGGTACATTGGCTTTTGTTAGGACAGGGAGCCCTTTTTTACTCACAGTGGTCAATATCGCACTATACTGTATTACTATAAATACTGTAGCAGAGGGACCTCAGCTCTGGCTGGCTGTATCGCTGAGGTGAGGAGGTGGGGCTGAGCTCCGGAGGGCTCCGGCCCAATTTAAACTTGAAGTCTAAAGTTGTGGGGTGAGGGGTAGTTCCGTTTAAATGGTGTTAAACTCAGTGTTGGGGGGGCAGTGACCATTGGAAGACCTTTATGTGCCCACAGTCATGGGCCCTGAAGAAATCATTAATTGTGCAACGATCTTTCAAAGTTAAAAGATGCTTTGTAAGGTTTTAGTCTAGTTTCAGTTCCCTTTTTATATGTGTGGGAAACTCAGCAGAAATTCAGCAGAGTACATGGGCCTTTGACATAATCACAACATGGACAGATGGGGTTATTTGTGCATTTGGCCCTTTGTTCTTTGCATTTAGTGTTAACAAAAAAAGCATTTATTCTTCTTATGGTGTAAGTCTCTCCATGTTGGGATGGCGTCAAAGGCCCATGTACTACTCTGCTGAATTTCTGTTACATCACGTGTGATCATTGATGTACTAAGTTGTGTTTAATTGCTACCCAAGGGAGTATCCAAACAGCATAGCAGTTTGAGTCCATTCAGTAAACTGCTAAGTAGCTAGCTCCCCTGCCACTGGAAACACTGCATTTGATACCAAACACAGACATACTGCAGTTCATGGCATGCTGATTTGTTGAGAACCTGGGAACATCACATAACACCCAGCAGATTTTGTGGACAGGACGTGCTCTTGGACGAGGTGGGTTTTGCAAGAGTTGGGAAGAAAATCGCAAAGATAGGTGGGGCACCCCAGAGTTGGGAGTTTCAGTTCCTACTTTCAGGATATATAAGTAAAGACAAAGATTTAGCAGTCTACCCACCAGCCAGTCACCTGGAACACTGCACTGCTGCATCTGAAGAAACTGAAGGTAGCTATGGATCATGTACAACTGCAGATGTCACTCACCATTAGCACAAGTTGATTGTGGTCATTATGTGTACGTGCATTGTATTTGCTTTGTGTGCCAGCTTTATTAAGAATAAGCCCCTTGATAAGAAAATCTGTGTATATATGTATATGGACAGACGATTATTCAGAGATTTGAATTTGTGGTCAACATTTATTATTATCATTTTGGTGTGATACAAATGTGAGCAGACCGCATGGTATTACAGGGTGGGGGCTTCAGATGTGCTCTAGTTACACAGACATTTTAATCTGCAAATTAAAGTGTTTATGTCAAGCCCAAAACAAATCTGTTAAAACAAATATCAAATGTATCATATTGGATTCAGTGGATAATATTTCAAGCTTTGTTGAGTTAAATAATATTGATTTGAAAAAAAGTGTGTTTTTTTTTGTAAAATATATCTTTAGATTTGTTGTGATGTTACATTGTTCCCCTGCATGCTTCTTTTTTTCAGTGACATAAACATCAGAGATCCTCATTAGTACTCTAGGACATACGCATTACAGCACTACATAGTACTAATTACTGAACTAAATTAAAACTGTACTGAACTCACTTGAATTGTGCTGAGCTGAAGTGACTGGAATCGAAAGTGTGTCCCCACTATCTTGTTGTCACCACAGACTGAAGCAGAGGCACAGAGATGGCTGCCCCTGTTCTGCTGCAGAGGACTCTGGTCTTGCTGCTCCCACTGGCTGTTATGTCATCTGCAGTCCACCTGACGGGTATAAACTACAACACTGCTACCACAGCACCAACAACTTAGGAGGTTGACCTGCTAATTCTGTTCCCAATGACTCACTTCATGATGAGGGTGAAGTATAGCACAGAGCTGAAAGTGTAAACAAAATCATACAAAACTACACAAAAGTGATTAGAGTCAAAAGAGATATGCGAGCAACAATTGCAAATGCATATGATAATAACTAAATAAATACATTTATTTTTAAAAATGCAAGGGGTAAAAAGGAGCATTTTATGTAAAAAAAAGCCTTAAAAATGTTCTGGTTAAGGCATTCTCGTAGTCATTATTTCAAATCACCAGTGACTCAGTATGTACATGTTGAACATGTTTTGATGAACATTTTACGATGTTTAGGTAATCTTGCCTTGAATGCCCCTTCCGTCCTGTCCACTACCTACGGAGGCTGGCCGGAACACGCAGTTGATGGGAAAACACGTGCAGCGTATGCCTTGTGTACCTGCACCCATACCAGAAGTGAGAGGGACCCCTGGTGGCGGGTCGACCTGTCCCGCCCTTATAACATCACCATGGTAACCATCACGAACCGCATGGACTGCTGCGAACAGCGAATCAATGGAGCCCAAATCCGAATTGGCAACAGTCTGGAAAACGACGGCAACAACAACATGCTGTAAGTCAGAGTCCTCACATTGTTTGGAGTTTGATTGAAAAGTGTGTTCTCTATAAGCAATCCTGAAATGCTTGTGTGTGTGTGTGTGTGTGTGTGTGTGTGTGTGTGTGTGTGTGTGTGTGTGTGTGTGTGTGTGTGTGTACTGGACACTCTTCTAAAGAGCTGCTGAAATAGTGTCCATTAGAAGAGGCGAGTCCAAGTCTTTCAGCTTCAACCCTGTAGAAGGTCGCTATGTCAACATCTTCCTGCCGGGCAGAGAAAAAATACTGACGCTGTGTGAGGTGGAAGTGTTTGCCGGGGATAAAGGTACCCGTGTGCATATTTCTGTAACCTAATCTGTTTTGGGGATGTATAGTTGTCCTATGGACTACTGGTATGACCCAGGCTTCTATCAGGCCAATATGGGTACAAGGTTGTCCTCTTTCCAAGCCAAATACACTAAAAACTAAAACAACTAGGTGCAAGACCATTATCGGAATATGGAAATATGTCCAGTATTCTAATATTTCCAATGGTATTCAAAGTACCATTCAATTTTTTCTTTTTTTACCCTCGCAGAAAACCTGGCTTTGCAGAAGCAGTCCACCCAGTCTTCTACATATGACACTAACGCCGCCTCCAAGACTGCGGTGGACGGAGACAGAAATACCAATTACCACAGGAAGGGATGCGCTCACAGCACGCAAGAGGACAACCCCTGGTGGAGAGTCGACCTCGGGAAGAGCTTTGACATCTCCCGGGTGACCATCACCAACCGGGGTGACTGCTGTGCAGAACGCATCCAAGGGACTGAGATCCATGTCGGTGACAGTCTGTTTAACCATGGCAACAACAACACACGGTAATCCAGTTCAGAGAGCCTTGTGTCCTTTAACTCTATACTTTGTGACCTAAAACATGCACATTTTTGTATTTGTATTCGTATCCGTATTTACCTTGTGTTGTAAAAATTAGGCCTACATAATGAGGCTTTAAGTGTAGGCTTATTTCAAACAAACCCTGTATGCTTCTTTTTTAAGGTCTGTAACATAAATGTCTTACATGTACTAACACTAGGTAATCTAAAACAGCCTTTTGGCTTTCTCTTTTCATGTCACTAAACAAGGTATTTCATGAACTGTTATAGCAGTATGGGATTATCATGTTTTTTTGAAGGGGACACAACACCTTTTGTTTAGTTGAGTAGTAGGCCTATTCTTTAAAAAAAATATGAAATGTTTTGTTTTTGAAGCTGTTTGTTATTTAGCATTTCATTTGATCATGGTTAACTCAAAATCTTTGTCCGGAACCAACAAGAAATCTCTAGTCAATGTTAGAGGTCCAAACAAAGTGATGTAAAAAGCAAAGCACTGGAAAGCATAGCAAACTAAAAAAGCACTCAGAGAGCACAGACCTCTGTCAGGGCAGCTCAGATCACCACCAGAATCTAATCACTTTTAAGTTAGCACAAACAAACAAAAGCAGATGATTACATAACCTCCGGTGGCAGAGGTAACTACAGCCAAACAAATTGCTTTTTGATCTCTATCTGTTGATGACTTACAGGGCTGCAGTAATTCAGCACATGTCAGCAGGAGAAACAAAGGCATTTGACTTTCGGACCATTAGGGGGCGCTATGTAAACCTGCTCGTACCAGGACAGTTGAAGTTTCTTACAGTGTGTGAAGTGGAGGTGTACGCCCGTCTTGGTATAAAATATTAACTATTTCTTTTAATTGTTTTATGTATCTCTTGTGACACCCATAATGTAATCTTTGCTTTGGTTATTGACATTAGCTCATAAAAGCTAGCCTGTGAGAATGGTTTAAAAAATAATGTCGTCTCCAGACAGGAATGTTGCCCCAAGAGGAAGAGCAACCCAGTCCAGTCTGGTCCTGGGAGAGATGGCCAGTTTTGGGCACGCTCTGAACGCCATTGATGGAAACCCCAACCCAGACGTGCGCAAGGGCTCCTGCGCTATGACGGAGCGCGAGACTGACCCCTGGTGGAGGGTGGACTTGCTCGACAGATACAGCATCACTGCTGTGGCCCTGACCAACCCCAAGACCGGCTCACCTAAGGGCCTGAACGGAGTCCAAATTTACATCGGAGACTCGATCAACCCCAGAGAAAACGCTCTGTGAGTTAAATTCGAAAAATTGCAAAGTTACATTTCAAGTCAGTCAACTGGTCACTAGAAAGATTAACAAGACACTACCGCTTCTATAGGGTCTAATGGTAAATTGGGATTATGCTGTAATTAGGCATATGTTGTGTGAGTGTGTGATTTAAATAAACACAGAAACATTTAAAAGCTGAGTATGACAAAGCATCATGAGTATGACTTCAAAGTATCTGTATGTTTAACAATCAGAGATAAAAAAGTATGCATTAGTAAATGTGAAGTGTTTCAGTAATGCATAGAAAGATTGATGATTAAGAACTTTAATGTTGTTGTTGTTGCCATTGTTGCATATTTTTGCTTTGTGTTTTTTTGTCACAGGTGTGCGAAGGTGACATTTGTGCCGCTTGGTGAGACAGGGCGCTTTGACTGTATGGAGGAGAGGGAGGGGCAGTACGTGATCGTGATGCTCCAGGGGGAGGGCCGATCCCTCAGCCTGTGTGAGGTGCAGGTGTTTGGGATTCCAGTCTCCACCTCTCAGGGCCACAGCACATAAATGCTCTTTGTGATCTTGACTGAAACATGAAAAAAATAGACACATGCTAATCATAACATTTTCTGCGACTGCATTTAAAGTTTAAATCAAAGCTTTATTCAGTGTTCATTACTCATAGCAATAGGAAAACCCCAATTTAGTACTAGCATTAAAACATCATGTGTGTGCATGTGTTTATTTGTGTGTGTGTGTGTGAGAGAGAGAGCGAGAGAGCTTGTGCTAGAATGATTTGCTTGAAGAGATGCTAAGGTGATCTATATGCTAACTACCTAGCTCAAACTCTATGAAGTGTTTTGCTATGGCGACAGCTTATTTGACTACTAAAAATAAAGATCAGCTTTATACTGTTCTGTCTCAGTTACTTTCCTGTCACAAGGTCCTACAAAGGTACCTTCGATGTTCTTTACACAACTGTTTGCTATTATGTCCTCCTTTTGTAAGTCGCTTTGGATAAAAGCGTCTGCTAAGTATAATGTCATGTAATGTAATGTAATGTAATGTAAACGTGTGTGCAGCTATACATGCTGTAACAGGTAGCCATCCTCTAACCACTTTAAGTGTCCATCCAGTCGAATCCAAAAACATATCTCACTTAGGTGTCTGATTTCACACCTTTCTTCTTCCTCATGCCTCCTGGTCCTTCAGCACAAGTGTTAAGTGTGTATACTAGGGCTGGCTCATATTATTGTAATATCGATATATATTTTTGAAAGAGATATGTAGTTGAGACTATATTGACATATCTTCATACTTTTTGAAGCTGCAATACGACTTTATCAGTTACTCTTCTGTGCTCAGACTGTTCAGACAGTTGCAGCTTTCTAGGATCACTCAAGTGTGCCCCTGCAAATGTTTTATTTGCACAGCTCTTTTAGAGCAGTCTTAACTATGCCTTCATAAAACACAAAGCACTTTGCTTAAGGGAACTTTAAACTAAAGGGGAGAAATGGTGCAAACCATAGCAGTGTAGAGTAGTGTCAGCTTCTAGACTCTAGGTGGTGATATTTCACAGGTGATATTTGATGGCTCTCACTGTACATCTTGACACAGAAGGAAACAGCAGAATATGACTCAGAATCTGTTTATATCCTAATATAATGCATTTAAAACTCAAGTGCAGACTCGACCATTCAAAGAGGCACAGACTTTGACCTGCCAGCCTGTGTCAGATTGTACAGCCAGCTAGCAGTAAGGTGCAGACAGGCTGACAGGGGGGTCGGCCAAGCTGTGGTAACCAGAGTTTGAATTGGGCCGCAGCCCTCCGGAGCTCAGCTCTGCCTCCTCACCTCTGCAATACAGCCAGCCGGAGCTGAGCTCCCTCTGCTACAGTATTTATAGTAATACAATAGAGTGAGATATTGACCACTGAGAGTAAAAAAGGGCTCCCTGTCCTAACAAAAGCCAATTTAACCACTAGTGGCAAGCTCTGTGTGAGTAGAGTAGTTTGCATGGCATGGGGAACTTCAGAACAAAACACTTCTTAGAGTGTGAACTTTGAAAAAGGCTTCAGATAAAACTAGAAAACTGCACTCTCAAGCTTTTCTTTAACACTTTACATGGCCCTGTAAACCAATGATGTAAACCAAAAGCTTTAGAATGTGTTTTTGTGTTTTAAAAAGACCACGACTGATCTTGCACAGAGAAAAACTGGAGTGAATAGTTAAGTGTAGTATTGAGTTCTGGACACTAGGTGGGGCTATTTGACAGGTGCTGGCAAAAGTTTCATCAGTGTGGAGGACGTCATTTGGCCAGTATAGAGAAAGTAGGGATGTTTTGGCAAGAAGCTCATATTCCGCTGCACACATCTATCTGCACTAGCAAAATACACAAAAGGCTGAATACAGTAAACCTAGTCTTCAGACAAAAAAATGCGGAAAGCATACCAAAGGGATTGGACTTACTGGATCAAAGCACAACTTTCATTCGCCATTGCCTTTCATTTGTATTTGCAAACCTACAGAGGCTGTGAGATCTCCATCAGGGTGATATCAGCTCCACAGAGAGACTTTGAGCCTCTTTTAAGTCTTAGATGTGAGCACATTGAGACCTACACTCGGAGCAGGGGTGTAGTGACAAAATCAGAGGTGGGCAAACTATGAATTTGGTGACCACAGTGAGGTGGATGCAGTGCAACACAAGGTGTTTTAAAAAGACATGCAAAACATGTCTGAACAGCCCCAGTGCATTTTAATGGTCGCTAGTGCACATATAGATGACTTAGTGTGATTTTGTAGTGTTAGAAATTGTGGTTGGTACATTATTCTACTATAGGGTGAATAAACTGCACTGCCAGGCTGATAAACTCTGTTGAGAGGTGGATAAATTCTTATTCTGAAATTTGAGAGGTTGGTAAACTCTGTTTACTTGCGTTTATCCTCCATTACATCCTTGACTGGAAGCACAAACAGGCCAGTTGTTCTCCCTCCACCCTGCATGTGTTACTCAATCACAGACCTGTCTTTTGACTTAACATAAGTAGAGCTTTGTAGAACAACATGCAGAATGCAAGCAACCATTGTTATTTACTGCCACTGAATGGTCATCTTGTCTGCTTTACCTTTCTTCTGTGTTGTGTAAGCAATAATATCACCCTAAATATGCAGGTATCAGGTCAGAGGGTATGATGGTATGAAATCAGGTATATATTGACCAATGCCTGTTTGATTATGTATAAATTGACCAATGATGATGACTGTGATTCCACAGCAGGACACAGGGAGGCGCTGTTGCTTCAGCACAGACTGCGGGGATATTAGCACAAGTTGTTAGCACATGGGCTGGTGCTTTAGTGGTACACTGGCACTAAACCGGTGAACAGCCAAGCATTTCTCACCCTGCACAATTCACCTCTTTAACACACACACACACACACACACACACACACACACACACACACACACACACACACACACACACACACACACACACACACACGATCTGATCTCACTGTTAGATGTTTATTTACACATCTAATTGGTTAGCTCCTGCCTGGTTGATCCTGCTACTGCAAAGATAGCTACAACTCTGGTCAAAATGAAATTATACTTATACATTTATATACTTGCACAAAAATGAATTATGATAAGACATAAGTGACATGTAATTAAAGGATAACAACCTCTTGATATGCTCGGGTTAATATAACTGGAGGAGCTAGGGGGTGAGGTGTGTGGGGGGCTCCATGCAGCAGTATGCAGTCACGGTTGGTTAACTGATGATGTGTACACTGACACAACCTGCCCTGTGTGATCTCAACGCTGTCTCCCATCTACCAGTCACTGCAGAGCTAAGAGGAGGTGTGGCTGTGGAGGGTGTAGGGTAGGAGGTAGGGTGAATGGATGGATATGCTGACATCGTTTGTCAAAGCTTTTACTACGATCCACTCTGACTTATGGGTGCCTGTGAAGTTTGACATTGCATGTGCTCTTAACAGGCCTTTAGGTAGCCGAACCTAAAAGCCTCAACTGTCATCTTAAATTACCATAAAAGTCAGTGTTTATTTAATCTACTTATTACAGTTTCTACCTAGTAGGAGACGCATAGTCATCAAGTTAACTGTAAAGATAAATGGGACTGCAGAATTTCACCAAGACAACACACCTACTTATTTGTTTTAAAAAGTAAAAATGTTAAATCCGTTAATAGTAACTGTAGAAAGTAGGGGAAATTCCTGCATCCACTCTCCATATTGATTGGCCCCAAAATATAATAAGGTATTACCGGGACCATGCTCTATCCTCCACCACCGTGTGTTTGTTAGTTTGTGCCAGAAACAAAATATGGTCTTGTTTGGCTGCCATTAGACTGAGTCGGGAGGGCAAAAGTATTTTATGTTGTCCAACAAAATGTAATTTCCCATGCTCTGTCAGATCATTACTTTCTCACATATGGTTATGGTATTGGTCTTTCTCCAAGGTGTTTTGTCTGTGTTACATAGGCTACAAACACTGGTTAAACTGCTTTTTTTGTAAGGAGAGGGAGCCCTTTTTTACTCACAATGGTCAATATCGCACTATACTGTATTACTATAAATACTGTAGCAGAGGGAGCTCAGCTCTGGCTGGCTGTATCACGGAGGTGAGGAGGTGGGGCTGAGCTCTGGAGGGCTCCGGCCCAATTTAAACTCTGGCTACAAATAAGCACACATGCCAACAAGTTCAGATTGGCGAGATTCATTTTTGCAAGAACCATTTCAGCGAAGCGAAAAATCCTCATCGTGCTACAGTAAATGTGGCAGTAATGGCGAGTAAGGCATGGAATGGGGTCTGCTTTCTTAGCACTTATGTTTTTTTGACATCCTCAAACTCCTCAATTTGTCCAGCGGGCATGGTGGAGAGAGAAATATAAGTTTTTCTAGTTTCTCTAGTAGTTCTCTAATTTGATTTTAGAGAATTCTCCATCCTTATCTGTCTGGTTGATACAAGCCACCATTTCCCCTCTCTTATTGTATCAGTATTGTCTTATGAGTCCAGTCCTGTCCCTTTGTAAAATCTTTAATTGATTAAAATGCTACCCATCATCTGTTCCCAAGTGTTCTGGTTCAGAACAGTGCCAGGTCTGTTACACTCATTGAAAATAAGAACATCTTATAATAATAAATATTATTGTAATACTGAACTGAAATAAACTGCACAAAGGTAGTGCACGGTAAAAAGACTGTAAATGGCTTTGCCTGTCTTTTAATACCTTAGAGGGTACATTCTAATCTTGGTTCCCGGAGTGAATAGACCATCTTTCCTGTCTCTAGGCAGCTCGTAGATGCTTATGTGTGTGTGTGTGTGTGTGTGTGTGTGTGAGAGAGAGAGACAGAGAGAGAGAGAGAGAGAGAGAGAGAGAGAGAGAGAGAGAAAGAGAGAGTATGTGGACCAGGCCTAAATGGGCACAGACTGTGTACCCCATCTTAGGTCTAGAACTATTGGTCCATTATACTGTGAGTGTACTGGTGCTGCATAGGTCTAGTTTTCACGTTGTAGGAACATCCTAATAACTGGGCAACCTGATGCTGAGAGCTGTTCAACTAAGCGTTCAGTCTTTTTTTCCCTATGTAATTCTAATGACAATGATTTATAGCACTATCAGTGACTCGCACGCACGCACACACACACACACACACACACACACACACACACACACACACACACACACACACACACACAGAGAGTAACACATAGACTACACCACACATACAGACAGAGAATATGACACAGACTACAACACCACACACACACACACAGATAGAGAAAAGCACACAGACTGCACCACACATACACACACACACACACACACACACACACACACACACACACACACACACACACACACACACACACACTACAACACCACACACACACACACAGATAGAGAAAAGCACACAGACTGCAACACTACACACACACACACACACACACACACACACACACACACACACACACACACACACACACACACACACACACACACACACAGATAGAGAAAAGCACACAGACTGCACCACACATACAGATCGAGAGTAACACACAGACAATACCGCCACACGCACTCATCTACAGAATAGTACAGACACACACACACACACACACACACACACACACACACACACACACACACACACACACACACACACACACACACACACACACACACACACACACACACAGAGTGCACATTCAAATTATTTTAATTGCAGCCTTGTTTGAAATGTTTTATTCTTCATAATCAACCCTGCTTTACAGACGTGTATTGTCTAAATTTGCACCGTTGACCTGCATGTTATCTAACCGTTTGCTTAGCCATTGTCAGGCATAGAAATGTGTTTCTCTTCTCTCCTCACTGACATGATAAGAAGACAGACTATTCCTGCACCATGGGTGTAATACAAAGAACATACTAACCAATAAACATGTATTTCCTTTGCTGTCTCGTAATGCATTGTACAGTTGATATGATATCGCTTTTGCAGTGTATTGGAGTCAATAAATGTGCTTTGATGATCCAAAACGCTTTTTGGCTCATGCTGGACATCTCTGCTGCCATCCTCTGTGTTTTCTGTGTATTCTGACCAGGAAAAACAAATCGGGAAAGAAAACTGACATTAACAGACCTTCTCACAGCTTAAAATGTTCAGTTTGCTGATTTCTTTATGTTATGTTTTTGTTTTATCTTTAGTCCACCCTTCTCACTTCTTAATATCTCCAGAATCTTCTGAATGTAAATAATTCAGCACTCATCTCGATATACAAGAGAAAGAAAAGGAGAACTCTGCGATAAATCTGGTCATTCTAACCTCAGTCTCCCATTTTATGGAGAAGCAACTAGAGTTACTAGACTATGTAGGCCTATATCTTTACTGCAGTTTAGACAGCAAACATCTACAATAACAATAAATACCATTTATTTGGTGTGTGTGTGTGATTATTTATTTATCTGTCTGTTTGTTGACTTACTTGTTAATGTAGAGTTGTTTACTTTGTTAATTTATTATTTATTTATTTTATGCTGAAGCCATTCTCCAAGCCTGAACATAACCAAGTGGCACCAGTTTGATGGTTAGCAATCATGTAGCACTCGTGTTCTGTTCGCCACGGCTGAATTATTTACCTGCAGGCGTAGCACCCCTCTGACCTGTGTGAAGAGGAGGTTGCATGGCGCAGGACTGGCTTTGTCAAGCTCACTTGTATTTTCAGGCCTTTCTTGGAGGCTGCATGGGCTGAGGCAGTGTTGAAGACTGCCGAGGCTTCGGGTGTCTAGTGGCTGTCAATAAGACGCATGTTTTCCCAGCCTATTTGTAGCACAAAAACTGTGACTTTGAAGATTTTTGTCTAAAATATATCTTTTAAAAACACATTTTCTTTGAATTTAACCCAAGTCTCCTCAATCTAACTTTTTTTTTACTGAAATTTAAATCTCCACTCTAGCTTCAAAATGGCAAGTTGTACTTACTAGTACTGGCTAACTATCTAGTACTAGTCCAACTAGTACTAACTAACCAGTATTAAAGTAATCTATTCATTTTGCTTAACATGACACAAACCCAAATCACAGAGGGGTATGATTTTAAAAGGGCAAAAATAAAAACAACCTGGGCTCATAATTCCTGGGTTTACTTCTGACAATGTAGCTTTATTTATTATTTTTGTCATACAGTAACTTAGTAATTTCGTATTATGCTCACGGCAGTGTCAGCCTGTGACTTTAACTGCTTAACCATAGACATATAATAGTACCATGATAAGGTAGAGCACTCTAAAGCATTTAGACCCTGACTTGAGACTTGAGCTTACATTTCACCAGTGCACAGCAGTATATTTTCCACCTGTGTATATTAGTTTCATGTATTTAATCTGTGTAGTTGAGTAGTATACAGTATGTTGCATCTGTGAAACAGACCCCTAGATTGGGCTTCTGTGTTGTCATCAACTTGCTTCTTCAGTTCAGCTGCAGATAGTTATTTTGCGTGTGTTACACTATACCAAGGGCTGGGGACTAGTAGCCTGGTAAACTAGTAGCCTTGTACTTCATTTCATTTCGTACACAGAGTCTGGCAGTGCTGTATTGAGAAATGATTTGTTCCTGGAGGTGTGGGCTCTGCTGAAGTGTAAAACAAGTGGCTCTGCCTTTACCCAATCACTAACGTCTGGTCATGACATATGCAATTAGCCGGCCTACGCACTGCAGTTCAAATGTACCACACAAAGTCAACATCATCGCTCACAAACATTCACTCTGTTTGCTGATTGGCTAGGCAAAATTCTGCCTAAGACAGCAATGTCAATGGAAGCACTGCCAGACCCTCTGTACAAAATGAAATGCAGTACGAGGGGCTGGTTTACCAGGCTAGGCGACTAGGGGCTACAGGTGTGACCAGATTTGATTTTAATGCTTAAGAGTAACATTAAGAGTTAAGACTAAAGCAGAACCTCTCCCCCCATTTCGCCCGTGGTCTGCTCTCTGACTTAAGGCTCTTTCTCGTCTGAGTACCAGCCACTTCCCCAAGAATGTGAAGAGAGAAAGAGAGGCACACACACAGTCACACACCACACATACACACACACACCACAGACACACACATACCACACACTGACACCACAGACACAGACACACACTCCACACACACACATACACACCACAGACACACACACCATGCCTCCCCTACACCCCATCTTTCTCACCCCTTTAAGTTCCTAGCTGTCTCCATGGCAACGTCTCCTCGTGCAGGGACATGGCTTGCTGCCTCCTTTCTCTCCTCCTCGCTCTCTTCCTCTCTCTCTCTCCTCACATTCTTCCTGTCCACCTCCTTCCTCTCCCTCTCCTCCTCTCTTTTTCTCTCTCTCCTCACATTCTTCCTTTCCATCTCCTTCCTCTCCTCACTCCCTTCCTCTCCTCCTCCTTCCTCCTCGCTCGTTTCCTGCTCACTCTCTTCCTCTCCTCGCTCTCCTACTTAACTCACTCTCTTCCTCTCCTCCGCCTTTCTCTCCTTCTCTCTGCCTCTCCTCCTCTCTATGCTCTCTTCCTGCTCGCTCCTGCAATTAAGGGAAACAGGTCTTTTACACACACACTGCCTGCAGCTTTAACATACTACACTGAAGGCCTCATCAGGCACAGGCTCTCGGAATACTAAAGAGACGCAGCAGCACTCAGGGCAGACAGACAGGCAGAGAGACAGGCAAACGGACAGGCAGAGAGACAGGCAGAGAGACAGGGAGGCAGACAGACAAAGAGACAGGCAGAGAGACAGGAAGACAAATAGACAGAGACAGGCACAGAGACAGGCAAAGGGACAGGCAGTGAGACAAGCAGAGAGAAAGACAGAAAGGCAGACAAAGAGATGGGGAGACAGAGAGACAAACAGAGAGACAGGTAGGCTGACTGGCCGACAGAGGCAGAGAGACATGCAGAGAGACAGGTAGGCTGACTGGCCGACAGAGGCAGAGAGACATGCAGAGAGACAGAGAGACAGGTAGGCTGGCTGGCTGACAGAGGCAGAGAGACATGCAGAGAGACAGGTAGGCTGGCTGGCTGACAGAGGCAGAGAGACATGCAGAGAGACAGGTAGGCTGGCTGGCTGACAGAGGCAGAGAGACATGCAGAGAGACAGAGAGACATGCAGAGAGACAGAGAGACAGGTAGGCTGACACACACACACACACACACACACACACACACACACACACACACACACACACACACACACACACACAGATTTAGAATGGTACACAGGCTAGCATAGCACACACAGACATGGTCTTATGTCCGAAGCCATAATGCTGTTTGAATCATTTATGTGTGTACTCAGAATTACTTCACTTGCAAATGTAACACAGTGTAATGTAATGTGGAACACAGTGTAGTGTCATGTAAATGTAACCAATGACAGTTGTGCACTTACGTTTATAATGTTATTTGCCTACATTTGCGTACAAGCATCCCTTACACTTAAGGGAAAATTCAGCCTAAGCATTTTAGCCATCCATGAATCCATGATAGGTGACACACACACACACACACACACACACACACACACACACACACACACACACACACACACACACACACACACACACACACACACACACACACACACACACACACAACACACAGGTAAAGAATTGCACACAGACTAGGATACCACACACAAACACAGATGTAGAATCACAACACAACACACACACACACACACACACACACAGATATAGAATAGCACACACACTAGGATACCACACAGAGACAGAGATTTAGAATAGGACACGCACCACAACACATATACACACGCACACACGCACACACGCACACACACACACACAGACTAAGCAGGTGCAGAGGGCAGCCTGCTACTGGGGTACCCAGGGAGCTGATGCCCTGCCCAAGGGCACCTCTGTTCTGCCATGGAGAAGAACACGAGAGCGAAAAATTCAGCCACTTTCCTCTTCCTGTGCCCATACTGTTCCTACCTCCATGATACAACCAGCCACCCCTCAGTCGCAAGTCCAAGGGCCTATCCAGTAGGCTACATCCACCACATGAATACTTGTGACATGACCTTTCACCCAGGCATCAGTGCTTGGACCTCTTCTATTCAGTATTTATAGTATGTGTCACACATAAAACACCAACACTGACTGCTGTAGTTATACAGATTATACACAAAAATATATCTCCACATGATAATAGCCAAATACACTCACAAACACTGCCAGTGTTTACGACAAATACATTACTGGATGAGCCAGATTGCCCTGCACTAAATAAAAACAGAGAGTATTTTGGCATATTTCATGTTTGGTGGCAAATTGAAGACAATTAGCCTTAGTAGACACCATAATTAGATTAAGTCAGAAATCTTGGTGTTCCTCGAAATTCAGATGTCATTTTCTACCAACCAGATCACTACAATTACCAAAACAACATTCTGTAATTCGGTCTTAAACATAATTAAAACCTAATTTAAAGCCCATCCAGTTTTAGATTTGTAAAATTGTACATTTGTACTTATATTGACAAAACATTAGCTGCCTTAATTAGATGCCTAATCTGATTTTTTCCACAGACCAGCTGTCATGTAACCATAAACAATGTTTTTTTTTGCACATTTTGCAAAGTTAATTTGCACCCCTGCTACAGAAGCATTGTGTCCTGCTACATCGCCACTGGCTCTCACAGCACCTTCATCCTGTCTCACCTTCATCCTGTCTCACCTTCATCCTGTCTCACCGCACTGCCACAGTCTTACTGCACAGCCATTTCCTTCGGTCTGCAATATTCTTCGGGATCATTTAAGTACCTACCTACGTGTCTCGGCAGCCATGTGTCTGTGAGCCATACTGTCTTGCATTATTCTTTGGGATCATTTAAGTACCTACCTATGCGTCTGTCTGTCTGTCTGTCTGTCTGTCTGTCTGTCTGTCTGTCTGTCTGTCTGTCTGTCTGTCTGTCTGTCTGTCAGCCATACTGTGTTGCACAGCCATTTCCTTTGGTCTGGAATATTCTTCCAGATCAATATAGTACCTTCCTATCTTCCCACCTGACTGTCTGTCTGTTTATCTGTCTGTCTGTCTGTCTGTTAGTCATACTGTCTTAGGGCACAGCTCACCTGTCTTACTGCTCTCTCACTGTAAAACTACAAACACCTGTCCAATCTTTGTTTTTAAATATGATATAGCCATGTTAAAATAAAGACTTTTTACACATTTTTTTTTGATAAGAAGAGTGCCTTGCATGTCTCTTTTTTCTAATGACGTTTTGGTTTCCCCACACCAAAGAGCACTTTCAACCTTTCTGTGTAACTCCTGAGCACTTTGGATTTAGTCTTCATCTCATGGTACAAACACCTGTGTTCATCCTAGCAAGTGGAAAACTCACTCAAGGCCTCTGAAACCGGCTCAGGTGCTCTTCGTTTCCCAATGGCAGTGGAAGTCTGATAGGAGAGCCATTCTAGCACAGCTGCCCTCCCTCTCTGATGAGTTTTGGGGGAAGAGATCCTCTTTTTGCCATGGCCGCAGGCTAAACCCATGGGTCATCAATCGCTGCCTCTTTGGCTGCCGTCCAGCCTCTCAGACATGCGAGGTGAGTTTCCTCCAGCCCTCACAGAAACAAATCCATCCATAGCCCCATGCTTGGGACTTAGGT
The DNA here is from genome assembly GCA_027475355.1 of Coilia nasus. Classification (NCBI taxonomy): domain Eukaryota; kingdom Metazoa; phylum Chordata; class Actinopteri; order Clupeiformes; family Engraulidae; genus Coilia; species Coilia nasus. The sequence continues at coordinate 28,566,268 of CM050211.1, forward strand.
TGTCTTGGCCTCCCATTATCGAACACATGGGACACACACACATCCCTACGTATGCAAGGACATACACACATGCACCGAGACACACACACACACACACACACACACACACACACACACACACACACACACACACACACACACACATACACACACACACACACACACACACACACACACACACACACACAAAACCAGTTGCACTGATGTGTAATATCTGTTTAGTTTCTAGTGTATGTATGTGTGTGTGCATGTATTTGTGCATGCACAAGTTTGTGTGTGTGTGTGAGAGAGAGAAAGAGAGTGAGTGTGTGTGTGTGTTTGTGTGTGTGTATGTGTGTGTGATTGAGTGTATTGTAGATGGGGCTGGCAGGGGAGGATCTGAACTTAATAACTGCAGCAGACTTCAGTATCTAGCTAATCAGCCTCCAGGTAAATTCAGGAATGGGAAACTGCATTAAGCCCTCAAGTCTCCAGCCCCTGTGCACACACCTGGCTGTTATTCTCACACTTTTTTAATCAGGCACTGACCTGGCTGTTATTCTTACACTTTTTTTTAATCAGGCACTGACCTGGCTGTTATTCTCACACCTTTTTAATCAGGCACAGACCTGGCTGCCATTCTAACTGCTTTTTAATCAGGCACTGACCTGACTGTTATTTTATGTGCTTGTTAATCCGGCACTGACCTGACTGTTGTCCTTACTGTGACTGCTGCTCCATTTTACTTGACTGTAGCATCTCCTCACCAGGCTGCTCTAACTTCTTGACTTACAGTGTCTAGGGAGGTTTGTTAAGTCAACTAGTTAATGGCAATTTCTAAAAACCTTAATTTCTAAGGACATGACTAAGAAGTGTAGAAAGGTCTGAGACATTTCAGTGCATCCAAGTGAAGGCTCTGGGTTGCATGTTCCTTGTGTGACGTGTATGATGATATAGGTCACAGGTTGCATTGGCAATGGTTTATTTATACGTTAGATATTGCTGCTTAGATTGAGGGTGTGAGAAAATGCCCATTTGCGTTACTCTCAAGCTGATTGAGTGAGAGCTGGCCGACCTCCGTAGGAGGGGTTGTTTGCATGAAGCAGTGTTAACAATGACTATATATATTAATATATAGAGCCATTGAGTCACATGGCTCTCCGCTCACTGTTCACATGAGTATATTTCCTGGAAGAGCAGCATACCACTCATTCCTAGCAAGATACAGGCCACTGCTGCTACTTATGAAAGCATGTGGCTGTTATAGCACCCCAATGGCTTATGAAGGTACTGTCAGTGATTTTCTAAAACATGTGTACAGTATGACTTTTTATAACATTCAAGTAATAATCCCCCACAGTCTGCCAGCTCATTTTATACTGCAGGGTTTATACTGCTAGCCTGGTAAACCCGCCCCTCGTACTTCATTTCATTTCGTGCAGAGGGTCTGGAACAGAGACCGTCAGAAACGATTTGCTGGAGGTGTGGACTCTGCTGAAGTTTTTAAAAAGTTCATCTGCCTTTACCCAATTGCTAACACCTGGTCGTCACGTATGCAATTAGCCTACCTACGCACTACAATTCAAATGTAGCACACAAGGTCAACGTCACAGCTAACGAACACACCCTCTGTTCGCTGATTGGAGCGGTCGTGCTGGAAGTCCCCAAATGCTCCCCAAGAGCGTCCGGTCCAGACCCTCTGCACGAAATGAAATGAAGTACGAGGGGCGGGTTTACCAGGCTATTATACTGCATGGTTTAGGGGTAGCCTGTCCTCTTAAAAATGTAGTTTTTCACTGAAGCTAGGGTCAAGCTACCTCTCACACTTGTTTTATTGGGTCTTTGGTTCTGATGCAAAATTAGTTGTGCTGGACAAAAGCGTTGACTTAGAAATGTATATATACAGAAACACAAACATACAAAATGCTCGCATCACTGGGAGTAACAGTAGGCCTGTGTAACAGGTTTAATATCATGGTTATGTCAACCTTATGGAGTGTATATAAAGGATTCCTGAGGGGCAACGCTGGATGATGACTATTGGCCTGCTCCACTCTCCTATTCTGCTCAGCTGGACAGGGGAGTCTGGGACATTGTGAGACCAATACAGTATGTCCCTCGGACAAGGCCAGCAGAGGAGGATCCAGCCACCTGGCTCACACACATGGAAAAACACAGAGCTGAAGCTGGAGAGTAGTAGGGTCATTTGTGACAGGCATGCAGCACTGTCTACACACAGGCATGCAGCACTGTCTACACACAGGAATGCAACAATGTCTGTACACAGGAATGCATCACTGTCTGTCAACAGACACATGCAAGACTGTCTATACACAGGAATGCAACAATGTCTGTACACAGGAATGCATCACTGTCTGTCAACAGACACATGCAAGACTGTCTATACACAGGAATGCAGCAATGTCTGTACACAGGCATGCAACAATGTCTGTCAACAGACACATGCAAGACTGTCTGTACACAGGCATGCAACAATGTCTACACACATGCAACAATGTCTGTACACAGGCATGCAACAATGTCTACACACATGCAACACTGTCCGTACACAGGCATGCAACAATGTCTATACTGTACACATGCAACAATGTCTGTACACAGGCATGCAACAATGTCTATACACATGCAACAATGTCTGTACACAGGCATGCAACAATGTCTATACTGTACACATGCAACAATGTCCGTACACAGGCATGCAACAATGTCTATACTGTACACATGCAACAATGTCTGTACACAGGCATGCAACAATGTCTATACTGTACACATGCAACAATGTCTGTACACAGGCATGCAACAATGTCTATACTGTACACATGCAACAATGTCCGTACACAGGCATGCAACAATGTCTATACTGTACACATGCAACAATGTCTATACACAGGCATGCAACACTGACTGCACACAACATCTGTAAAAGAGGCTATAGGTGAAAGGGGCAAAACTGTACTACAAGGCAAAAAGAAAGTAAAAAATATCCACAAAAATAAAATAATTGCCATGACTGCCTCCAGTCAAGTCACTTTTCACACACGTCCCTGACCTTTCATCCACTCTGAAGTTTGTTACCCTGGAAACGCCCTTTGACCTCACACCCACACTGAACTCTGACACCCCTGAGATGCTCACTGCATATCTTGAGTAGGGAAAGCAGTTGTTAATTGCCGTGATGTTGTTCATTGGCAAGAAACCCACTGTCCTTTGCAACTTACTGACTTTGTTCTTATTAAACCATATGACTGAGCTAAGCTGTGTATTATCTAGTTTCACTGATTGGTGTTTGTTAATTATACTTTTGGTATGGTTTGCCTAGTTGACCTACCGATTGTTGACTGACTACTGAATCATATTTTTTCCCCACAATTTTTTTGCAACCTGGAAATGTTTGAGGAGTTGTCTGGCCATTGTTCTGAATAGGTTGCAGACCAGTTAGTCTCTGAAATGGCAGTTTTCATCTATCTATCTATCTATCTATCTATCTATCTATCTATCTATCTATCTATCTATCTATCTATCTATCTATCTATCTATCTATCTATCTATCTATCTATCTATCTAGATAGATAGATAGATAGATGTACACCAGTGAAATGTAAATAAAACATCAGTGTTTGCGACACGCTCAAGTACTGCCTCATTATCATGTCTTAAACAACATGCTACAGATGTGGAATGCTATGACTAAAATCTTGGCAGTGGACATTTGTATCATATTAGCTATGGCACTGCACAAAAGGTAGGCCTATTTGTATTATAGCATAGCAGTCAGGTAACAGTAAGGTTGCTGTGCTGTGTTGTGCTCACTGCAGGTTAAGCAGGAAAGAAGGCATAACATTATTTTCCATTTGGTGGCACTATTCTTCAGGAACAGCCTCGCCTTTGCCTTCACCTGTGTCCTCAAAGCTGGCACAAATTAAATCCTTTTGACTCGCCGACATTAAATAATTCATGCTCTCCTTGTGTTCGGTGCCTTGCTGTTATTTGTTTGCAGATCGGAAGTCGGTAAGTAGAAAGGTGTTTATTTCAACGCAGAGATTCAATTTATGCCACTCATAGAAAAACGGATGATTTATTAATATGGAGCCTTGGAGACAGCTACCACGAGTCTAAGCCAACTTTTCCTCTCGTATACTCGACAAATAGACAAATGATGCTTGGGCGCTGTGCATTACACTGCACCTCATTTGGTCTGTACCACTATGTCGCGACTCCGACTGTCTAGGGTGCAGATGGAGAAAGAGGTAGTTGCAAGATGCCAACTGTAGTTGCCATGCCGATGTGCCATGCTAGCACTGATAGTGAACTAATCAGCATTATGGCAGCTTTGTAGAAGGTGCTGGGTTTAACAACAGAGGTTATGGAGGAGGATGTGTCTGTAAATGTTGTGTGCAACAGTTGATTCTTGTTGTTGGTCTCAAAAAAATCAAAAGGGTCACACTCCAGATTTTTTTTTTTTAACAACGTTATTAAGAAAGGTGTTTGGAGTGTGATTTTTTTGTTGTTTTTTTGGATATAGGTTATTGGGTTAGCACCCACCGAAGACTTGTACGGGAGAGTGCGATGTTAAAGAAATAACGAAAGGTCCTTGTGTGTTTTCCCATGTGGTCCACATACTGTGGGTTTCTGGTTTGTTTAAGCATAAAAACATTCAGCTAGCAGGCTTGCTCCCTTAGTCTGAGTCAGAGATGGCAACCTGGTCCCCTATGTGTGAGACAGACAGACAGACACACACACACACACACACACACACACACACACACACACACACACACACACACACAAGGACAGGGTCATTGCAATACCTGGTCAGTCCGCTCAGGGGGGATAACAAGAACCATGTCATGCTAACATGCAACATTAGGGAATGATCCAAACT
>CM050211.1:28576149-28593649 GCA_027475355.1 Coilia nasus
CTGCTCACAGGTGTATTCCGTCGTTCGCCCACCTCCCTCCCCAGCATCCTTCCATGGGTTCCTGTCCTTGTCCAGCGGGTCCTGATGATGATGTCTCATCCGCCCCCGCTTCTCGACCAATCTCGTGATGTCTCATCTACCGCTGCCTCTTCACTGACCTCCCGAGTCTCCTCTGCCTCTGCATCTCCAATGATTGACCCCGGATTCCATGGTCTCCTCCTCTTCCTCCCGGATCGCTCCTCAAGACCCTTCGGGCTTCCTGCTACGGCCCTCCGTGTACAACTCTCTGACGCATCCTCATCGGGTGACTCTGCTCTGTCCCCGGATGTCGGATTCCTGTCTCCTGAGCGACAACCCGGACTCTATCGTCTCATTGAGCATCATTTTAGCCTCAGGCAGTTAGGCTTCCCCCTAGAGACGTGGTTCTGCCCAAGGTTTCTTCCTCATCAAGAATATTTAGGGAGTTTTTCCTTGCCCCGGTGCTCCGGGGGGATCCAGGGTCGTGCTCTCGAAATCCCCAGTTTCCTCTCTTGATGTACTATATTGTTACATTTAATGTCATGCTCTGCATCTTATGCTTCTGAAAGTCTGTTATCTACGTTATGTCCACCACCAGTGGGTTCTTGTCCTTTAGTCAGGGGGGTTTTATTATTATGCCCTTCTACTACTACAGTCAGCATCTGTTCAGTTTTCATGTTTTCTGATTAGGACAAAGGACAGAACCTATGCCAAAGTTTGTTGTGCCATATTATTACTTGTCATCAAATAAATTGTCATTAAGTTATTATATATTCAGAGTCTTTCTGGTTGAACTTGTGTTCAGATGATTTTTCGTTGTTGATAGCTCGTAACAATACGCAAACACACGGAAACTTGTGCTCAGATTAACTTGCGTTCTTGGTGGCTCGTACTCAGTTCTTTACTGCATTTGTTTTTGGAGAAAAAAAGAAAAATATATATAAATAATTTTAGAAATCTGCAAAAAATAGGGTGGCTTTGACACAAAATAGGGTGGCTCAAGCCACCCTAAAATGGGTCTAACGACGTTGCTGACCAGCGCTCCCCTGCCTCCTCTGTGACCGAGGTGCCCTGAGCATGGCACCGTCCCCACACACTTGCCCTCAGGCACTGTTGCCATGGCTGCCCCCTGTTCACCCGTGTGATGGGTTATATGCAGTGCACTGTGTGCTGTGGTATGTTGGGTAAATGCAGAGTGCACTGTGGTATGTTGGTTAAATGCAGAGTGCACTGTGGTATGTTGGGTAAATGCAGAGTGCACTGTGATATGTTGGTTAAATGCAGAGTGCACTGTGGTATGTTGGTTAAATGCAGAGTGCACTGTGATATGTTGGTTAAATGCAGAGTGCACTGTGGTATGTTGGTTAAATGCAGAGTGCACTGTGATATGTTGGTTAAATGCAGAGTGCACTGTGGTATGTTGGGTAAATGCAGAGTGCACTGTGGTATGTTGGTTAAATGCAGAGTGCACTGTGGTATGTTGGTTAAATGCAGAGTGCACTGTGGTATGTTGGTTAAATGCAGAGTGCACTGTGGTATGTTGGTTAAATGCAGAGTGCACTGTGGTATGTTGGTTAAATGCAGAGTGCACTGTGCTTCAGCCATGGATGAGGGTGTAGGGGAGCATGAGTTATGTACTTCCCCCTCCTATAGGATTCGAACCTGTGACCCTCTGATCTCTAACCGTTAGGCCGCATCTGCCCCAGCTCATACTCATACTGCGACTGCAACGTCTGTGCCCGATCACAAGTCCCTCAGGTAGAGAGGGGGGGTGGGGACTTTACTCCTGAAATATGGCTGCCATTGAACACAATGTGTTAAATTCATTGGTGATATATACTGTTTTCCCCTGGCTCATGTTCATGTTCCTGTCATTTTTTACTTTAATCCAAAGCAGCTCACATTACTTGTTAAATACTTTATTTTTTGGTTGCTTCTTTAGTGTATGTAAGTGTGACAACATTTAATATTATGTACTTACACTGTACATACCTAGCACTAAGCCTAAGGCAAACATACGTGCTGGCATGAAGTGGTTGGGAGCTGCTTGCTGCTGCATATTTGTCTTTATTTCATATCCTGTGGTGGCACAGATGCAGATAGAAAGAGAGATAGAGAGAGTAAAATAGAGGGAGATAAAGAGAAAGATAGAGAAAGAGCAAGGTGGAGAGACAAACAGATAGATGGAAAGAGAAAGAGAGAGAGAAATGCAGGGAGTGATAAAGGGGAAGAGAGAGAGGGAAAGAGAGAGAGGGAAAGACAGAGAGAGCAACAAAAATATAAAGGGATAAAGGGAAAATAGATAGAGGGAAAAAGAGAGAAATAGAGAGAAGGATAGAGGGAAAGAGAGAGAGAGAGAGAGAGAGAGAGAGAGGGAGTTCTGTGCCTGCACCACTGTGGCTTAACCTTCCACCTGAAAGAGATTCACTGCTTCCATCGCCATGGAAACCATCGGGTAGAAAGCGGAGGCTTAAATACCTGTTGCAGCAGTTCCGTTTTCTCTCTTGCTCCCTCGTTCTCTCTCACTCTCTCACTCAATTTCTCTCCCTCTCTCTCACTCAATCTCTCTCACTCTCTCTTTCTCTCTCACTCTCTCACTCAATTTCTCTCTCTCTCTCACTCAATCTCTCTCACTCTCTCTTTCTCTCTCTCTCTCTCACTCAATTTCTTTCTCGCTGTCTCTCTCTCTTACTCAAACTCTCTTTCTCTCTCACTCTCTCTCTCTCTCTCTCTCTCTCTCTCTCTCTCTATCTATCTCTGCCAATTTTCCACTGCATCTGCTGAGCATTGTGCAGAGCTGCAGCAGGTCAGACTGACCAGGAGCGTTTCATCTCGCTTAAACATGCTCATCTCATCAGACCTAAAGGTGAAGACCATAACATTGTGTGAAATATCATTACATGTGATCCATTAAAGCTCATCGTGTTGAGAGAGCAGAGGGTCAGCAGGCTTGGATGTGGAGGTAATTTGCCTCACGTGCACTTTCTGTGGGTGTGCAGGAGCTTCTATTAGGAGAAATGCGCGAGGCGGCTGGGTTGTGCTGTGCTGTGCTGGGACAGATAATTCCCGAATGTTTTTGTCATTAGCCAAAGCCATGATACATCATAACCTTATCCGCGGGCCTTCTGCGGCTCTAAGCAAAAATAGAGCAGGGCCTGGACGCCTCATCTGCCGAGTAATTTGGGCCATTCATCTCACGAGGGAGGAGGAGAGGAGGGAGAAAACGAGAGGGCAGGAAAAGTTGTGCTGCTTTTCTCCATTTGGTCTGTAAACTACCACATCTTCGCATTCCTCACCGGCCACGGTTTGCTTAGTCCACCGGGCCCCCGCGCCGTATTCGGATCCACGCCGGACTTGCAACAGGGTCGTTCTCTACTCTACCCGCTGAGGAGGCGCGATTAACTTGGCCGGGCGTCTCCAGTGTGAGTCGATTGCGCTGCATATTACACAGGTCTAATTCTGTGCCGTGCATCGGGGTGTCCTTGACATTTCAGCGAGTGTAATGATTCGCAGCAGCCATGACGCTGAGCGCCCGCCATGTGCTAATCGTCTGGCTGAACTCTGGCTTTCTGTGTAATGTGTGTGTGTGTGTGTGTGTGTGTGCGTGTGTGTGTGTGTGTGTGTGTGTGGAGGGTTTCTGTGTGTGGGAAATGTGAAAGGGCAGAAGTTCCAGCTGAGAAGGCCTTGCTGTGGACAGCCCTCCTCAAACAGTATTTATGGAAGTTTAGGAGGAGGAGGAAGAAGAGGATGAGGAAGATTAGGAAAATGTGGGGGTAAATGGAAAGGGAAAAAACAGGAAGAGTTTTAGAAGGAAAATCTATCTATCTATCTATCTATCTATCTATCTATCTATCTATCTATCTATCTATCTATCTATCTGTCTGTCTGTCTGTCTGTCTGTCTGTCTGTCTGTCTGTCTGTCTGTCTGTCTGTCTGTCTGTCTGTCTGTCTGTCCAGGTCAAATAGAAGTGAATGACATTACATTTCTGTAAAATACATTTGTATCATTTCTATCTAAACAGACACAGATGATGAATTATTAAGATTACACATTATGATGCTGATAATGATCTCTCGTTTTTGCCGTATCACCATGTGGTATGTTTGCATGGCAGTTCCGTGTAATGTCACATGCACTACGGGCACATGGTAGGATCGGATTAGATTGGTATTGGATTGGGTGTTGCTACCCAACGGGTGGTCTGTCCCAAATCCCTGTGCACATGATAGTTCGTATAAGTGGATAATGGTCAGAGATCTGGCCGTTTCCGCTACGCTAGATGGCGCTGTATTCCTTTCAACAAGTGGTGTTACAACTACTTCAGGTTGACGGCTGCTAAAAAGAAAACAAACAAACTATCTGGCGGCATACAAAACAAAGATAGCGCTCGAGGAGGCTGACAGAGCAGCATTTGCATGCATGTTGTGCATTCTCCTTTGTTTGGAAGTCCGTATGAAAGAACAAACAGCGTTTTTGGTTTCCTTGATACGACATAAACTGTGCTGTCGCCGTTTGATATTACAAGCAATTGAGGACAATGAGACTTGTTGAGAGCAGGCGCTAGAAAGCCTCGACGTTCAGTATGGATGAAAATCAGGGACAGAAGCTTCTGGGATCGAGTGGTTTTACATGCGCAGTACGCAAATCCAAACCAATACCGTGCACAAGGCGGCACCAAGCGGATTAACATTGGCTTAAGCCAGGGGTTGCAATCGGATTCGCGAAACCAATCCCTATACGATCTTTAGCCTGTGCACATGAATTCGATACGATCCTAAACCATTTCCAATCGGATTCAACTCGTCCATGTGCACGCAGTGAGTGTCACAGTAATGTGTAAATGATTCTCATTTTGTCATTGTCCCACTGTTATCACAGCACATAGCACGCGACAGCACACAGTGCACAATACAATTCAACCTATTTAAATGAAATTTAACCCATCACATGTGTGAGCAGGGGGCAGCCATGACAACTGCGCCCAGGGAGCAGTGTGTAGGGACAGTACCATGTTCAGGGCACTTCAGTGGCACTGGTGGCAGTTGGTGGGTTTGAACCTGCAACCCTTCATCACAGATCCGTTACCTTACCTGGGGGATTCGAATCTACTACCCTCTGATTACAGGTCCATTACCTTAACTGCCACTGCCCTATGCCCTGCCCTGCAGTACTGCCATATGCTGTCATATACATAAGTCATATACAGTAGACATTGTGATAATAATAAAATGTATACAAACATTTAATTGTAAAATGTGGTTAACATGTTTATTTAAAAATCAAAGCAGAGTGTTTCAGTAATTCAGCACACAGTAATGATTACTTGATACTCACGTATTGAAACGTATTAAATGGGAGAGGTCTGCATACACCCTGTGGTCATATGGATGGGTCAAGGTAGACCAGCAGTGCAAACAAGACTTTTTATTTTTTTTGTAAAAATTTCATTAAAGCAGAGACAAAGAGAGAGAGAGAGAGAGAGAGAGAGAGAGAGAGAGAGAGAGAGAGAGGAGGAGCACAAGAGTATGTTCATGCACTCGGTCATCTACCAAACCCCAGCTTGATCAGGGCAGGGATCAATGCAGACACGCCCCCCTCAAAGTCATCCTATTGGCCTCCCAAAACCACTTGCATAAGGCTGGCTGGGGAATGCCAAGGACCTGCCGCAGAAAAACACACACACACAAGAGCTATTACACCAGCTCTGGCAATCAATAAGATGATATTTACAGTACCAAAACAACAGTGCAAGAATGAAATCACAGATCTTCATAACATTGAAGATTAACTGCTATATGACAACAAGCAGGAAGACGTGAAGATAACTTTTTTGTTGTAACTGGCACATACATAAACAAAACTACATGAATTTTTATCTCATTAGTTACCCAATTTGAATCAGTGTTACAGATGTTGTGCTATTCACATGGATTACAAGTACATTAATACATATTACTGTGCATTTAAAGCATTGAGAAATACTAATGACAAAATCGTTATTTGATCTTTTTTTATGTTTTTTTATATATATCTATAAAAAAAAAGAGCGCACAAATTAGCTTCACATCTCTGTAAGATCTAACAATCCCATGAGTCCTCGAGGAAGAGTTCAGTCTCTTTGGGAGCGCAAGCTTTTTCCCACGTGTCTCAACAACCTCTCGCTAACTCTCGTAGCTGCCCATTAAAAACCAACCCGCCTCCCATCTGTCTACAGTGTGCATAAAAGCACACGTGCAGGTAGAAAAGGGCCATTTGAAGTTGAAACATGTTTCTCTTTTGGGAATGCCGGCCCCTTTGCAATTTATTGTGGGAAGAAAGGAGGTGGAAAGCAGAGCCGTACAAAAAGCAGAATAAATTTCCATTTAATCTGTCGATATATAGAGTCATCTCTCTCTGGGCTGCCTTTGATGTGAGACTCGCTGCCTTCTCTGCCTTTGCCTCTGTCACTGGCAACCTCACACGTTTGAGAGCGGAAAGATGAAGAGAGAAGATTCACTCAGGCACACACGTGTACCACTAACAATGTCACTTGCCAGTGTGTCCACACACACAGGTACACACACACAGGTACACTCTCTCTCTCCTTTCATGGGTACAGACACACTCAGGCAGAAAACACACCTGATCACACACACACACACACACACACACACACACACACACACACAAGGAGCTTTCTGAGCTTTGTCAGCAGGTGAATGTGTCGGCCACCTGTCCTCTCCTGTCGGGCACCATGATGTGTTTTCACACACACACACACACACACACACACACACACACACACACACACACACACACACACACACACACACACACACACACACACACACACACACACACTCACAAACGCATGCACACACATAGAAACACAAACCCACTCTCACACACGCACACTCACACACACACAGAGGTCTTCTTTGCAGGGATACCAACACTGCACTATGTGAAAATGCTACTGCAGCGCCCAAGCATCTATGAGTAATGCTTTACAGGCAGGCAGGCCAAACAGACTGCTCTGCCACTCAGCTATCTACGGCCCTTAGAGCCCAGAGCTCCAGAAGTAAGATATCTGTTAGGGTGCTTTCACACCACTAGTTCGATTACTTGGTCCGCACCAGGCAGTAAAATTGTTACTGTGCAGCATACAGACTGTGGTGTGGTCCGCTTTCACATCGGCAAACAAACCAAAATTGGTCCGATTGACATTTCATTATTAATATTTGTCTTAATTACCCATAATGCATTTGGAATAGTTTGTTGGTGCGGAATCAAGTGGACCGAGACCACCTCTGTTCGGAAGTCTCGGTGCAATTGATTTACTGCGCACCCGAGTTTGATTGATGCTTTCACACCAATGAAAACAAATCAGCCTATGAACCTTTGGTCCGAATGGACCATTTGGTGCGCACCAACTGCTGTTGGTGTGAAAGTCCCCTTAGACACAGTATATGCAGAAAACTTTAGAGACTATCACCGTCCATACCTCCAGTTGTGGACCTCTATGTAGTCCAAAAACAACATATTTTCATTTTAAATCATTTATTTGCACAATTGCATTCACTTTATCTAACAAAACATGTTTGGAAATCATATGTAAAAATATCACTGCAATGGCATGTGTTTTTCAGATCTCGTCATTTTGGTGTGTTTCTCAAGAAGTTAACTGTCATGGTAAAACCTTACGTAACACTGACTCATAAACAATATCCCATCAGCATGTTATTGGACTCCAAAGTATCGACAAAACACCAAACAACACCACATTTGGTGCGCTGTAATGTTCGCATAGACTAGTTTGTAATTCTGGTGTGAGTGTTTCCCCAGAGCACTGAGGTCCCACAGGTCTGCCCAAGCCTTGTTATTATGGTGCTGGCGTCCCGTAGTAGAGATGACTCCCCACCACAGTCTGGGGTGTGTGTGTGTGTGTGTGTGTGTGTGTGTGTGTTTGTGTGTGTGGGAGGGTCTGTCTGGTATTAAAGGCCCGTATGTCACGACACCGCATGATATAGAGTCAGCCGCTACGAAAGCAATAAGGAGGGAGGCCTGGCCTCGCTGTTTGAGAAATGAAACCGAGGAGAAATTAAACTCCACAAACGCTCCCGATATATTCTTCTGTGATTGTGCGCACCCCTACTGTTTTTCTCTCCATCTGTATTACATTCTCACAGATCTTGCATGCAGATTGTACTGTAACTGTGTCAGATGCTTTTATACTAGTTGTGTTTCATTTCCAGGAAGTCTTGCTGCCAGTCAGTCTTCATTTGTTTGCAAGTCTCACTTTGACAACAATAATGAGATGAGTGGTGTGTGTGTCTGTGTGTGTGTTTGAGACAGCGAGAAAGAGAGGGAGTGAGTGTGTGTGTGTGTGTGTGTGTGTGAGTGAGAGAGAGAAAAAGAGGGAGAGAGACAGAGACAGAGACAGAGACAAAGCGTCAAAGACTAAGCATGATGTGATAACTGCATTTCTTTGATATTACCATACAAGACCAATATGTTTGGCTCTACGGTTTGTTAATCTAGCAGCAACTATAAATGGTGCTGTAAAAATGTTTCCATTTTAGAAAGTCTTGGAATAACTGTGCCACCAAATACAAGACATTTTGATTCAAGTGTTCTGGTGTGCTCAGTGCATTTGCCTTTTTCAAGCCCTTCTGAAATTCAAGGGTTGTGAATATTCTGCAGAAAAAAAACTTCTGGTATCCCCAAACCGCCACAAAGTTTGTATAATATCATGAGAGAAATGAACCATTTAGAGTGTGTTTTGATTAGTTTAAACCAATGAACTCACTGTGAGTAAATTTTTTTTGCACAAAAAATACATACTTATTTTTTCTCATCTGGTTCATCTTCATTAACACACTAGATCGTCAATGCCTTCCTCAGGTTACCCTCCACTATCATTCACATGTGAACTTTGACCCCTAAGTGGGTGCATTAACTAGTGCTAAATCCTAAAGGGTGCCAATGTGAAGTGAATAAAAAATTAACAACAGAGCCCAGCAGCCTGCTCGGCTGCGGCCGGTGTTAATCGCCTCCACCAGATATGCTGACACTTCCTGTCTGGCCTCAGGATGAACCTGCCTTTCATCCGACCCAGAACAGGAATGCATAATGCTCCCCTCTCTCTCTCACAAACACACGCACACACACACACACACACACACACACACACACACACACACACACTCACTCACACATACACACTCAATCGCTCTCTTTTTATGTCTCGGACACACACACACACACACACACACACACACACACACACACACACACACACACACACATTTATATGTGCACACACTCAGTCTCTCTCTCTCTTCTCTCTCTCTCTCTCTCTCTCTCTCTCTCTCTCTCTCTCTCTCACACACACACACACACACACCCCTGAGAAAAGTATAGTTCATTTTGATTGCCAGCATGACTAAATGTTTCATAGCGCAGCTCCAGCAACATATCACAAAAAATCAGCCGGCCCTCCTACATGACTTTTGCTCCTCTAGCAGTGGATGTGTGTGTGTGTGTGACAGAGATTACATTTGTGTGTGTATGTGTGTGTGTGTGTGTGTGTGTGTGTGTATGTGTGTGTGTGCACGCACACCTGAGAATGACAACTCAAGAGAGAGATGGCATGTGGATGTACAATGCTCATGTGAATGTAAATGCCTTTGTGTGTGTGTATGTGGGTGTGACTTTCAAAGTTCCCACAGGAAAAGGACGTTGTTACAACAAGGCAAATGTTGATTTATCTATTTCTGCAGGGAAAAGGCGTGGGCAAAGTCACCCACCTAGAGTGACCCATAAATAGAGAACACATGGCTCACCAGCGCATTAGCATTAGCACTAGCACTAGCATTAGCACTGAGGATGCTTTTTGCTGTATCCTTTTATTTGTGTTTGTGTTTGTATGTTTTACCTGCTTTAATGTGTATTCTTTCCTAGGTATTACTGGACATCTTTGCAATTTACATAGGTTTAGGTCACAATTGCTTAACATAAATCGTAGAAAATCCAATGTTATAACCATGATGTTTTCCTAATATTGCTACATTAGCCATGATATCAGATTTGATTACCTGTGAACTTGGACAATGTTGTTGTTGATTTCTGGCCATAGCCTGATGTAAGAAATATGACAGATTCACAACCTGCAAGCTGCTGATATACTAGGGATGTTTGTCAATAATGTGCACCACCTGTGGTGAATTGTATTGGCTTGTGTTGGAAATGATATGCCACTTTTTGTAATAATTCAGATATGATGTCACAGTGTGTTTTGCACATAATATGCAAAGCGATCCAACGAGAGAGACAACAGCTAGGAAAGAACTGTATATGTCATGCATAATAACCTAATGACTTCCCCCAAATGAAGATGACATGCAACATAGCAGAGACACAGACACAGACATGCATCTGCTCACTGTTCGCTCTGCGCTGGTTACCTCCGCCACTCACCGCTGATGGTGTGATTACGAGCGGCACGGTTTATGGATTGTGTCATCACATATTAGCACAACTCCTCAACAGACACACACAGACACAGACACACAGACACACACAGAAACAAGCACACACAGACACACACACACACACAGACACGAACACACACACAGGCACACACACACACACACAGACACACAAACACCCACATATAAACACACACATACACACACACACACACACACACACACGCACACACACACACAAACACACACACACACACACACACACACACATAAACACACACATACACACACACACGCACACACAGACACACACACCCACATATAAACACACACATACACACACACACACACACACACACACACACACACAAATACCGGTGAGGCGAAGCACAAGCATAACTCCATGGGGTTTATTTGTTTTGGGAGCTTGACAATCAGCTTTATTAGTTTACCGATATAATAAATCCAATTCCCAGGTCAGGAAAGCAATTTGAGGGGTACAGTGAGTTAGTGCGGTGTTAATTGCTGAGCACAGCGGGGTTAATAGGAATGTCGGTATCAATTACACGCCGCCTGCAAACACCTTCTTCAGGTGCAGCGCGTGGGCTCTGTTCGGTTTGGGGAGGCTGACGTAGCGAGGGTTTTTGGAGAAGTAGCTAGTTGGGGAACAGGGAACAGGGAATTTTAACATGAACCTGTGTTTGTTTCACATTAAAAGTAGTGTAATGACTCTCAAATGACCACGCCAAGTGTTACATTCTCTGTTTTTCTCTTTATTAGAAGATACAGGTTTTACTTTTATGCAAAGACAATACAATTAGCAACGAAGGAGAGGTGCCAATCTCCGGCCCCACTTTCACCCCTTTTTTGTCTCTGTTGAGCAACGTAGCAGCTGCCATCCCAAGTGCAATCAAAGCTGGTAGATAGGCGGCACAAGATACTTCGTGGTAGTTCATGTCTTCGGCAGCAAAGAGGGGATCGGTTCCGGCCTGCATGCAGGGCCGTGTCGGTAACATATGACTGACGTTTCTACGCCTCGTGGCCTCATGGCCTCATGGTTGATCCTTGCACGAGGTGGGGCCAGTAGTCTGCATAAAGGGGGATTTGTGCCCCCCCCATGTGCGATCATGATTCCAGGAAGTGCCTCATCATGACGAATCTTGGGATAAGTAGCATCTTCAGAATCAGAATCAGAATCAGAATCAGCTTTATTGGCCAAGTGTACTTACGTATACAAGGAATTTGACTCCGGCAGATGTTAGCTCTCTATACACATAACACAGAACGTAATACAATACAATAAATACAATAGACTAAACAAGTATGTGTACTTGTATTGCACAGTAGGGACAACAATATACAATATACATACAGGCACCCAATATGGGCAATAATGTACAAGTAGGCACATGGTGTCACAGTGGGTTAAACAACCGGTATGACAATATACCAATAAGGCATAAAGTTTTGGGGGGGGGTGTCTTGAGTTGCTGGGCAGGGGACACCTAGGCAAGTGTATCTTTGATGCAATCCCAGGCCCACCCAAGTGCATTATGGGCTGCGCACCTAGCTGAGGTTGCTAAGAGTACAGTACAGTATCATATATGCATGCCTATAGCCTACTATGTTGTAAGTTTCGGTCACTTTGGGTAATAGTGCCTCCTACACTTGTTCACGCAAGACCCCGCATCAACGGGGCATTGCATTGCTGTGAAAGTGCATTATTCTGCCACACAAGAGCACGCATAAACGGGGCATTGTGTCGCTGTGACATTACATTATTGTGTCATGCAAGAGCCCGCATTAACGGGGCATTGTGTCACTACGTCATTTTGTTACTGTGTTCATCCACTCCGACGCCACTGGACTGCAAGAAATTTTGTCTTGTGGTGAAATTGCCAAACTGTAAAGCACTTTGAGCTGCATCTTGTATGTATGAATTGTGCTATACAAGTAAAGATTATTATTCTTCTTCTCATTATTATTATTACACCACTCAGACTTTAACTTTACATTTCAAAGGTGATACATATGTCTAATTCTGCAGTGTTATGAACTTACAAAAGACCTCACCCAACCATAGGCGTAGCCACGGGTGGGCAGGGATGGGCCTGTGCCCACCCACTTATCAGTCATGCCCACCCAATCAAAGGGGTCCTTTTGTCTGATTGAAGCCTATGTGTTTTGGGCTAGTCCCACCTGATGCTTTTTTCTGGGCCCACCCATTTAATGATTTCTGCCTACGGCCCCGCACCCAACTACCAATATTATTTTTAACAGAATGGGCAAACATCACATAGCCCTCTAAAGCCTCATTCACATTGGCCTTTGTGGGCAAATGCAGGTAATCCCACACTGAATAAATCTCCTGTGGAACACACAGGTGCTGAGAGTGGGAAAGCATTTTTCTTTTCTTATTTGATATTTCAATTCCTTCTGAAATAAATTTTGGAGATAAACATTTCCAACAACACACAATAAATGTTTTTTTTTGCCTTCTACAGTATGTCATGTGATTGTTTTTAGCAGACATTCATCCAGTGCAATTTACAACAACACTGACATTAACCTTAACATCAACATTAACATGAACTTCTTGACAACCTGAAATTTACAGTTACCACCAACAGAACTATATCAGTTATCATACTTTTGATTGACACTGATTTGCAACTTCACTACCCCAGAGTCGGTATAATGGAGACTCTATAACCCATAAACCCCAATTACTGTGATGAAAATGTGTGTAATGCTTGTGTGTGAATGTATGCAATGCATGTGTGAGCATGTGTGCAATGCATGTGTGAGAATGTGTGATGTGTATGTGAGAATGTGTGCAACGCATGTGTGTGAATGTGTGCAATGCATGTGTGAGAATGTGTGCGATGCATGTGTGAGAATGTGTGATGTGTGTGTGTGAATGTGTGCAATGCATGTGTGAGAATGTGTGCGATGCATGTGTGAGAATGTGTGTGATGTGTGTGTGTGAATATGTGCAATGCGTGTGTGAGAATGTGTCTAATGCTTGTGTGTGAATGTGTGCAATGCTTGTGTGAGAATGTGTGTGATGCATGTGTGTGAATGTGTGCAATGCATGTGTGAGAATGTGTGTAATGGGTGTATCATGCCTCTCACCCGCTGTGGCCCATTTTAGGCCTGTTACGCTTTCTGCATTTCCTGGTATAATTTTTGCGACTCCAAACAGCAAATATAATAGCCAATTTTACCGCATCAGCACTCTGTTTGATCCATCTTTCCATTATCCATTTAAGGATTACATCACCATTATGAATTTGAAGAGATAAAAAGGGGTCCACACTGCTTCACACCAACAGAGTCCACACAAGGCAGATATGGCATAGGGGAATAGCAGTTATGAGAAGAGCTGTCAAAGACTTCATGCCTCAGTCAAATGCATGCTTCCCATTATGAAATAATAATAATAATAATAATAAAACTACTACTAATAATAATAACAAGAAGATTCTTATTCCTATTCTCATTATTATGAGTAGTAGTAGTAGCAGTAGTTGTAGTGTTAGAATTGTTGTTGTTGATCATAAAAGTTACTATGATAAAATTTATAAGTTTCAAATATTTACTTTCTACGATCTGACTCGTAGCTCATGGCTATACATTTCTCTCAGAAATGTGGATATACGTCAGTAGAAAGCTCAAAGTCTTTCACTGGTTAAAAGTAAATAAATGAATTATTGAAGGTGAACAGGGAATCTGCTGACATGAATTTAGAATAGAGTCATTAACATTTAAAATACACAGAGACGATTCCCAGGCAGCCTTGGTGCATATTAATTCCTGGAGTTAACATCACAGGATACAGTGCGCCGCACACGGCACTGCAATGCAGAGGTCTCTGCCTAGCACTGTGGTTGTCAAGCAACAGTGCCACTGGTTCCTGTGCATACAGTCTCATTTCGCTCCTCTGGATGATGGGTTAACTGAACCAGATCTAAGCGTTACACAGACACTCACACAAAAGACACACTCCACTAATATCAGTAATGGTTTCACAGCTCTGGAAAAGACTAAGAGACCACTGTAAAATATCAGTTTCTCTGATTTAAGTATTTATAGGTATATGTATGAGTAAGGTAAACATTTTTGTTTTCATCTGTAAACTACTGACAGCATTTGTCCCAAATTCTAAATTCAACTGACACTGGAAAGGAATGGCTGTCAGTGGTCTCTTATTTTTTTCCAGAGCATTATGTCTGGTAGGATAATGTGCTTACCAGGGTGGTTATAAACTTTTAAGGTATGTTCATATTCCATCCATCCATCCATCCCAAACTATCCTATGTATTCTGTTCTTACCTGTCCAGTTAAACAGACATCTGCTCATATGTATGCCCCTGGATGCACAACCCATAAGATATATGCAATATTCTATAGTTGCAGCAGGAATCACTATTTGCTGCCCTACAGGAACATATTAAATTGACAGCACACTCAGGGATATTGAGTTCGGTGTTCTGATCCTCCAAGAGGAATGAGAGAGGCTGGTAGGTGTGTAGCTTCGTTTTGATCAAAGTGCATCTCATCTTACCTTAGATTACCCACAGTTGCCACTGGTAGATTACTATTCAAAGTGTAGACCGCACAATGTAAGCGCAACCATACATCCGATTCATTATTCATAAGAGGACGCCTGTGTCCTTGATGAATGATGTGTGTAAGGCTCTTGCTTTACGTGTGTTATGCATGTATACGCCCTTGGCCTTGGCCTTGGTCTCTGTGCTACACCTCTGCAACTGCACCGGTAACAACAAATCAAAAGTCCATACACAGCTCAGTGACCTCATCAACTCCTCCATCGCGCTCACGTCTTCAGCTTCTCCTCTGTCTTCTTTGTTTTCTCGACTCACTGTCTTACTCTTCAGTGTTTTTGCTGATTTCTTTTCTTTAACCTTTCTTTCTTTTTCTTTCTTTCTTTCTTTCTTTCTTTCTTTCTTTCTTTCTTTCTTTCTTTCTTTCTTTCTTTCTTTCTTTCTTTCTTTCCTTCCTTCTTTCTCCTTGTTCAGTTTCCTCTGCCTGCTGTCATTTCTATTTCCTCTTCCTCCTTCCCTACATTATTGTATTTGTGTGTGTGCTGTCCGTGGCCTTGCTAACTCTGATGAAATTAAGCTGTGTAACCGGGCAGCTCCAGCAGGCCACCGTAGTCAAGGTGGGGTGGAGAGGGGACACTGATTACTTCTTACCTTCACACCCTAAACACTTCTCTAAACTTCTCTAGCACTCCTAAAATCAGTAGCAGAACACCACACCCTGGAAACTCCCCTAGAATCTGAGGTAAAGCACTGCATCCCTGCAGTACCCCTAGAATCAGCAGAGTACCACACCACCAACATCCTAGCAGCATCCCTGGAGTCAGTAGCAGAGTACCACGTCTCCAATATCCCAGGAGTACCCCTACAACCAGCAGAGTACCACCTACCAAACATCCCAGCAGTACCTCTAGAATCAGCAGAGTACCACACCCCCAACATCCCAGCAGCATCCCTCGAGTCAGCAAAGTACCTCACCCCAACATCCCAGCAGTACCCCTAGAATCAGCAGAGTACCTCAACCCAACATCCCAGCAGTACCCCTAGAATCAGCAGAGTACCACACCCCAACATCCCAGCAGCACCCCTAGAATCAGCAGAGTACCCCACCCCCAACATCCCAGCAGTACCCCTGGAATCAATAGCAGAGCAGCACATCTCTGACAGCCAGAGGGCAGAGAGATCATCTGTGAGACAGCATGGAAACCCTGAACATGTATTCATAATGTTGTCGTCCAGTAAACTAGTGTCGCTTGACAAAAAAAAAAAAAAATAAAAAAATAAAATAATGCAAAGCAGACTAAATTTGTGTCTGCTTGAGTGTCGCAGACCTTGTTGGGTACTTTTAAAACATTCAAAGAGAACAGATGCTAAAAGTTTTTGTGGCTCTCTGCGATTGGCTGAGAGGGGATTCAGTGTTTCGCATCTTCAATATAGATGTGGCCATCTGGCTAGTAAATGTTCTTAGCATTTTGAGTAGCTAGCAGTGACAGCTGTAAAAGTGCCTATTTGATGAAACATTGACTTACATAACAGGTGGAGATATCACTTTTATGTTGATGTGTAGATCAAAAAGTAAAAAAAAACAGATAATATGGGCTCTTTGGGATTATGGTGCTTGTCTTTGCCAGGCCCCTCGTCAAAACAGTTTTTATATCTTATCCCTGGAAACATTTGACCAAGCACACTTTTAGAATTTTCTGCAGGAATGCAGTCGAGTTTATTTATTTATTTGTTTGTTGTTTGTTTATTTGTTCATGTATCTATTTATCTGTTTTATTTCGTTTTTTTTTTTTTTTTGCGAGTGACACTTGAAATGTAGTTATGCCTTTAGAAACACACTAGTAGAATAGCTGAACACTTTATGTGAAGGTGTCTACATAAGGGTGACATGAGCCCTTTATAAATGTTTATGTTTATGACTGTTGTCATTAAATGTCATTCATTTTTTGCATTGTCTGCATCCACAAAATATCAACTTAACATTACAAAAACTGAATGACACTTAATGGCAACAGTCATAAACATGAATGAAGTGTCATTAATGTTGTGTTACGTCATGTTTACAAAGGGCTCCGGTCACTCTTAGTTCTCAGTTCTCAGTAGAGCTGACTCAGTAGAGTAGGCTGAGAGTTCCTCACACTTTCCTTGGGCCCTGTCAGGTCAGATTTAACCGACTCCAAATTGTTGGCTAGTTGGAAACGGCAATTTAAACAGACAACTTTTTTTTAAAGTCGGGTTTAAATAGGGCTCCAGCCTATAATTGAGTGAAGCTGGATTTTTTGGGCCTGATCTAAGCTCTAGTTCTCAGAGAGAACATGGGGAGGTAACATGGAACTCCAGGGTGAGATGACAGTAGAGAGACCTACAGTAGAGGAACTACAATGAACAAAAAAATAAATAAAACAGAAAAGAGTAGGGAGACAATATGCACACAGTAGTAATTA
>CM050211.1:28603649-28616149 GCA_027475355.1 Coilia nasus
CGATGTTTTCTTACTTGAGTGAGAGAAACTTTATATTTTAGTGTGTAAGCAAACATAAAAAACTGTAAATCTGTCTCTCCAGCAAACATCCTCATCCATCCAGCACTGTGACTGTTGATGACCATGGATGTACCTCCGACTGGATGGAGTGGTGCGGTTCCATCGCCCCAGAATCAGGGCTTAAAATCAGCAGGTCGGTTCCTAGTTTTAAGGTCACTAATCGCACCTGCGGCAGCATCTGCTCTGTGCAATAGTTATCAGCAAAGGGAGAAGCACAGTTTTGAAATAAGACCTCATCTGTTTCTGCATGCACAGGATTCTCTAAGAGCAAAAAAGGAGAGATAACAATAGAGGATAAAAATAGAGTATTTTGAAAATGTCAACTTGAGGTTCGGTCTGACATAGGTTGAGGCAGGAAAAGAGCCGTTTTACTGCGGCGGCACACCCTTCCTCTTAGCCCAAGTACAAAATAGGCTCAATTTATGATCACCAAATAATCTATTTTCCCCTCAGTCTGTTGACATGACAGGAGCACAGTAGTTATTACAGAGTACAATCAAATTACTGCTATTTATCAAAAAAGATAAGGATAAATAAATATGGCTGGGTTTGTGAAAAAAGTGAAAGTTAGCCCCATTTTTCGTTGTGATCATATCACAGCACACAAAACAAAATTCACCCTCTGCAGTTAACCCATCACATGTCAGCAGTCATAACAACTGCACCCAGGGAGCAGTGTGTGGAGACGGTACCATGCTCAGGGTACTTCACTGGCACAACTGGCGACGTGGGGTTTGAACTTGCAATCCTGCGGTCATAGGTCTGAAACCGTAACCACTAGGCCACCACTGCTCCAGTGTGTATGTGCATACCTGTCTGCAGGACCATTTAAAGAATGTCATCTCAATAAGGGCCAGTGTATTTCTTCCTAGGTAATGACAAGCCTTAAAATGAGAAACTTTCGTTGGAAAAATCAGGTTTCAGTAAGTTAAAACCTATCATGTATTGATTCTTGTTGTATAAGTGCCCCCATTATCATCAGTAGAATCAGTTAGTTTTGTGAGGGAATGGAACAATTGCCTCATTAGCAGGCTTCCCATCCCTGAGAAATGTTACCATGAAGCCTCTTCTGTGAAATACAGAAAGGATGAGGAAGGGTACAGTCACCCTCATGAAACACCCAAAGAGCCGTCATGTAACTGTACTCCCTCACCCCTATAATTGGTCAGAATAGATGTGCCATGAATCACCTCGAGGCAGTGACAATACCGACATATTGTCAAAATTTCAGAATGATACATTCAGCACTTTCTGAGTTATTTTGCAGACAGACAAACAAACAAACAAATAGACAGACAGATAAACGGTGGCAAAAACATAACCTCCATGGCACAGGTAATAAAGGGATAAAGACAGAGAGTCATAATATTATATAATCACAATGAGTCATAATATTATAAAATATTAATTGTTGTTTAAAATAAAAAGGCTTATGCTATCATGAAGATTGACCAAGTGATCCTGGTGATCCTGTATTTTATGTCAAATTTAAATTTCAAATGATAAGATAAAGACAGAGAGTCATATGGGTAAATAACAATAACAATAATGCAGGTTGTGCTTTACAGTAATGTTTCACTCTAGACACAGTATATTTCATACTAATCTTAGTCTTAGTAATCTTAGAAAACTCAGCCTCTTAAATTAGCCCTTGTGTTTGCAAGTTTTCAGCTTGTTGTTCAGAGAAGGTTTCAGCTTTAGGAGTAGTATGTTAAGTAAAGTTTCATGAGTACAAGTACTCAAACTCTTAAGTAAACAGAACCAATGCTGTTTCTGGTACCTTGGACATTTGGGTCAGTCACATTCATGCATTATATTGTGTATTGTGTATGTAAGTTGAGAATTATTCTCTGATCATTTAAAAATGCACAAAAAATAATGATATCTAAAAGGATGTGAAACAGACACATAAGAAGAGGAAGAAAGGATACACTCTTTCAAGACTTGGACGGGCAGCTGCAGGGGCCATCTGAGTGGGGGACAAGCTTTAAGGCTCACTGCAAAACAGAAGAATCTGTGCCCAGTTTCTCAGCCTTAAAGTTGAAGGTGTGTGTGTGTGTGTGTGTGTGTGTGTGTGTGTGTGTGTGTGTGTGTGTGTGTGTGTGTGTGTGTGTGTGTGTATTTATATGAGAGTGCACATGGGTGGGTGTGTGTGGATGTGTGTGGGTATGCATGGGTGTGTGTGTGTGTGCATACCCGCCGTGTAATAAAAACACATGAAAAGGAGGCTTGAGTAGGCGTGTCATTCACCCATCCACAAGAAGCCTGCATAGGTGATAAATTATGCTAAATATGAGTTAAGAGACATTCATGCAGGTGGCTTTTAATGTAAAACAGAAGTTTTAATCGTGCAGGTAATGCCAGCATTGTATTTCCTGGACCAGCCCTGCATCTGCAAAGACACGGACGCCCCAGTCTTTAGTGTGCCAGATTGAGGGGAGGACGCGCTACCAAGTGGGCTAAACCCCAGACAAACTACCAACCCAGGCTACTTAAAGTGAGTGGTTCCCATTTGTCATATGTGTGTGTGTGTGTGTGTGTATGTATGTGTGTATGCATGGGTGTGTGCGTGCACACCCACGTGTGAGTGTGTGTGTGTGTGTGCAAGTGGAGCAGAGGTCATGCACCTTCATCCTAGGAGTAATTGGTGGGTGTGCAGGGGCCTTCATGAGCACATTCCCCCAGCAGCTCAGCTCTAGATGGGGGGAGCCAGGGGGAGCCAGGGGGACAGCAGCCATTAGTGATGAAACTGTGTCACATCCCATGAAGGTAGTAGGGGGGTGAGGTGTGTGGGGGGGTGGTGGTAGGGGGTCCGAGTTGAGAGTAGAGAATTAAATGGGGGTAGATAGAGCGGAACAAGTTCCCACATGAGGCAGAGGGTTTCTTTGAGCATGTGTGTGTGTGTGTGTGTGTGTGTGTGTGTATGTGCATGTCTGTTGGGAGACCATTTTCGGGGTGGAGATCAGGGGACACCTGCAGAATGGGGTAAATTATTTTATTTTAATAGAACTGGTCAGAGGTGCAGAGTGGTCTGGGACAACTATAATGAATGAAAAGTAAATGCTATGCCATACTTACACCTTCAGGCACTGTGGAATCAAATAATATGTAACACATTTTAGTGAATAAATACAATATACAATTTGCAATACATAGAATTTTGCTCTTCTTTAGCTGTTTATACTACAGATAACACAACGATTACTAATGCAATGCATGTAAGGAAATAGGATAAACAAGATCATGTAATAACAAATAATTTATGTTTTACAATTTAATTACAATGTAACACCACACTGTAACATAGCATTAAAGAAAAGATAAGGATCGTGTGAAACTTGCACTGAAGGAAGACAATATGCCACACAAAGACATGAATACATTGCCATTATGGAATGAATGCCAAACTAAGAGAGTGAGTGTGATTCCATGCGCTAATTATTATTAACCCTTTAAGATGTACCCCCTATTATAAGTTTGTTGTTACCAGAATGGCAATGACCAAGTTGTAATGTGTTACTAAAGACTTTCTGTAATGTCGTAGTAATGTTGTAATGTTGTAGCTACGTTTTTTTTAGTCACAGCAAGTCGTAGTCCTGGCGATACGGTGACCGCTAACAGGTTAACAAAGCTACTAAGGCATAGTATTATTAGTGGGATTGTTATTAATTGTTATTAGGGAGTAAGTTTAATGTTAAGCACTTGCAGGGGATTTTGTCAAAAGCAACGTACACCACCACTAGTATTTTGGCCACACTGACCACTGTAAAAACAACTGACTACCAAAGCAGTGGACTATAAAGTAGTTTGCTTACTGATAGGTTTGACTGAGGAGATGTGGGTGGGAGATCTTTTGCAAAAAAAAAAAAACAAAAAAAAAAAACAAAACTAGAAAAGCACTCGGAGAGCACAGACCTCTGCCAGGGCAGCTCAGATCACCACCAAAATCTAATCACTTTTAAGTGAGCCCATTTTTGACCTACCCTGAAAATGTAATCAAAATCCATCCATAACTTTTTGAGATATGTTGCTAAGTAACAAACAAACAAACGCTGATGTTTACATAACCTCCGCTGGCGGAGGTTAAAGACTGAAAAAATGACTCAACGCAGGTAACCTGGGATTGTCACCTTAGGCAGAAACACCTGACCGAGAATGGGCTACCCGAACACCGCTCCTCAACATTATACACTGCAGCATGTGGCGCAGTGGGTAGAGGAGTCGCCCAGCAACAGAAGAGTCGCTGATTCGACTCCACCTTCTCCTGGCTGGTCGCAGTGACCTTGAGCAAGACACTGAACACCATACTGCTCCCGGTGTTGTGATTAGCGCCTTGCATGGCAGCCTTCGCAACCGGTCTGTGAATGTATGTATGAGTGGGTGTGTATGAGGCATTCGGTGTAGAGTGCTTCGCGTATTCTGCCCAGTATAGGAATGCGCTATATAAACACAATCCATTTACCATGTACATCACCCCAATCACCACCCAAATTTTCACATTATCATCACACTCATCACACTCACTAGCAGTCAGAAAATAAATCACCCCATTAGAAACATGTCACATGTGAACTCATTAGAATGAGGTTAATTTTGTTTGTGTTTCCGTGCCTGCAATGAATTACTTACCCTGTAATTGTCATTGAAAAAGAAAAAAAAAGATTAATATCCATTTTCAGACTTAATTTCAGCAACTAACATTGCAAATTCAAATGTTCCTAATTGTGTATATAACTAATTGAGCTGTAATAGAAACATAAGATTATAAATTAATTGATTAAAATGACTGCATATACAACGTGACGTTAATGTGATTTGGCTGTGCCTAAATTTGGAACAACAAGTGAGATTTCTTCTTGAAATGTACTAATTAAGAGAAACACATATCAGAAAGGACATCGCCGTGTAATAAAAACACATGAAAAGGAGGCTTGTCATTCACCCATCCTCCACAAGAAGCCTGCATAGGTGATAAATGATGCTAAATATGAGTTAAGAGACATTCATGCAGGTGGCTTTTAATTTAAAACAGAAGTTTTAATCATGCAGGTAAAGCCAGCATTTTGTTTCCTGCATCTGCGAAGACACGAACGCTGCGCTCTTTAGTGTGCCAGATTGAGAGGAGGACACACTACCAAGTGGGCTAAAGCCCAGACAAACTACCAAGCCAGGCTACTTAAGAGTGGTTCCCATTTGTCATTGTGATCACAACAGCACACCAAAGCACACAGTGCACTCCGTATTTACCCAACATACCACACACACAGTGCACTTTGTATTTACCCCACTGTGTGTGTGGTATGTTACTTAGCAACATACCATACACACAGTGCACTCTGCATTTAAACCATCACATGGGTGAGCAGGGGACAGCCATGGCAACGGTGCCTGGGGAGCAGTGTGTGGGGACGGTGCCATGCTCAGGGCACCTCAGTCACAGAGGAGGATGCAGGGGAGCGCTGGTCATTCACTCCACACTCTGTGATTGAACCTGTGAGCCTTTGGCTGCACGTCCAACTCTTTAACCACGAGCCAATAACACAGTTTAGGTAGATTTTACATAAATCAGTTGCCCATTGCAGGAGGTTTACTAACATACAATTACAATTACATGGCATTTAGCTGACACTCTTATCCAGAGCGACTTACATTGAATTATGTAAAGGCACAGTCCCCCTTGAGCACTGTGGGGTTTAATGGCATGCCTAAGGGCACCTCAGCTGTGAATGAGGATGCAGAAGAGCTCTGGTTATTCACTCGCCAACCCAAAGTTTTCCTATTGGTAGAGGGCTCAAACTTGCAACCCTGTGATCACAAGACCACAGGCCTAATGGTTAGGGAGTTGGTCTTGAGATCGGGGAGTTGCAGGTTTGACCAGTAGGAAGAATGTGGGTGGGGGAGTAAATAACTAGTGCTCTCCTGCACCCTCATCAATGGCTGAAGTGCCTTTAAGCAAGGCATCTAACCCCACATTGCTCCAGGGACTGTACCCTGTAAAATAATTGGATCTGGATAAGCCCGTCAGCTAAGTGTATTGTAAAAGACCAATCTCATATCTGTTTGGCCACAGCTGCTCAAAGTTATACTTGCCATGCAGCTGTCTGCCATTCCCCAGTGTAGACTCTTGTCCAAAGAAACTTAGTGCTCAGTGCTCAGAGTTTTTTGTGTATGGTCCAGAGGGGATGAACGCCTTTGGTCTAGTGTTTTATTCCTTGTAGTAGCTGCAGTGCTGCGACAAAAGGTTGATGATACCACAAATGGGGGTTAATGTGTATCTAGTTAGATTTGCACAAGCAGCATCCAGTGCCCAGGGGCGCTAAAGTTACGACATCACACACACTCGCCAAAGCAGGAGCTGGAATGTTTAAAATGGGGCATCCAACCGAAAATACACAGAGAATGGAGCGAAAAAATGTCCGTGGTTGGTGCCAGGCAATCTTGGGGAAGTCTCCACAGGGAAAAGAGTGACTTGCTGTAACTGTAATGTAGGATACTTTTTGCAAAGCCTGCAACTGAATATCTTCTTTCCCATCTGCTCCCTAAGCAAATATCAGCTGTAATTTGCTGATAGCAAATGCTCGCTTTGGAGGCTGCTGTTATACAGGAAGTGGTGCTTCATGCATGGCAAGCATAAGGAGATATAGTGGCTGAAAGGCACTCTGAACACGAGGACTTGAATATCTTCTCTCTCATGCTTGTGCAAACCCACTATTACTGTAGGGCAGAATTGTTGAAAGGCCACACTTTATTTAAAGCGTTTCTTATAGACTTTCAACAGATGCTAATATTAAAAAATATATTAAACTATTGGTGAGTTAGTTGGTTTTGTTAAAAAAGGATGTTCAGTTCACAGTTAGACAGACTGAAGTTGAATGTCAACAAGCCATCTGTAAAGTCTTTGTAGGAGGAAGTAAAAATAAAGTATTGTGTAATTAAATTCTAAATATATCCCAATATAACACCATGGGGTTGAATATATGAGTCACTAGACTAGAACTGTGTTCACCTAAGTTATATAAAGGGAATGTTCAATTTCTAAGTTGGCATTTACAAAGGGGGTATTATTGCATAATCCCTTGCTGTAGTCCCAGTTCGCCACCCCCCTTTTGATGTTCCAACTGTCAGTCGGAGAGAGCGCTCTTTCAGAAGCCCCGAGGTTGCTCTGCGTTCAGGGTGCTTTCATTGCGTTTCTCCTGCTGTCCTTGAAGCTATTGCATCAGGCCAGCCAAGTGTTTTATTTTGTGCTATTACTAGAGCATCTCTCTTGTTTGGGTCCATTTTGTCATCGTCTAACAGAGAGGCCTGTCAGGGCCAGCACACCGTCCTCTCAAAAACATGGAGCCTGATGTCCTGCGGAATGACTGGGGCATCAATCACTCAAAGCAGCAAGGTCAACAACACACACACGCACACACACAAACACACACACACGCACAAGCGCGCGCGCGCACACACAAACATACACACGCACACATGCATGCGCAACACGTGCACACACGCAAAACACACACACACGCACAACACATGCACACACACACTCACACAGCACATACACGCAGGCATGTGCATGGACACACACAAACACATACGCACATGCACATGGACACACACACACACACACACACACACAGACACACACACACACATTCATTTCTCAGCCGATCCTAACAAATACACCAAGAGACAAGGCAAACATATACACTCCTTCAAGCACAAGCACACACTCACAGATAATCAATACACAGACAGGTAACACACAACTATAAGGGGCAGATCAAGACACACTATATATCTGAAATACTTGTAGAGAGTGGAAGACTGCCTTCAAAATAAATGCGGAATAAAACCAGACACTTACATGTGATGCATTTTTTTTGATCATGCTGTGTGTGTGTGTGTATGTGTGTGGAAGTAAAATGAGTGTGTGTGTGTGTTTGTGTGTGCATGCACGTCTGTGTCAGCCCGTGAGTCTGCGTCAACTATCTATCTGGTGTGTATCAACCATCAATACCATTAGTCTTCATTCGTGTGTGTGGCAGTGCGACTCATCCATAATAAAGAGAAACGGCACACCATCAAACACAATGTTGTCAGAGTCTTCCCTTTGAACAAACACTGCCTCCGTCTGTCATTCATCTGTCTGCACGTGTGTGAGTGTGTGATGTTCAAGGCCTCTCTCTTATCCCTCTCCGGCTCTGGCAACCCCCCCCCCCCCCCCCCCCCCCCGCACCCCGTCCACCCCCAACCCCAACCCCCTCCAAACCGCCGCACTCCGTACACCCCAAAACATGATGTAAGCCGCTGGATGTTGCTCAGGTATTACGAGCGTTGTGATTTAATGACGACTTGAGGCAAGCACGATGCCATTACCCAGAGTCTTGCAAGGCCAGGCAGAGGCAGTAACAGAGGCGAGGTGAGGGGAGGGGAGGGGAGGTGAGGCAGGGGTGCTGGCTTAGTGAGGAGGGCGATATTTCGTTAATTGACGTTACATAAGCTGTCGCCAATAAAGCCACTTTTGTGACAGTCGATGAAAGCTGGCTGGCTCATCAGTGGAAGGCAAAGAGAAGTGAAGAATTAGGGGAGCCTTCTTTGAGCTTCTCTGTGAACACATGTCTTTCTGAAAGACTTGACGGTGTGTCGCTGTGGTGAGGTAACACAAGCCAGAGTGATCTGGGAAATCACATTGCTGCGTGACCTTAACCACACAGTTTGACAAACAAACTTTTGGAACTTACTGATGGTAAAGACCAGTTACATAGTACATAGCCCACATAGTTTAAGAACATCTCATGATCTTATTTTCCTGAATGAGTTTATGTAGTGTCAAGTTTACAACAGCTACAACAAAGTACGTTTATATAATGGTTTTATAGTCTGTGCGCTGTAAAGTCATTAGCGAGAAAAATATAAAGATTTTTAATTAAAAAAATAATAATGGCAAGCTAACTGGATTGTCATTCCCTTTTGAGTGTATTGTGGTCTGTGACTGACTGTAAAGTAAACCTTTGCCTGAAAGAGAGAGCAAGAGAGAGAGAGAGATGTCCATGAATGCAATGCCACTACATCAGTATCAACAGGGCCATGATTGCATGCATAAACCACATCTTGAATGATAGAAGGCACAACAAAGATGACAAGGTAAAGAGTCAAACAGAGTGAAAAATACATAAATCAGAAATTCTATAACAGAAAGGGTAAGAGAGGATTGCTTGGGCAAACACTTTAGGATTAGGCATACTGTAAAAACATTGAGTTGCAGAGCCTGGGTTTGTTAAAGTGTCAGTACAAACAGAGACTTAAAGGTTACTGATGTTATGAGTTCCTGACAAGTCATTAATAAAGTGTGATTGTTTCAGCAAACATTTGTGCCAATAGTATCTTTGCAGAGCTCATTGATCTATATTTAATTCACACAACAATATGCTGATTTGAGATTAAATGCCGTTTTTATTATGACTCTTCATCTTTAGCGGGCCCTGAGAGATTTGTTGACGCAAATGAAGCTGAACAAAATGATTCATTGATAATCCATTTAGTTTAGAAAATGATCCATTTAGGGCTGAAAGAGAAAAACAGAGGGCTGTCTGTGGTTGTCTAAACGATGACGGACTGTCCTTCCCCCCACCCCATGTCTTTGCGACTGCATGCACACTCAGAATGTTCTCCAACTTTTCGCTTTTATCCTCTCTGTCAGTGCCCTCCTGGGGCTGGTTTCCCGATAACATCACTCTTAGCGCGCTAAGAGAGACTCTTTAAGATATACCTTACCAAAGTTGTTTACATCCCTAAGTGTGGTTCCCAAGCCATCTCTTGGGAGTTCTCTTAGCAGCGTTGTTCTTACCCGGCTAAATGCATGTTCCTGACCGAATATTGTCATTTATGTAGCTTTGAGCATGCGTGAGATTTGGCATGACAGCACACAGTAAGTTGACAATTGTTACTTATAGGTTTGCAATTTAGAGGGATTAAACAAACAAAGCAAATGCAGGTGGCAGTTTTTTATAGTATATATGTAGCCTCCAGTCTTTCATCACACAGCTTAAAACCTGTGCCCGACCCCATAATAAAGTGTTTTGTGTGGATGCTTATCCACCTACGCTACTGTGTGTCAAGTTGACATGAAATCAGTTCCCTACCAAATGTCTCCGCCAGTGAAATGTTCAATCGAAGGCCAACTTCTAAAATGCAAATATCTTGTAATCCTGTTGTACAAACTCAGTGAAAGGGGGTCTAGGGGTGACTATAATACCGTTGTTTGAACCATTACATGTTTAAGTCATGTCATATGCTTTTAGCAAAGAAAATGGGATGATATAAATTGGACATTTAAAAGTTTGAGCAGCTGTATTATAGCAACCTCTACAACGTGATTCAGTTTCACTGTGTTTGTACTGCAGTATAACGAGATATTGGCACCTTACAGTCAGTGTTCTATTGCAAGTTTTGCTGTCGGTGATGTCAACCCTTGAAAACATGGTAGGCCTGTTTATAAAAAATCTTATTCACAGCACTAAAGTTTTGCATGATAATATAATGTACAGTAGTTAATACATTTGTAATAGTTATATTTGGTATGCTTCCACAAGCCATTACTTAGTATGGTACGGCTAGAATTTGACCTTAAACCCAGACCCTTTTGACCTTGAGTGATTAATTATGTCCTATTGTGTTTAAGACCTAGGAACCCTGAGTAACTAATCAGCAACTGATCACTTCAACTAGTCTTTGTAGAAAATACCTGTACCATGTTTGATAATGATTGAGTAATACTATACAAACACTGTGCACTAACCAATGAAATGCTACAGAGGTACACATGCAGATCTTTGTGAAAGTGACTCACCACAATGACTCATCTCTATTGTGGCATGTTATGCTTTTACCAAAGCAAACAATAAATGTTTTGACCACACGGCCTTCATCAGGGCATAAAAGAAAATGGAGGTCATTGCTTTTGTATCTCTAAGATGTCATTCACAGATGTTTTAGTGCTAAGTAGAAATAGGTGAAATGGCTAATATAAGACAAACATTTTCAAGGAAAATACTTATAATCCTTAATTAATGTGTCTGATGCCTCTGTGTTGAGTGTGGAAATCCAAGCAGTCCTCCCCTGAGACACCAGCTTGGATTGCCCCTATGGCTACATGTGTTACAGGCTCAAGTCCAACAAAATACATACTGTAAAGAGAAACATGTAAAGCCATCACAACAGATTTTGTAAAAAAAAAAAAAAAAAATACTAATAACCCAACAATAGCAACAACAACAAGAATAATAATGATATGGTAGTCATCATTATTATTGCTAACCATTTATTTTATTACTGGAGCACTTTGGGTCAATTATTTTGCATGAAATGTGCTACATTAATAAACTAACTAGACTTGATTATTGTTGACGCACATACAGATGACTGGAGACGGAGCAGAAATCTAATTAGTCAAAATTATTAAACTACGCCTTTTAGTTACTAATTTACCCTAAATTATGTTTTTGTAATGTCAGAAAATAAATATACAAATTAGAAAATTATCATTAGTTGCATTAGGTACTGTTGCCTGAACAAACCATCAACATTGAACATTATTTAATATTAATTTGTAGAGCTAATGCTTCATTTATTTGCCCTAATTTAATTTACTTTAATTTGCGCCATTTAGAAAGCAGTACAAAACATATGTACAATTTTAACAAAACTGTCTCAGGTGATGGATTAATTTTCCTGGGAGCATCTATGGAAACCTCTTACTGTACACTATGCTGAAGAGTTTTTTTTTTTTTTTGCTGTAACGCTGAAAACATGTGAGCAGAAAATTGTTAAGGTCATGTTAAGGTCAGTTTCACACTCTGTGTAGGCCAGTACAGAGGAGCACTAATGAGGGAAGGTCTCTTGCCTGTGTAGGGCAGTGCAGAGCAGCAGTGCTGTAGTGACCTGATCATTAACGCACCATACAGTACTTAGGATTGTGAAGTCAGTACACATCACCTCCACAGGCAGGTCAACCCAACACTAACCTCCATTGTGGCATTAAAGTCATTAAAGTAAAGTTCTCTACAATAATTTCCCAACAGCACTAAAAACATTCCCATATTAAATGCTGAGTCCAACATGCTGGGCTCAGGTTCAGCGTCCAACTCCATGGCACTCTGAGTGGGAGAGGAGGTTGCCTGTGCTATGATCAACTATGGTGTTTGTGAGCCGCTGTGGCCTAAGGGCTCATTTTCACCGCCTTGTTCAGCGCGTAGCCGTGTTCAGCGCGTAGCCGTATACAATGGGTTTGTATAGGGACAGAATACGCTCAGAACACGCTTGCGGTGGAAATGGTCTAATCTGTTAATGTGCATTCTAAACGAATACGGACAGAATACGGCCACGCGCTGAACACGCAGAGAGTGCGGTGGAAATTAGCCCTAATAGTTAGAGGAGTTGGTCTTTAG
>CM050211.1:28621149-28628649 GCA_027475355.1 Coilia nasus
TGCTGGCTTAGTGTTCATTTGTAATAAAGCCTAGTGACAGATTTGCAAGACATTTCAGTGATTAAATAAACTTAACATTGTTTATTGAATGACGCAGACCTCTGGATATGAACACAGATGAGTTGTGACTATGCACGTCTCATAAGCGTATAGTTCTAGGCAATACATTAAGCTATAGGAAATCTCCCTGACTTTGAAGTC
This sequence comes from Coilia nasus, assembly GCA_027475355.1. NCBI lineage: Eukaryota > Metazoa > Chordata > Actinopteri > Clupeiformes > Engraulidae > Coilia > Coilia nasus. Next base: position 28,621,351 of record CM050211.1, read on the forward strand.
ATGTGGAAGACAAAGTCTATACAATGCTTTTATTTTATTTAAATCACATAGACTACGAGCCATCACAGCTATGATTAAAATAGCTTTCAAAATGCTATTTTGCATAGACACCAGGCGATGTGCCATCTGTAAATGCATGTGCTTATATGGCAGTATGCTACACGCTATCAGCATTAGGGTTATTGCTTACAATGCACGTAATGACGGAGGAGCTGGAAGTTTATTTTCACCTTGGCGACCTGCATTCTGAAGTGTATGAACACAAGCCCAAGAATATGCAGGCTGGCATAAATTGGCCACACTATGTTAATACGCAACAGGGGAGACACATTCACCCTGAAACTACGTTAAGAAAAGTAACGTGGCAGTTAAGAATTTCAACAATTTCATGTAGCATTTTAATTATGCATCATCCCGGATTGGAACCAGAGTACTATCTACAAACACAGGTGTGCATGACCTGCGCTCTACCAACAGCACCACAGAAACAGCTCCTAGCTTACGGAATTTGGAGGTACTTGAAGGTACGTCACAGCATGAGTCGCTTAAGCCAAACTGCCAAACGAGTTGCAAATATCCTCCTAGATCAATTGTTTTGATACAACAACGGGATTTTTAGATTCTACACTGTATATTTCTCACCTCGTTTTGTAAAATCTGAGGGATACAACGTCAAACAACGGAGATATTTACAATGATCGAGGATTTCGAGACATTCGGTCCGCCATGTTGGATGCCGTCGAGACCTTCAAACAACGTTGGTTAGGTGGAACTAAGCACCGAGAGCTGTGGTTGCAAACCTCACTAGTTACCAACGTGGTTGCGAATGTTCGTGTTTTGGGACACGCCTGTGTCGGTCGCACTATGTTGGGACTATGCTGGTTTACACTATGTTGGTTCAAACTATGTTGGTTCACACTATGTTGGTTCAAACTATGTTGGTTCACACGAACGAAGGTTTTGAGACACACTTGCGTCGCACCTACATAGTTTGAACCAAGTAAGTTGCTAACAACGTTAGCAACTATGCTTTTGGGAAACGCACCCCTGGATGTGAACGGGCATTTAAGAGGCCTAAAACATGTCCATTACTTTAGATGGTTGATATAATCATCATTATATGAGTTACTCCATCAATGTTCCTCATAGCAACTTTCAAAACCAGCCTACAGTATCTGTCCTTATTGATTCAGTTGTTACTGCAAGCACACAAATGGGAATTACAAAAACTCTGTGTTGTTATGGAGAGAGACGCCGCTACACCACAGCAAAATAGCTCAGTGTTCATGCATGTGAATGGGAGAATTACTGACAGAGAAATGGAGGATGGAGCACCGGAAAAGAACAAGCACTTCTCCGATAATGCTGTGAATTAAGATCAAAACAAGCAACATGACAGAACAAGCAATGGACCAGTCTAGCAAAGCAGTGGTGACGTTTTTTTGTGTGCTTGTTTGTGTGTGTGTGTGTGGGTGTGTTTGTGTATGTGAGTGTGTGTGTGTGGGTGTGTGTGTGTATGTGAGTGTGTGTGTGTGTGTGTAGTATGTGTGAAAGAAAACATGTCTAACATAGCCTCATCACTGTGATACTATTCACTAAGAGGAGACTGCAGAGTTGTTTAGAGCTCTACTGTCTGTGGTCACCATGACAAACTGATATAGTGCAAGCGAGAGAGAGAGAGAGAGAGAGAGAGAGAGAGAGAGAGGGAGAGGATGTGAGTGGTACGATACACAATGTAAGAGGAGCATATATCTCTGTTTCTCTCTCTCTCTTTCTTTCTCTCTCTCTCTCTCTCTCTCGCTCTCTCTCTCTCCTTCTCTCCACTTTACTTCGAGCAGAGAAGCTGTCTCTGCATTATTAACAAGCAGATATGAAATCGTGAATTTAACGAGGAATGTTTCGTCCTTGTAGGCCTAATTGTTTTTTTGCAACACTAATTAAGGTTAAAAAAAATAGTCTCATCCAATCGACTGCCTGGAGAGGAGCAGCTGTACCATGTGTGAGTGATTGAGCAACATTTCAATAAGCCTGCATCTGCATTTGGGCTGTGCCTGCAGATGGAACAGGTGTTTGAGACTCACACAGGTCACTTCAGGCGCCGCAGAAAACTCAGGTGTGCTGTAAACATTACCACATGTCTGCATAAATACAGGAAAAACAAACATCTCGACACATCACAAGCTACACATTTTTTCACAACACCAAAACAAAATACATAATACCTGTGTGATATTTTTTGTAATGTTTTTTGATTCAAATACAATTACAATACTATTTTAAGCTTTTAGCAGATGCCTTTGTATTCCCCATCTCCATTAAGTGCAACAGTAGAGTATGCTAATTTCACTTGTTTTTTGTAAGGTAATTTGAATCGAACACCAAAGCAGCTACTTTTCCTACATCGGTCTGTCAGAAGGGAAACAGGCAGTTCACAGAGAGAGTGTGTTAGACTCAACCAGGGGTGAGCTATAAATCATAAAATGGGTGCGCCCAGAAAAAGTCAGGTGGGCCTAGCCCAAAACACTATTATTACTAGTAGTATTATTTACGACTATTATTAAACAGTCAATCAAAGAAAATTAGCCTTCTACTTGGGTGGGACTGGTTGACACGTTTGTGGGCACAGTCTCAACACAGAGTGTGTTAGACCCAACAGCATGTGTCACAATGTTTATTAGCATAGTTGTCTTATTTGAGAGTGACATATTTTAGTATTTAAGTATTTTAGTGAATACTCACGTAAACGTGGTCCAAAGGTGGAAGCACTAATGCCTTACTTGAATAACTAAAGTGTTTGATCTTAAAAAAAAAAAAACAATTGACTTGGTTTCTGACTTTTGGCAAATTCAAGATCGTGCAGCACTGTGCAGGGCTAATTAATTGTGATGCATGCTAGTTACAATTTCTCCATGATGACCTTGATGGGAGTGGTTTCGGCTCCGCTTTCCATGTCACATGACCTTAAGTTATCATGGGACCAAGGTGCCTGCAGAGCAGTTGAACGAGCGAATATGTAAAATAGGGCAATTTGAACGAGAGAAGACACAGTTGTTTTCATCTTAATTACAGCTCCCCCACCAAAATAGGTCATCGAAGGCCCTGCCAAAAGACCCACAGTCTGCCACTATCAAGACGGCAGCCAAAAACAAATTGAGTCACCTATCATTTTTATCTCCCCCTTGAACACCACAAGCTGTGGTATCTTATTTACTGAGAAGTGTTGTTCAGACAATATTAGCGTAAATCTGAAATACATTAATTCATTTGTTTAAAGATTTATATTACAGCTGTGGGACTCATTCTTGTAGTTGCCCACATTATACTGCTTGGTCCATTACTTCCGTAATTACAAGAGCGGTTACGCTTTTTTCATCAGTAAGCAGACTGTAGTTATGCTCTTATGCTGTGATAATTAGACTTGGAAATATTAATAATATTATACATTCTGTGTCCAAAACCACCCCACCCTACCCTACTGGATGCCGCCCCCCCCCCTCCCCGGCCATCCAGTAAAAATCTTCCGCCAACACATGTTGACTGCTGACTGCGATAAGAATAACAAATGTGCCTACTCAGGGTAAGTGTTATTTATTTGCTAACCTTGAATGTAATTCTGTTGAGGGGTAGTTCTGGGAGACACAAGAGCCTCTTCAAACTTGCATGGGAGACAGTGCTCATGCCAACTGAAGGCTGAGCATTTAATTGTGCACTTCAACTGGAACCAATGGGGTGCCAGTATTCAAGAGGGAGGGGTCACCCCTATGCTTCTGTCTGTTAACAGGAGCCAATGAGGTGGTGCAATTCGAGAGGGAGGGGTCAGTCTTGTATGTCGGTCCATAAACAGGAGCCAGTGAAGTGGCAGTATTTGAGAAGGAGGGGTCAGTTTTGCACGTCTGTATACAAATGAGAGCCAATGAGGTGGCAGTATTCCAGAGGGAGGGGTCACCACTGCATGTCTGAGCCAATGGGGTCGGACAATTCAAGAGGGAGGGGTCACCACTGCATGCCTGAGCCAAAGGGGTCAGACAATTCAAGAGGTAGGGGACATGACCGTGTGACTATTGTGAATTCTTTTCAATAAGAAAACAATGCTTAAGCGTGTCCAGAGCAGAAAACACTACATCTAGTGTACTCAATAATTCATAAACCTTTACTCCCAGCAGTAGGACAGACTCTGAGTTTCTTCCTTGTGAAAACATCAGGGAATACTCAGATTAGTGCTTGAACTAGGGCATAATTAATTCAGTGGTTACCACAGACTTGTAGATCAAGGGAAAACCAAAGGCGCTTTTCTCCGATTAAGGACCTATGAAACAGATTTAATGTTTTAAAAGGAAAAGTTCTACAATAAGGAAAAAGGGAATAGGATGAGTTTTTAATAATCGGTGATGATAGCTACATGTACAAGTTTTTAATTTCTTAATAATAATTTATATAGGTTAATATAGGCTAATAACACTTTTATCTTTAAAATGTAACCCATAATCTGTCCTCTAAAGCGAAATTACAGCTGTAACAGTGGTTACAAACACTGACCTCTAAATGACATCAACATGAAATGTGTTAGACCTTCAGGGTAAAATATCTAAAGACCAATAACTGATTGAGAGAACATTATGTGGATGAATGGTTGGTTGGTTTTGTGAATAAGTGGATACATGGTTGATTGGGTGACAGATGGAGCTATGGGTGGGTCGCTGGTTTGATAAACACATCCATAATATCTAAAATCATTAGCAGGATTTCCATGTAATTACATCTGCCAACAGGAGAGGGGCTTGCTCAAACACAGCCTCACGGGAGAACAGGAGCACTAGGCTACTGAGTTGCCCTGATTACTCACTTTGCATTAAAAACAATCAAGCCATAGTAATCATAGCATAGGGAATAAAAGACAAAATGAAAAGACCAAGCTGCAGTGGAGAGGCAATTGCAGGGAGCAAAGGTAGAGGAGTGTAAGGGGACAGGTAAAAGAAGGGTCAGGCACAGGTAAAGGAGTGTAACGGGACAGATAGAGGAGTGTAAGGGGACAGGTAGAGGAGGGGACAGGTAGAGGTTTTTGAGGGGACAGGTAGAGGAGTACGAGGGGACAGGTAGAGGAGGGGACACATAGAAGTTTATGAGAGGACAGGTGGAGGTGCGTAAAGGATCAGGTAGACTAGGGGACAGGTAGAAGAGGGCACAGGTAAAGGAGTGTAAGGGGACAGGTAGAGGAGGGGACAGGTAGAGGAGTGTAAGGGGACAGGTAGAGGAGGGGACAGGTAGAGGAGTGTAAGGGGACAGGTAGAGGAGGGGACAGGTAGAGGAGTGTAAGGGGACAGGTAGAGGAGTGTAAAGATACAGGTAGAGGAGGGGACACGTAGAGGTTTGTGAGGGGACAGGTGGAGGCGTGTAAAGGATCAGGTAGACTAGGGGACAGGTAGAAGAGTGCACAGGTAGAGGAGTGTAAAGATACAGGTAGAAGAGGGGACAGGTAGAGGGGTGTGAGGGGACAGGTAGAAGAGTACAAGGGGACAGGTAGAGGAAAGGACAGGCAGAGGATGGGACAGGTAAATGAGTGTAAGGGGACAGGTAGTGGAGTGTAAGATTACAGGTAGAGGAGTGTAAGGGGACAGGTAAATGAGTGTAAAGGGACAGGTAGAGGAGTGTGAGGGAACAGATAGAGGAGTGTGAGGGGACAGGTAAATGAGTGTGAGGGGACAGGTAGAGGAGTGTAAGATTACAGGTAGAGGAGTGTTAGGGGACAGATAGAGGAGTGTGAGGGGACAGGTAAATGAGTGTGAGGGGACAGGTAAATGAGTGTGAGGGGACAGGTAGAGGAGTGTGAGGGGACAGGTAGAGGAGTGTAAGATTACAGATAGAGGAGTGTGAGGGGACAGGTAAATGAGTGTGAGGGGACAGGTAGAGGAGTGTGAGGGGACAGGTAAATGAGTGTGAGGGGACAGGTAGAGGAGTGTAAGATTACAGGTAGAGGAGTGTAAGGGGACAGATAGAGGAGTGTGAGGGGACAGGTAAATGAGTGTGAGGGGACAGGTAGCGGAGTGTGAGGGGACAGATAGAGGAGTGTAAGGGGACAGGTAAATGAGTGTGAGGGACAGGTAAATGAGTGTGAGGGGACAGGTAGCGGAGTGTGAGGGGACAGGTAGAGGAGTGTAAGGGGACAGATAGAGGAGTGTGAGGGGACAGGTAAATGAGTGTAAAGGGACAGGTAGAGGAGTGTGAGGGAACAGATAGAGGAGTGTGAGGGGACAGGTAAATGAGTGTGAGGGGACAGGTAGAGGAGTGTAAGATTACAGGTAGAGGAGTGTAAGATTACAGGTAGAGGAGTGTAAGGGGACACGATAGAGGAGTGTGAGGGGACAGGTAAATGAGTGTGAGGGGACAGGTAGAGGAGTGTAAGATTACAGGTAGAGGAGTGTAAGATTACAGGTAAATGAGTGTGAGGGGACAGGTAGAGGAGTGTGAGGGGACAGGTAGAGGAGTGTGAGGGGACAGGTAGCGGAGTGTGAGGGGACAGGTAGAGGAGTGTAAGGGGACAGGTAGAGGATTCTAAAATTACAGGTAAAGGACTGTAAGGGGACAGATAAAAGCGCAAGAAAAGCAGGTAGAGTAGACTAAGTTAAAAAGCGGTTAGGGGATTGTGGAAGCGGCAGGTTAGGAAGTTACAGTGCTAAAAACAGGAGTTCTTCCTCCATTCCTCCATTCCTCCTTCCATTCACAAAGGAAGCTCAGTATGCACACAGTCAATCTGCGGTAACAAGTCAATATCTTAAACCTCAAGCACCCGTAATATAAAGCAAGGTGCACATAGATAACTGTGTATACATCAAATATACTGCAGGCTTTCAATGTTGAACAGTGCTGTGGATGGTAAATGTGTATTTATATAACAGAGCACTCTGGCATGAACTGAGATGGGTGAGGACACTAACATAAAGCTGGTCTGTAATTATGCTGATGTCCCTTCATAAACAAGTACAGACTGCAGCAGAACCTTTCAGCAATGAAGTCACAGCATTGCCTCAGTCCACAAGGTCAATGGCAGTATGATTGTGAAAGTGGTGCCTCAAGTACCCAACCAGCCACCCACTCACACACACACACACACACACACACAAACACACACACACACACACACACACACACACACGTACACACACACACGTACACTCTCTCCACCCACGCTACCTCAAAAAGACATGTACACGAATGGAAATGCATGACACTGTTGCAGATTCAAGCATGGTGCTTCACTGCACTTGAAACTCTATGTTTGATGGCATGCTCAGCCACCTGGTT
>CM050211.1:28636149-28651149 GCA_027475355.1 Coilia nasus
CTCCCTGTGTTGCTATGGTGACATGTCTTCGCAACTCCTCGTCAGCATGCTACCTCTTAGCTTCAATGTCCAATGTTCAGTCCCAGGGTGAGTTCCTGTGTGTGCGTGTGTGTGTGTGTATGTGTGTGTGTGTGTGTGAAGGGGGGTGGTATTGAATGTAGTGTGTGTTGCCATGGTCCAGAATGAATGAGCCAAATTAAGGGGGAAGTCATCAGAGGTCCAGAATGAATAACACGTGTCCGGGGCATAGGGCTGGGTAAAAGCTGGAGGAAAAGTTAACCCAAATTTACCACTTCCGAAGTCTTTCTCTTTATATCCCTCACACACACACACACACACACACACACACACACACACACACACACACACACACGCACCCACACACACACACACACACACACACACACACACACACACACACACACACACACATATATAGAAATGTTACAGTTTTTCTCCATTGGTTTGGCTCATTTCTTGAAACTGAGATGACATTCTCAAAATAACATGGACAAATCCCTAAACCAACTTGCAATTTTTCACAACAGAATGGCATTTCTTATTGCTTTCATCAAATTTCAAATGCTTTGTACATGTCTCAAATGTCTAGTGCATCTTTGCAAATGGTTATGTACAAGTAGCCTACAGTTAACACAATCGGCCCACATTTAGCACGTTTTCCAAATAAATACATCTTACCAATCAATCCAAATTAGTTGGTTCTCAGTGTAATGGTTGTTCTCTTCAAAACATGTTAGCACAATGTCATTGTATAACTCACCATATGCAAAATAGTTTGCTTAATTGTCAAAATTAGGATATAGTACAATACAGTATACATGTTTTGGAACATGTCATAAATTCATGACAGTCAGGTGAATAGGAGACAGGTGAAATCAGGTCTTGACTAACGAAGGAGATCGCAGATCCAACAGTTTGTTGAATTACCTGACAGGTGTTGTGTATGATTTTGAATCGGTGGTAGAGGAGGGCGAAAAGGAGGAGTGAGGGTGCGTGGTAGTGGAATAGGGAGAAGAGGCCAGATCAGGGGCGTCACTAGTCCTATTACTGTACTGGGGCACAACTGGGGCACAAATAATCAATGCGCAAAGCAAAAACATTTTTAGCACTTATTTATTATAAAAAATAAGTATATCATAAAATAAATAGTGCTTCAAACTAAACAATCATATCAGATTATGTTGATATGCTCATCAAACATCGTAGATGTAAGATGACAATCTCCAGAAACCGAGTGTGGGAGCTCACAGTGCTAGGCTTACCGTTACATAAATCAACAATGGTAATAGGCATATGCCAGTTAGCTAAAAGACAGCAGCTAACGTCTCCAGTAGGCTACTTCAATTTACAGCCAGAACTAGCTTGCATGAGAGCTGCCTAATACATTAAACGTAAATAGTAAAGTTGTAACATTTAAATCCACATGGAAATGCCGACACAGAGGTGAAAACAAAGAACAATGATGGGCAATTTACCCGGTACTAACCTGTAAGGTAGGTGGAAAGAAATAGCGCTCAGACACCGTTGTTAGACGTTAAGTCACAGCCAAAGTCGCGTGAGTAAATTGCCATATAAAGTAGCCATGTGTGCATTGTGTATGGAGTAAATAAAGTAGCAATGAGTTACCATATTGAGTAGCTGTGTGCGCATTCTGTAGATTATGCTATGTAGACCTAAAAGTCTAAAGTGATTTTTTTTTACTGGTGAAATTTATACTGGGGCACTACAGACCAGTACTGGGGCACGTGCCCCAGTAAAATATGTCTGGCGACGCCCCTGGGCCAGATGAAATTCGGGCCACCATTACCCACCACGTTATGAACCATCGCCTCACAATGGCAGAAGCAGAGCGCCGAGTGCAGCCTAATGTGCCACGCTCTACACACGCACATTGCAAGCTTGGGCCTGTACAACACCCAGAAGCTTTTTTCTGGATCGCCTTTACAGATTTTACCAATAACCAATAACCAATAACAATACATAGTGGTAATAGAACACACAACAATATCAACTTTTTACATGGTAATTTGTTGCCCACAAATATGCAAATGTAATCTCTTTGTATACCTGGTAACAAGCTATACTGTAACAATTCAAAATACCATAAAGAAACGGATAAGTAAATATAAAAGTGATACTTATTACTGTAATAATTATTTGGCTAAAAGATGATTGTCTCATCTACATTATTTCAGTTGTGTGACAAAATGCAAAATGTTGTGTTTGGTAACATTGTTTTCGATTTGATTTAGGTTTGACCCTAAAGTTAACCGTTTTGATAAGAGTATCCAACTGTCTGCAAAAATTAGTTGTAGTTGCACATAATTTTGTTGGTTGTGAACATCAACTGAGAGAAGTACTAATGAATTTTGGTTGAAGTGGTGACTGAATGCAATTGTGTCGAAGCAACGTGAAAGAGAACAGTATTTGGCTCCCATAGTCTATAGTTTATGCAAAAGTGTTAGGAGTTTGAAAAAGTAGACATGGTATCGAAACACGCGTGAAAATGATTGGTAAAAACTGTAACATACTGTACTTTTAGGAACTCTAAGTGATGCCAGTAATGCGGTCTTAAATTTTTTGCTGTGGAGCACAATGTAATATATGTAAGCACAGGGTGAAGGTAACAAGTTGGTTCAAAATGTGTATTTCCATTACTTATCAGTAAAATGTGACAAACTGTAGGACAAAAGTTAGAGTTTACATGTATGTGATTTGTTACAAGTTGTTTGCGTTTTTTAGCGTATTGGACATTGACTGCCACTGCAATCTTGCCGATGACAGCATGTGTTATAGTTACGGCAGCAGTAGTAATTTTGGGTGAAATGTGAAGAGTTTTGGCAGCTGTAGTGCTTTTGGCAGAAAATGTTACGTAACTGATGTGCTCAGATGCATGTTGGTGAAGCACATTGTGTTACAGTTTTTCTCCATTGATTTGGCTCATTTCTTGAAACTGAGATAACATTCTCAAAATAACATGGACAAATCCCTAAACCAACTTGCAATTTTTCACAACAGAATGGCATATCCCATTGCTTTCATCAAATTTCAAATGCTTTGTACATGTCTCCAATGTCTAGTGCATCTTTGCAAATGGTTATGTACAAGTAGCCTACAGTTAACACAATCGGCCCACATTTAACACATTTTCCAAATAAATAGATCTTACCAATCAATCCAAATTACTTGGTTCTCAGTGTAATGGTTGTTCTCTTCAAAACATGTCAGTACATTTTCATTGTATAAGTCACCATATGCAAAATAGTTTGCTCAATTGTCAAAATTAGTTAAGGATATAATACAATACAGTATACATTTTTTGGAACATGTCATAAATTCATGACAGTCAGGTGAATAGGTGACAGGTGAAATCAGGTCTTGACTAACGAAGGGGATCGCAGATCCAACAGTTTGTTGAGTTACCTCACAGGTGTGTATGATTTTGAATCGGTGGTAGAGGAGGGCGAAAAGGAGGAGTGAGGGTGCGTGGTGGTGGAATAGGGGGAAGAGGCCAGATGAAATTCGGGCCACCATTACCCACCACGTTATGAACCATCGCCTCACAATGGCAGAAGCAGGGCGCCAAGTGCAGCCTAATGTGCCACGCTCTATACACGCACATTGCAAGCTTGGGCCTGTACAACACCCAGAAGCTTTTTTCTGGATCACCTTTACAGATTTTACCAATAACCAATAACAATACATAGTGGTAATAGAACACACAGCAATATCAACTTTTTACATGGTAATTTGTTGCCCACATATATGCAAATGTAATCTCTTTGTATACCTGGTAACAAGCTATACTGTAACAATTCAAAATACCATAAAGAAACGGATAAGTAAATATAAAAGTGATAATTATTACAGTAATGTAATAATTATTTGGCTAAAAGATGATTGTCTCATCTACATTATTTCAGTATTATCTCAGCAGAATGAGTGCAGTGTGTGTGGTGTCAAACTTTGGAGGCTGGTCTCATTTCCCAGTTTTATACATAAATGTATTCCTTTAGCTAGACCTCTGCCATAATGACAAAACGTCTAAGCATTTTGACTTGCAGTGCTTACACAATGCCGAAGGAACAATGCATTTTGGGGGCACTGACTATTTGTGAGAAGGGACTTTAGTTCTGACACATGGGTAAACTGTTTTGGAAGAGATATGAGCATTTGCAGGTGATCTATGTAGTTGTGCTGAACCATTCACGTTATTTTGACAGAAGCACTAAATGAACAAAAAAGGGGCCGAAGCAATTGAGAAGGATCTTTGCCATTTTTATGGTACTGACTATTTATATGGGAAAACAATTTAATTTTGAAGCATGAATGAACAGTTTTGGGAGACATATGACATTTTGCTGGTTATCTGAAGTGTTGCGCAGAATTGTAAGACTGTTTGGACAAATAACCTTATAGTTATAGGAATGTCATCTCAGTTTCAAGAAATGACCTAAACCAATGGAGAAAAACTGTAATATAATACATGCACTTACACACACACCAACAAATAACAAAGCCACACAGAAGTCACTTTCAAACACGCAATCACATCATACACGCAATCACATCATACATGCAATCACATCAGACACGCAATCACATCAGACACGCAATCACATCAGACACGCAATCACATCAGACACGCAATCACATCATACATGCAATCACATCAGACACGCAATCACATCAGACACGCAATCACATCAGACACGCAATCACATCATACACACAATCACATCATGCGTGCAATCACATCACAGAACTGACACAAAGATTCTGGGAGGGGTGACTGCACAGTCAACAGGATTTGGAGGTTATGTGGTTTGTAGATGACATGGACAGCAAAGTAAATATGCATGTGTGATCATTCCAGTAGCGGCCCCTTGCTCTGGTAACGTGTGTGAAGGATTTAAAGGCTCTGCCAATGCAAATGAGTGTGTACGATTGAAGGACTGTAGCACTTGAAGATCTGACGCCTTACTATTACTCTCCCATTGCAAGCAATCCAGCTGTTGTTTATGTCTCTACGATGTCAACATGGGAACAAAGCTGCCAAACAAGAGAGGTGGGTGGGTATGTTGTCTCAGTGACACTTGTTTGAGGAGAGAATAATGACAAGTAGGGAAAAAAGTGATCTATTTAAATGTTTCAGTTGTTTTCTGTAAATATCTCATGACCTTTTTTCATTGAGCATAGCTGTGAGTGGTAACACTTTGTATTCACAAGACTCTATAAAGACATTCATCCATACCTGTAATAGACTGTAATCCTAAGGCATTATAATGCTATGTCATAAGCCCTATTCCAACATCAAGTGACAGTGTATTCTTGGTTATAAAGCTTTACCTACCTACAAGTGCAGTTATGAGAATGTATAAATAGTTATGAATACTAGTTTTAACCATTATACTGCTAAATGAAGGCATTATAACCCTTTATGAATGTTTGTAGAGTCTTATTAATACAAGCTTTATAGAAAGTGTTCTACCTGTGAGCTGAGTGTACTGCATGACATCATGTTCAGCGACGAATGGCACAGCATAGTTGCATAGCACCAGGGGGAGCATGTACATAATAAGATAAATATAAAAAAGTCTCCTGTTTATATTGTGCATATATATATATATATATATATATGTGTGTGTGTGTGCTTCTGTCAACACTACTACTGTCACCATACCTCTAGTTGCATTTTTTAGATAGAAGCAAATGCAACAACAAAACAAATATTACATAAATAACAAAGCATAAATATTTTATGAGCTATGAAAACAAAACAAACATCTCAAGGACATATCCTATTTGGAGTTGGAAATATATCATTCTATCTCATATCAGGCCTATTTTAATGCACCATGCGACTTCATGCACATTACAATAAATATACTGTATGTTTAGACACTCACTTTACACACACACACACACACACACACACACACACACACACACACACACACACACACACACACACACAGGAAGTTTCAAAATACCTTTCCTCAAAGCAACTTCAATACAACACCCACCTCTTGATCACATATTCTCAAATAAGGTGTCGTTCCACCTTAGACCAGCCCTTAGGTGTGTATGCATCTTACGGTACTACCAAATGCAGTAGCGGTACTTGGAGGGGGCGAGTGGGGCAGTCGCCTTGGGCGCCATTTTGTGAAGGGCACCAATGGCCTCACGAGCGCTTGAAAAAATATATCATCTAAAAAAATTGAGGGGGAGGCGCTTGGAGGGGGTCTCTCCCGGGGGGTAATTCTATGTAGAACCGCCACTGACCAAATGAATGCACCCTGGTAATCAAAACTGCTTCATGCTATGTCCATGTTTGTAGTGTGTATAAGCATAGGGTTTTGCATCGGACCTTTACCTGGGGCGCCACTGTCTTTGGTAGGACAAAAAGGAAAAAAAGAAATAAAAAGGGGAAAAAAGTAAAGGAGATAAGAGATGGAAATAAGGTCAGGACCTGTTTCAGTGGGGGTGGGACACCATTGATAAAACAGATGAAAGTGGAAGGGGGGGGGGGGGGGGTGGATATTGGAAGTTTATGAGAGAAGAGCGAAAAAGGGGAAGTGGAAGGGGGGGGGGGGTGAAAAACGAATAAGCGTGGAACCAGGGGGGGCCGAGTTAAGATAGAGATATGTATCAGGCACGCAGAGTAGGAAGCAGGGAGAGGATAGCACACAGGCGAACGAGAACAAACCTTTCAGATGGAAATGAGCCCGCGCCACAGAAACCAACGTCAAACGCTACTCGTGAATCATCACCATGGCAATCTGCAGCATGTAGAGAGAGAGAGCGAGAGAGAAAGAAGGAAAAAGGGGGAGAAAAAAAACAGAAAGAGAAAAGAAAGTGAGGAGAAAGAGAGTGAGCAAGGACAGCGAGCTTGTAAAGAGAAAGCCACAATGACTGCGCCTACTGACTGATCTTATTTCCCCAGAAATCCATATCATCACGGTTGTGATTATTATTATAATTATCTCTTTACAGCAAGGGGGCTCAGTCTAAGGCCCCATTTCAGCCCATAAGCTAGGGGCTTTTCAAAGGAGCGCACTGACTGTCATGCTGGAGAATCACTGATTTCCCCGCAAGTGAGTGCAGACAAATGGCTCCTCTTAAAGACACTCTCTCGTCTCCGCAGCCCCGCACCTTTATCGGGTCAACGGACACACACAAAAAAGAATGTCATAGAAAAGAACCTCAGGCTGCCACTCTGTGTGTGTGTGTGTGTGTGTGTGTGTGTGTGTGTGTGTGTGTGTGTGTGTGTGTGTGTGTGTGTGTGAACTCAGGCATTATAGACTGAGGCCATGTCCTGGCTCAAATGGAAGGTCTAAGCTACAGACCTTTTGAAGTAGTGGAACATACACTCCACTATCTCTCTGCTACTATATCTTGCCCTCTCTCTCTTTTTTTCTCTCTCTCTCTTTCTGTCTTTCTCTCTGTCTTTCTTCCCCTCTCTCTCACACACACACACATACACACACATAGTATTTTCTTCTTTTACCTCTTTATCTTTCTGTTACTAGCTCTCTCCCACCATCATTTTCTTTCCTCTCTCTTTCTCTCTTTCTGTCCCTCTGTCTCTGTCTCTCTCCCGCCTGTCTCGCTCCCGCCATGGCAGACTAAGGCCCTCCAAGTTCACTGACCCTAAAGAGAAATCAATATGCTTTCATGTCATTTGGCAAGAGCCCCTCTCCACTTCAGTGGCTGTTTCTCCCATGGTGCCCTTTCTTCCCCCGTCTCTCTGCATGTATGCCGGCAGAGCGGGAAGGCCTGTGGGAATGAAACATGTGTACTGCGTCAACATGCTGCATTATCCAAACTCTTTACAGCACAAAGGCTACTTCCTGATCTCTCGCGAACTCGCACGGTATGCTTTCTGGCTTTGCTACTTCCTGATCTCTCGTGAACTCACACGGTATGCTTTCTGGCTTTGCTACTTCCTGATCTCTCGTGAACTCGCACGGTACGCTTTCTGGCTTCGCTGCCCCGCTGCTTTGCCTGAACCTCTCAAAGCACAATGGCCACTTCCCTATCGCTCACTGAAGCATAAAGTGTACACATTGACCTCATACAGGAGCATCACCTAAGCTCCTTAGAATGCACATTATATTTCCTGACTCTTGCCCACAGCATTATCTAGACTCCTCAGAACGCACACTACACTGTCCTGACTCCTGCCCAAGGCATTATCTAGAATCCTTAGAACACACACTACACTATAACTCTTGCCCACGGCATTATTTGGACTCCATAGAAGACCCCTTGGGACAGCAGAAGCCAGTCTTGCCAAAGGAAGAGGCTACTTCAGAGTCGGCAAGTTATACAGGGAGGGTAATAAGGAATGTTTACTTGTTACGTGCTTATTGTTGCAGATAAAAAATTATCTAATTACTACATTACTTTTACCACCTCTGACACCGAGTAATCCAACTTCCTGCTTTCACAAATGAATACACTTTATGGGACAAGTTAACCCTGTGTAGCAAGAGTCAACAACCACACCGCATAACTACAGTCATCAACCACACTGCATAACTACAGTCAACAACCTCACATTTAACTACTGTCAACAACCACACCATATAACTACAGTCATCGACCACACCATTTAACTACAGTCAACAATCCCACTATTTAACTACAGTCATCGACCGCACCATATAACTATAGTCAACAACCACACCACATAACTACAGTCAAAAACCACGCTATATAACTACAGTTATCAATCACAACATATAACTACAGTCAACAACCACACTGTTTGACTACCGTTAACAACCCCACCATTTAACTACAGTCAACAACCACACCACATAACTACAGTCAACAACCACACCACATAACTACAGTCAACAACCACACCACATAACTACAGACAACAACCACACCACATAACTACAGTCAACAACCACATGTCAACAACCACACGTTCAACTACCATCAACAACCACACCATATAACTACAGTCATCAACCACACCGCATAACTACAGTTATCAACCACACTATATAACTACAGTCAACAACCACACCGCATAACTACAGTCAACAACCACACCGCATAACTACAGTCAACAACCACACCATATAACTATAGTCAACAACCACACCACATAACTACAGTCAAAAACCACGCTATATAACTACAGTTATCAATCACAACATATAACTACAGTCAACAACCACACTGTTTGACTACCGTTAACAACCCCACCACATAACTACAGTCAACAACCACACCACATAACTACAGACAACAACCACACCACATAACTACAGTCAACAACCACATGTCAACAACCACACGTTCAACTACCATCAACAACAACAGCATATAACTACAGTCATCAACCACACCGCATAACTACAGTTATCAACCACACTATATAACTACAGCCAACAATCACACCGCATAACTACAGTCAACAACCACAACATATAACTACAGTTATCAACCAAACTGCATAACTATTGTCAACAACCACAACGTCTAACTACAGTCTCTACAAAACAGTCTAAACACAGTATGAGTGGATGGGAGTATTTATTAGTATTATTTGTTTCTACTTCTTAGTCTCATCGTAAACTTTATCCAAACTCCACACAAAAGGTAGAAAGGGTAGTGCACCTTGCCCCCCACTCTCATTAAAAAGATAAAATATCTGTAGGGTAAAAAGGGGAGAGGACTCCAGAAATGGCTTCAATTCTTTTTTTTTTCCCCGGCACTCATTATCTACACCGGTGAAGCCACAGCTAAGCCAGCGGTCCCCACTCCCCTCTGCAGCGACGGTGACATGTCGGTGATGGTGTCGGTGACGGTGACTATGGCGACGGGGCATGCTGCGGTGGCCTCATCTCATCTACGGCCTGCTGGGACCGCGTGGCTGCCCCCGCTGTGGCCGAAATGGACCTCGGCAGTGCTGGATGCTGATGAGGCCTGTCACCCTGGTGGATCTATTACACACACACACACACACACACACACATGTGCATACATATTACACACACACACACACATACACACACATACACGCATACATATTAAACACAGACACACACACACACACACACACATACATGGATACATATTATGCACACACACACACACACACGCACGCACACACATGCACAACAAGCATTAATCATCAGCTGTAATGGATGACTCTGGTGTCCTAAGATCCAAAGCCCCTCCACACACACACACACACACACACACACACACACACACACACACACACACACACCACACACACACACAAACACACCTCTAAACTAAGCTGCTAAATTGCCTCTCATTCCATTCATGGTGGTCTTTGCACCATTTATTTTCATTCTGATGTGTTTATTTGTATCACTGTTCTTCATGCTTTATTTGCCGTAAATTGAAATCACAGGACTAGATAACATCAGATCCCTTGAAATTACTTCACATTTGCAAGCCCTCGTCCAGAATCCCAATGAGGATTACTACGGAGGACTCCATTACCTCTGCCTTGTTCCACGTATGTGTGTGTCCTACAGACCGGGAGTGGTATTTAGAGAAGGAGGTACAGAGTCTATTCATGTTCGAAAACTGTCAGTACAAATTAGGAATGTGTACCATGAAGTTGGCTTTGTGAACCACAAACACAACAGCAATTGGTCAAGCGAGTGTGAAACGTCACATCTCCTTTGACGTGGTTGTTGTTTTTGGTTATATTTATTCCGTTTTCAACATCAGTTCCCCCATGCTTATTTACCAGTGACTCAACTTTACAGACATACCTCTCACACAAATACACACACACACACACACACACACACACACACACACACACACACACACACACACACACACACACACACACACACACACACAACTTTGATTTACCCACATTTATTCACAGTTCTTTTGCAATGTGCCAACCACTGACATCTTTAGATTTGCACTGTCTGATACATAGAGGGGAGCTCTATGCCAGCTATGCCAGCTACACTGGCTAATGGTGCCCATTCGGAAGCAAAGCACAGCATGAGTCATCATTTCCTGCCCAACACAAGCCCAAAATTTACAGTAACTAAATGGGAGTGAGCTCAGACACATATTTCAACATTATTGGGGGAATATATTAAGAAAATAGCTTACATAAATACATAAGGTGGCATATATAACAGCTGGTGTTGCGATGGCCTGCAGGATAAAAAGTGTAATAAAGGGTTGTGTTAGGATGCATTGAGGGTGGAGATAGGGTGTTTAGGAGGATCCCAAAGGGCCCTATGTAATGACCAAAACTATTGTTGTGGGATGGTGGGGGGTGCATTATACTCTTTTTTAGGGGGGGCATATGTACAACTCCTGTCCTACCTGGACATGATCCTCTGCTCACCCTGCTGTCTCTTCACAATGAGGCACAACCATTTCCTGTCTTCTCTCAATAAGGCACAACCATTTCCTGTCTTCTCTCAATAAGGCACAACCATTTCCTGTCTTCTCTCTCAGAAATGACGGGCCAGTCACACTAGGTCTGTACACACCCTGAGTGGAACAGTGTTTAAGAAGGCTGGGGTGTGTTCCTGTGCTGCAAATGATGCTATGATACCCCTATGCTAAAGATCAAGTGAAGTCATCATACTGGCCAGTATGTGTCTTTAAAAAGCACTTTCTTGCTTTTTTTTGTATGGATGAGAGTCAGAATAACACAAACAGACAGACGGAAATACCTCTGGAGTGAGTGAAAAAAAAAAGAAAATGAATGAAACTGTGTACCATTATAAGTGAACCCTTTACAAAAATATTGTTGTTGTAAACAACATATCACAGCTGGCAGGAATTCAATGTGGCGAATTGAATGTGGATATGTTCTTTTTTGTAAGTTGTTTTGAGTGAAAGCTGCAATACTACAAACTCACATCTCAGTCTGAGTTTCACGCGGTTACGTTCACTTGCTCCGGTTACTGCATGAGGGGTGGGTATGCTGGCACGACTTCAAGAGGAATGTAGAATACAAACAACAGAAAAAAAAAACTTTTGTTTTTGCCTATTCTTCCAAACCACTGTCAACAGTGGATAGCTGAAAGCGTAAACAGAACAACACAAAGACAATCCCAAAGGGTTGTCACAGCCCAACATCAAACAAGTAAAACCCAAAAAAAAGCAAAAATCCTTCAAAAATAAATTGAGGCAATGGTGTCTGATGAGACGGGTACAACAGCGCTGCCGATCAATAGGACGTCAGGGAAGAGAGCGAGGAGGACTGAGGTGAGGAGAGAGAGAACTTTCCAGAACACAAACACATCTAAGACCTCTGACTGGCTCCAGAACAGATCCAACCCGTGCCTGGTTCGGATTCCCGGCTGAAACTATCGAGCAGTAATTCTATGCATTTTACTCCGCCCTCCCCATTCACATATTAGACACATAACAGTCAATATCAGCCATTTCACTGCATGTCCTACTCTACCCAGTATGTCTAAGCATGTCACAGTAAATATTCTTGTATCCTTGTATCTCAGAAGCAGTGTATCTGCAGTGCTCAATGGCACAATATGTACTTGAAACAAATAAAAACAAGAAACATTTTATGTAAAATATGTCAAGTCGAGTAATTCATGCCTACCAAAGCAGGTAGCCTTGCCAGCCTACTTGCATTGTTTTTACAAGGAGGATGTAGTACTCTGCCTGAAACATCAGCTACCTTTGTCTGAGCTTGTTTGATATGTTTGATACAGCTGTAATGTCCTTAACCTGCTCCATCAATGTTCTTTCCCTTTAGAGCTCATTATCGCCAGCTTCTAGATCACTTATCAGATAATAAGTCTTATCTAATTGCCTTCATCTCTCTCACTTGTTGGGCCACACTATTTCTAGTCTCCTTGTTTTCGCACTTGTTGCAAAATGGACTCTCGGCAAGGTGTGAACACTGAGCATCTATCATAAAAAAGAACTGTGACTTCACCTGATTGCTTCCACCAGATTCAGCACATTTGTGTGAAATCTTACTACCTTTTACCCCGGACGGGATTGACCAGGTATTGCAATGACCCTGTCTGTGTGTGTGTCTGTCCGCCCGTGATGCAATGACCCTGTCCGACCACATGGGGGACCAGGTTGCCATCTCTGGTTGCATTTGTTTTGTATGCAGTTAGATAGCTGGATACCTCAAGATCAGTCTGCTTTCCATTTTGGTGGATATCAACGATACATGTATAGTTCACAGCTGTGAGGAATTTTTATTTGCCCAAGCAAGTATTTTCTGACATCAGTTGGGTATTAGTTATAGAGCAAAGATGTGTCAAAACACTCCATTCTTGTATGGATGAAATTAAACCTCAGTAAAGAGCTTAAATTGTTTAAACAGACTGAGATACTTTTGTATGCTAACACAATGGATAAGTTCACACTAAATGAAATAAATAAATACACAAAACAAGAAAATACAGCACAGGCTAAGCCAAAGGAAAATACCCCCTTGTCAAAGAAGCTGACTTTGAATTCATGAAAATGGAGGCTCTTTTACATTCAAGGCCTGTTTTTGTCCAACAGCAAGGCTTGACACTGGTTTTGTCCAGCAGCTAGTCTTGTTAGCGTATGCAGCTAGCCTTGTTAGCATTTGCTCCTTGCTCTCCTCCTCTCCCTGCCTCTGTCCTCCGTGATGCGTAGCTCAAGGCGAGGCCTGACTTGTACATGACTAACACGTGGCCTGATGAAAGTCAGATCTCCCTGGTTGAGGGTGCTGATCGAAAGTACTATCTCTTCCTCTCAGCATCCGACACCCAGGGCCCCCCTCATAGCCTGCTAGTGTTGCCGTGGTTGCAGACACTGAGACACACACACAGAATTCTCATAATTGATAGGATTAGCTTTCAGCTGGCCAGGGAAACATAAAACATGAGCATGTACTTGTGCTGAAGACAGTGGGAGGACTCACATAAACATCGGCAGACAGCATTATCCTTAGAAGCCCTGATCATGGATACCAAATAAATCAGTTTAGCAAACTGTGTTAGCATTTTGCATAATGGTAAATTTATATTATATTATATTATATTATATTATATTATATTATATTATATTATATTATATTATTGGCCTGGTTTGGCTTGTGAGTTATATCTCTGAATGCTTCAAGGGAAGGGAGTTTCTAGAATACTGGAGAGACATACCAGAGGAATCTTGCTGTCATGTGGTTCAAAATGATTGTCTCCATTGTGTCTCTTTAGTCTCAACTGAGTCAGCCAAGATGTATTTTTATGTATATGTCATTTTGGAGAAGATTTTATTTTGGCGACCCTTCATGTAATGGTTGTATCTGTGCGATGTGATGGAGGGAGATGGTGTTGTTTTCTTCTCAGTCTGTGTGTGTGTGAGAGAGAGAGAGACAGAGAGTCAGGGCCGGCAGTGCTGTGTTTCTCTAATCCAGTTTGAGCTGACATACTGCACACATTAGCCGCCTGTGCGCGGTGTCCCTGGCACACCATAGCAACAACAGGTTTGGCTCCCAGCCCATTTTCAGCTGTCTCTCTCTCACTTGCAGCATGCAAAGTGGTTAATGCACCACCACCAATAGCCTAATGAATAGGTAACATCAAAATAGATTAGCCATGGTGACAGTCTGCTTTGCTGGAAACATGAGGCCCATGTGTCTTTGTGTTTGTATAAAAAAAAGAGACAGTTGGAATAATAGCAGCCATCCTGAGATACTGCAGTTTTACTCAAAGGCATGAGATAAAAACCATCCCGCCATTTCCTTTGTTGTGTAAAATGAAAGCAGGCATGTTGTAGTCATCATAACCATATACAGTAATAGCCTACAACCATTTGTGTCTGACTGCACTGTAGGCCTCTGGACCTGTGTTTTGTGTTTATTTAAAGTATTTTTGGCCTTTTTCTCAAAGCATAGAGAAAAATAGACAGAAACAGGTGGGAGGGAAAGATGGAATAAGGTCTGATTATTTTTACATTGTAGAACAAAACTGAAACCTGAAAACT
>CM050211.1:28658649-28661149 GCA_027475355.1 Coilia nasus
AAGAATTAATTAGGTAATGACAATTAAGAAATCTGAAGAAGCGCTGTAGTGTTCTGTCAGCACCTGAGCAATAACTGTGTTTGCGAGAAAGATTCAGAAAGAGAGAGAGAGAGAGCGAGAGAGAGAGAGAGAGAGAGAGAAAGAGAGAGAGAGAGAGAGTCTGGTGCCATGGCCATTCATTGCCTATTACCCACACTGCCTCGTATTGGCAACTAATGGGACTCCTTCCGTAGAAGGGTTTAAGTGTCCTACTGACCTGAACTGACCACAGCACCTTTAGATTGCTCTGTAGATGCAAGACCTTTACCCACAACCTTTTTAGATTGCTCTCTAAATGCAAGGCTTTCAGGGTAGATCAGGATGATTCAGGGGACCCAGAGCTTCACAGTGGCCCACAGAGGACGATAATATGGTTAGGGTTGGGGCCCAAAATGATTTTCTTTCAGGGGGCCCACAATTTCTAGTGGTGCCCCTGTATGTGGACACAACTAAATTCAGTGGTGGCCCATTTGAGAGGAGGGATAGAAGCACAGACTACCAGGCTGTATCTCAGTGAAATTAGTCCTCATGGTCCTCAGGGCCTGGCTTCCGCCTGTGTGGGAAGTGAAATGCGTTTCGGCCCTTTCACAGCTCACTCCTCGTCGCTCCAAGATGTCCGACTAAACAGACGTCCGACGTCTGAGCTACAAGCTTCGACCCAGATGGCTATTCAGATCTCTCTCCCTCTGCCTCAACCCACAGACCACCACACACACACACACACACACACACACATACACACACCCTTCCATCTCTCCTCTGCCTCTTGGTCGATCACAGACTGCTGGTGTACAGCTGATGGTCAGAGCGTGCGAAAAAAACAAAAAGCTCTTGAGATTAACATGAAGCTGAACTAACTGAGCCTGCAGACATTTTTTGTGAATCACATCGAACTGAGACATGATGAGCAGGAGGGCATGTAGAAAATGGAAAGATGGCGAGAGGAGAGGTTAGGAGACAAGAGGAGGGGAGGGTAGAGGAGAGGAGTGGAAAGGAGGGAGAAGAAAAGAGAATGGGGGAGAAGAGAGGAGAGGAGAGAGGAGGAGAGGAGAGAAGGGGAGAGGAGAGAAGAGGAGTGAGGAGAGTAGAAGAGAAGAGAAAAGAATGGAAGAGAGGATAAGAGAGAAGAGGAGAGGAGAGAAGACAAATAGGGGAGAATGGAGGAGAGGAGAAGAGAAGAGAGGAGAATGGAGGAGAGGAGAAGAGAAGAGGAGAGAAGAGATGAGAAGGAAGGTATGAAAGAGGAGCTGACGAAAGAGAAAGCAACCAATAAGAATGAGTGTAAAAGGAGGGAAGAAGAGACAAACCAAAAAGGGAGGCACAACAAGAAAAAAATGCAAAGAATGAAATAGCGAGGAGAAAAGTGGAGAGCAGTAGAGGTGAGGAGAGGAGATGAGACAAGAGGACACAAGACAAGAGAGAAGGGAGGAGAGCTGAGGAGAGGAGTTGAGAGGAGAGGAGAAGGGAGGAGAGGAGGAGAGGAGAGAAGACAAGAGAAGAGAGAAGGGAAAAGAGCAAAGGAGAGGAGTTGAGAGGACAGGAGAAGGGAGGAGAGGAGAGGAGCAATGGAAAGATGGGCAGGGAAACATAAGCAGGTGAGGGAAGACAGGATGCAGAAGACAGGAGAGGAGGAGAAGCAGACGTGTGGAGGAGAATGGCAAACACAGGAGAAGTGGAAATGGTAAAAATGCACAGAGAGAAAATCAAAAAAGCGAAATGACATGGAGAGAAAAAACACATGAAATCAAAACTGAACAGAACACAGAAGAACAGGGACAAGGAAAGGAAACAAAGCGAAAGGAGCCAAAAGGAGGCGAAAAGGCTAAAAACAAAGGAGACAAACGACTAAAAACAAACAATAGGAGGGTTAGAAGAGGACAGAAAATGAATAGATAGAGGAGGGAGTGGACGAAGAGAGATATGAGGAGATAAGAGAGGAGAGGACTCATAAATTGATGGAAGAGGACAGTGGGTCAGTGCCATTGGGCAGAGGTCAGTTTCCTTACAGCGGGGTCATGCATGATGGGGGCGGGGTCACGCGTGATACGGGCGGGGTCATGCGTGATGAGGGCGGCTGCTCGGGGTCGCCCCGCTGATGGGCACTGCCCACGCTGCCAACTCAGACAGCAGACAGACAAAAGCCGCTGGACGTGTGTGTGTGTGTGTGCGTGTTTGTGTGTATCTGTGTGTGTGTGTCCACGCTGTCCAGAAAGCAGGTCAGGAAGATGCCACGCCACGACTGCAGGCATATGGCGGCGCACGTGTCACATTGTATTATCTCTTGTCTCCTCAGTGGAAAACACACACACACACACACACACACACACACACACACACACACACACATATGTATGCCTCTGCCTCCTTTAAATCTCTCAATATGCCTGTCAAACCTCAGCAGCATCCACAAAGTGATCCATCTATAATCACAGCTGGTCTACAATCACAGACAGACAGACAG
>CM050211.1:28666149-28673649 GCA_027475355.1 Coilia nasus
ACACACACACACACACACACACACACACACACACACTACACTCCCCATCCACACTCCCCATCCACACCCCTGGCCCCCGCCAAAAGAAAGACAGAGAGAAAAGAGTGTGTGGGAAGTGTGGTCTAAAGGCATTTCATCACTGCTCTAAAAAGCTAACCTGCAGGATGAGGCCCCTACGTGGAGGACAGAATGGGCAGAGATGCAAGGACACTATAGCGAGCTAAGCTACGCTTACTGTACCCTGAAACATATTGAGGGGAAATTTTATATCAAAGGAAAGGTGTAAACCGGCATACAAATAGCAATGTAGATTTCTTTTAAGTTCAACAGCATCATTTACTGTTGAATATGGCACTGATGTAGTTGCTTTAAAGCTTAACCTTTATGTTCTGAGAACATTGCTTTAAGTGTGTGTGTGTGTGTGTTTGTATGTGTGTGTGTGTGGATCTTTGTTTATGGATATATGCCGGGGTGTGTGTGTTTGTGTGTGTGTGTGTGTGTGTGTGTGTATGTGTGTGTTTATGTATATATGCCTGTGTGTGTGTGTTTGTGTGCGTAGGTGTCTGTGTGTGTATGTGTAGATCTGTGTTTGTATATAAGATTGCACCATAGCCTCGTGGCCAGCACATGTGATGTTGCCTTCAGTGTCTGCGGACCCTTTCCAGTGATGGCATTAAGTGGCTCTCTGCCTGAGAGTCACACTGCCTCCTAGACACCACAGGCAGTGACTATCGCCATGGAGAGGGCGCTGGAACGCTGCGGTCACCTAGGAGATGAGCTGCTATTCTCTGTACAGTTCCGGAAGATTCAGTCGTGGTGGCGTGTTGGCAGCCTCAGTAGATAACAGAGAGCCAGATGCTGGAGTATTCACTCACAGACATTACATTACATTACACTTAGCTGACGCTCTTATCCAGAGCGACTTACAGATATTTACAGGGTTTCAGTTACAGTCCCTGGAGCACTGTGGGGTTAGATGCCTTGCTTCCGATTGCCAGACCAACTCCTTAACCACTTGGCCACAGTTGCCCACAAGCAGACATGTGTCAATTAAGCAGACCATCTCGGCGGAAATATAACTTCAGTTCTACCAGAAAAGACTCGACAGCAGATGATGATAAAGCATTTACAGTAATAAAATGCCTGGAGATGTACAAGTCGATAAATTTAACAGATGCAGAAAAAACAATAAGAATTGTCTTTGGCGCAGGCCCCCGTCTTCAAGGTTAATGTCCGTTAAATGGTTCGCATATCCTGCCGACGAAGATGGCAGGGGGCGAGAGCCTGCCCCCATCGACGAGACGGGGACCAACTGGTGACGGTTGCTGGAGGGGTGGAGGAGGAGGCGTCAAAAGTGGGCATACTGTAGGTAGCAGAGAACAGAGTTTTGAATAAATCACGAGCATCCCATTGACTACGGATGTGACAGAGTGAAATGACGTACAAGGGAATTCCCGACACCGAAAGTGTGTGATAGGTTAGAACTAGAATGAAGACGTAGTGGGGGGAAACCTCAGGAGACTACGGGAAGAGATCCGATTGGGTAGCCTCTTAGCGCGGCACCGTATCGCCGGCGCTACGACTCACTGTGACTGAAAGAAATGTAACTACAACATTACAACTTTACTACGACATTACAGAGAGTCTTTAGTAACACATTACAACCTGGTCATTGCCATTCTGGTAACAACAAAGTTATAATAGTGGGTGCGTCTTAAAGGGTTAACAGCGAAAAACAAGTGATAGAGCTACTGACAAGGTCGAGTCTTACTGGCAGAACTTTCGCCTTAGTGTCAGAGAAGAGGAGGAATAACATCCATGCTGTACGGCCCAGAACAAACTGTCCTGCCCATCAGCGTTCCTAAAGTGCTAAGTGTTAAGGGTACGCTAAGAGCCTTACCAGGGAAGTTAAATGAAATGACAAACCTACGGTGGGCCCAAGGGGACAAAAAAGCCTGACACTTTCCTGAACATACCACAAGATTTATGCTGCCATGTTCCATTAGCTGCCACAACCTGACATTACTCATGAAGACAGGTCTTGTCCAGGGATAAAACAGCACTATTCCTTTATATTTTATACACTTGCCTTGACAGCACGGTGCTTGTATGTATCCATTAAATATACACTCGCCTTGACTGCCTGGCGGTGCCTGGACAGATGAAGACATGTGTCAATTAAGCTGTCACTGCGTCAGTCATTACTTGTCATGAGTAGCCATGACACTTACCCACTAATGGTGACGTGATGCAGATAATGTGCCCTGACAGTTTAAAGCAGAAATGGCCTTTAACAAGACATTTGTTTATTAAATGTTCTGTGGCTTTTCAGCACCTCTTTATTTCTCATCTCACAATCTCCCATCTCATTATCTCATTACAGTGTGTTTGTGTGCGTGTGTGTGTGTGTGTGTGTGTGTATGTGTGTGTGTGTGTGTGTGTGTGTGTGTGTGTGTGTGTGTGTGTGTGTGTGTGTGTGTATGCTTTAGAGGTAAAAAGCATATGGGAGCATGTGAATGACCATATGTTAGTGTTGTTAGAGACTGAAAAGCACAGGCTTAGACTGTCATTGTTCACTGTAAAGTAGTGTAAACAAAAATGGGGGTGGGGGGTGTCAATAGGGGGGGTCTCTCAACTTTCAATTCACAGGCTTTGATAAATAAATAATTTAATATTCATCTCATAATTAAACAAAAGCATAAATATGGGGACATGTATTATCAAGCACTATAGTGTAGTTATGTACTGTAAGTAAGTGATAATGTTCTATGAGGCGTCTTGCATCACTCTGAAGTGGCTTATTTTAGAAGAATGACCGACTTGCAGAACATTATTCTGCTTACTATATGGCTACTTGCCAAAATGATAATGGAAAGTTAGAAACTTCTAACAATGTCATATTTTAAATATATTGTTGCCGCTTCATGGCTTCCGATGCAAAAAAATACTTCTCGGAAATAGGATGTTGCAAAGCAATGTGTCCAGATGTTAAATAACTTATTGTTAATATTCTGTTATGATAAGTGAACAGACTGCTTGCGGAGTGATATGAAAGACGCACAAAACTTGTTGTAATTGACAGAAGTCATTACAAAAAATGTTTTGAACCTCCGAACGTTGGAGCAGGCCATTCAAAATGAATGGGACATTTGTCAGCATTCTAAAAACCTGTACAATAAATACATAATAAATAAATAAGTAAACACACACACACACACATATGTATATATATATATATATATATATAGTTTTATATGTATTATAGGTTTTGTGCAATGCTCATTCAGATCAGAACTGATGCTAAATCTGTTGGAGGTTCATAAGTGGCCTTCGCTATCATTGTTTTTTTTTTTTTTCTCGACTATTTCATTTCAGGCTGTCAGCCAGTTGGCTGTCAGTCCCCGATGTAGCAGGGGAGGATGGGAGAAACAGATAGATAGATAGATATTTCATGTGGATGTAATTCATCTTTAAACCCTTGCCACTCCATTTAAAAGTCAAATTTGAATCTATTTTCGGGAGGGGTTTCCGATGGGGGCCAAATCTTTTCTCAAAGCATAAACTGTATCTCCCAGACACTGGCCGGCCCATGTTCTCACCCCATCGCACAGGCTAGATGCTAGATGCTGCATTTCCTTGGATTTTTTTTCTCATTTGTGTTGAAGCCAGGTAATCTTAGATAGAAATCATTAATTTCCTTTGCCTATAATAACCAAAGTATAACTCTCTTCTGTGTCCCATCATGCTTTCTCTCTCTCCCCACTCTTCATTCGTCTCTCTGTTTCTCTCTGTCCTTCTGTCTGTCTGTCTGTCTGTCTGTCTGTCTGTCTGTCTGTCTGTCTCACCTCAGACAATATGGCATCCTACACCTTCTATAACAACATAATAATTAAAAGCTTTATAAATTCACAACCAGCAACATTTTGTTTCACTAGCCTGACATCTGTGATCACCCACACCCACTGGTATATCACTGCAGAAGCAGGAGCCTTACACCACTGGTCATGTCTGCCCCATTCTTCTGTGCATTCACCTGTGTGAATACGGCTCTGTCAGTTCACTTGTGTGAAGATGACTCTGTCCGTGTGTCTGTGAAAATTCTCATTCATCATGGTATTTAAAAGCGCTAAGTTGTAAGCAACTGGTCTTCAAGCTTGAACCTTTCACCTTTCACCTTTCATTCAAAAGGCTTCTTTAGTTCTAGCCTGTTGTTTACCTGTCTGATGACTACTCTGTCAATGTACCTGTGTAACTATGGCTCTGTCTATCCACCTGTGTGAAGACGGCTCTGTTCATTCACCTAGTTGACGATGTATGGCCTGGGCTAAATGCCTTTGTGCTCAGACACAGATGCAGTACCATGGAGGAGATATTGCATCAGTGGTGTCCAGCAGCATCTCTCTCTCTCTCTCTCTCTCTCTCTCTCTATCCATCCATCCATCCATCCATCCATCCATCCATCCATCCATCCATCTATCTATCTATCTATCTATCTATCTATCTATCTATCTATCTATCTATCTATCTATCTATTTATCTATCTATCTATCTATCTATCTATCTATCTATCTATCTATCTCTCTCTCTCTCTCTCTCTCTCTCTGTGTCTCTCTGACTCTGTCTCTCCCTCTCCACTCCCTCCACTGACCCCCAGTCTCTTGCTGTCTCTGTGTCTGTGTGTGTCCATTCTCCTGTCCTGTCCCTCTGGGCTCACCTTCACTCTCTCTCACTCCTCTTCTCTTCTCCTGTCCTGTCCCTCTGGGCTCACCTTCACTCTCTCTCACTCCCTCTCTTTCTGTCTTACTCTTCCTCTGTCTCTCTCTTTTTTGCTCTCACTCTCTTTCTGTTTCTTTTTCTTTGTCTTTTTTCTTTCAATCTCTCTCTCTCTCTCATTCTCTCTCTCTCTCTCTCTCTTTCTCTTGCTCCCTCTCTCTCTTCCTTTTTCGTCTTTCTCCATGTATTTGGCTTCGTTGACTGTTCCTCATGTTTCTGTCCCGAGTTTCTTGTAAAGAAAAGATGCTTTGAAGTCCAAGTAGGACACATTTCTTATGAAAATGTTAATTATTTTTTAAATTCCTTTAAAAATTAAATTTTAAATTCCTTAATTAAACATTAAGTGAGCCGGTGTTGCTAGCTTAATTGCTGAACATGACACTGTGTACCATCAGGATCCAATTAGCAGGAAGTGTAGAGGTTAACAAAAGCCAGTCTTGCCAGTGTGTGTGTGTGTGTGTGTGTGTGTGTGTGTGTGTGTGTGACTGTGTGTGTGTGTGTTTATGTGTGTGTGTGTGTGCATTTGTGTGTGTGATTGAGTGTGTGTGTGTGTGCATGCATGTGTGTTTGCTTCACTCAGTCTGTAGTCACTTGGGAAAAAAAAAAAATCACGCTGAATGACCCTGGCGCCAGATTCGTGAGTAGTACTGTAAACCTAGTTGCCTGTGAATGCTGGCAGTTATATATCTCTCAGTTTGCTGCCATTGTCTGTGGCTAAATACTAAGGCATACAGTATGCTGTCCTTGATCCCAAGCTTTCAGTACTGTATGGCTCAATGTTTGCTATGCATGCATTGTATAGCATATAAGCAGGGGTGAAACAAGCTTCAAATTCCTCCCACATTCCAATTCCAACCATATATTGCCCAGCTCTCTTCAGCTTCATGCAGCCTTGACAAAACATTGCAGTATTTAAAAGCCTGTATGGAATGGAAAATAATTACTGCCAAGGCACTTGACATTGACATTGTGTACCGCAAAAGATACACAAAAGATACACAAAAAAAACTCACACTACCATAATTTTAAAACAACTGATAAGAAGACTGTGTTCTCTCTCTCTCTCTCTCTCTCTCTCTCTCTCTCTCTGTCTCTCTCTCTCTCTCTCTGTGTTTGTGTGTGTGTGCATGCATATGTATGCACATGTGTGTGTGTGTGTGTATGTGTTGTGAACACTTGTACTTACACTTGTGTATTTGTCAGCTCCTCTGTTTGGCCCTGAATGCCCGCTCATGGACACAAAGTGTGTTTGTACCCTGCATACTAGGGGTGCTACGGTTTCGGATTGTATTCGAATCCGTTCGGTTCGTTTAGCATGGTTCGGTTCATTCTGTAGATCGGATCGGAACACGAGATATTAAACTTGCTTGTTTAATAAAAAGTCTTTGCTTATGCATTCTGTGTAGCGTGCGTTGTACGGGCGTACGGCAAGGGTGTTTAGGACCCGGGGGAATGGTTTCTCTTCAGTACCGCCTTCAAAGACGCAAGAGCCAATGAGAATTTTCCCGAGCTTGCCTTCAACCTATCAGCGCTCCGACACAGACGCTGGGGAAGAGACACGTGTATGCGAGACAAACTTTTGAGCGCAGAAAACATGGCAAGTGTAGGAGAAGACACGAGACCCAAGTTTGAAGAGGCACCATCGTCTCTGAAATCCGCGGTGTGGGAACATGATCCGTTGCACCCCTACTGCATACCCTGTGCAAGTTTGCCATTCTAACGAGTGTTTGTACCCTGTGAAGTGTGTGTACTTTGTATACCCTGTGAAGTCTGTGTGTGTGTGTGTGTGTGTGTGTGTCCTGCATATCCTGTGCAAAGTTGTCATTCAGAAGTGTGTGTGTACGCTGTGTAGTGTGTGTGTGCCCTGCGTATTCTGTGCAAGGTTGTCATTCGGAAGTGTATGTGTACCCTGTGAAGTGTGTGTGTGTGTGTGTATCCCGTGTACCCTGTGCTAAGAGAACAGCCAATGAAGTGGCTGCATACGATGATAAGTAGGTGATGATGGTGAAGCAGTGAGCTTTGGATCCTTTACAATGTAACTTATTAGTTATCAGGGTGCGTTATCATCAGAGACAGAGAGAGACAGTTAGAGAGACAGACAGACAGACAGACAGACAGATACAGAGAGAATGAGAGAGAGACTGACAGGCAGAGACAGACAGACAGACAGGGGGAGAGAAAGATAGGAAAAGAGAAAAAGAGGCTACCAGGCTACCCTGGGTAGATCGAGACAAGAGAATATGTGCTCAGTGTAGAAATGAGGCAATAGAAGACGAACTACATTTCCTCACCGAATGTCAAAAATACAGACATAAGAGAAATGTGCTAAAAGTTGTTGGTAACATTTTCTGTACTATAAACACATCTATAAAGGGTTAAAATACTTTCATAAAGCTTTATAATGATCAACATAAGTATTCACAACTATTTATACACACTCATGATTGCACTCGTAAGGCATTATAATGGTATGCTATAAGCCTTTACAGCTCTAATTGACACATTGCATTATAAAGCTTTTTCAACCTTTTTCCCCTCATCACGGTCCTTATCAAGAAGTAAAAATAACTGTATAATGCACTGTGTCAGTTAAGGTTGCAAAGACTTATAAAAATAGCATTATAATGCTTTATGAGAGTCAGTCAGTAATATGTATAAATAGGTGTGTATGTCAAACTTTAAAAAGCTTTATGGATGCATTATAACCGTTTATAAATGTGTTTTATA
>CM050211.1:28676149-28686149 GCA_027475355.1 Coilia nasus
CTCAAATGCCCCATAAATGCAGTTGACTTCTCTTCCTCAGGGGGTTTCCAATCAATCACGGCTCCTTTCCCACTGTTATTGGACTGACTGAAACCCACCGGCACGGCTCCTAAAACAACAGCTCCTCGCATTCCCACACTGCTGCCCGGATCCCAATTACATTACAAGTGTTTGGGATACGCGGACGCAGGCGGAGATTCTTGTTGACAAACTGTGCTGTTAGCGCAATTCACCGGCTAGCCGGCGAGGCACGGAGAGTGGCACATTTGTTCTTCATCTTCATAGCCTGAGGCTCGTGGCCGCGCTCTCCACTTTCACCTGCGTCTTCAATGGCAGCGAAGGCAATAAAACACAGGTATATTGGGTTTCGACTACGGGGGCTCATTACTCAGCTGAGGTGAGCAAGGTATAAGAATGTCGGTTAGCTGCTAACAGAAAATGCCTGTGGGATCTTTAATTGTCTCTGCGGGCAGCATTGTGTGCTTAGGGTTTTTTGTATCATCGTTTAGTCATCACTATTAGCCTACCATTATCATCATCATTACTTTCACTTTCACCATCACTGTCAGACTTTCTTTCTCTCTCTCTCTCTCCTCACAGACACTCTCCTCACTGTCAGCCTCTCCATCAAGGTAATGGAAGCCAGCTGGTAGCTGTGTGAAGTGAGCGCACTTCCCTAGCGGTATCTTAAGTGATGTGCTAGCAAAGGGGGCTAAAACCCATGGGGATTAGCATCTTAACGCTAACAGTGTAACGCCATCACCATTATCGTCTTCATTTTCTTTATAGCTCGAATTTTTTCAATTCTGTGTTAATGTCTATGCCTGTGTAATTGGCAGAGATGACAATAAAGCTAACTTTTATGTTGATGTACCACTAAATAAAGCTGAAATTACTCATCCTCAAGTGAATGTTGGAATAAACACAAAGGTTTTGTAATCATGTATTTCTACAAACACGATATTTATATCCTACACGATTGTTCTCCTATCATATCGTCATCCTCAACTTAACTTTCATCTGTATCATCTTAACAATTACAATTACTTATTTATCATGATCATTCTTATCATATATCAAGATTCTTTTTTGCCCTTACCAGTGTTCCTCCTACTAAGTATCGTGTTTTCTCAAAACTCCTCCTTTTCCATAATACTGAGCTTTTCTCTCTCTCTCTCTCTCTCTCTCCCTCTGTGTGTGTTTGTGGGTTTGTATATATGTGTGTGTGTGTTTGTGAGTGTGCATACATGTCTCGGTGCGGTCATAATCTTTCTGACATCTTCTGACCCTTGGCCAGGAGCTGGCATTTACAGTAAACGCACATCCTAGAGATCATCATGTTCCTCCTCCTCCTCCTCCTCCAACTCCTCTCTGTGAAGGACCTTGGGCAAATATGCATCATCTTTCCATGGCTGTCGTATCTACACAACCCAAAAGGCACAGGTTACATATGAAGTAGGAAGGAGATGGATAGTATCAGTGTGTGTACAAACTTTAACATATCCACTGACATTTACACGTGCAGTCACACACAAACAGATGCAAGTTCACACAAACAGTACATACACACACACACACACACACTCACACACACACACAGTATGAAACATCACTGTGTGCAAAAGAATAACATCCTGTTCAGAAGACACATTTGTAACTTTTTTTTTTTTTTGGTGTATCTACATGTAACAATATGTAATATTGTGTACTTACACTGTACATACCTAACACTAAACCTAATTCTATCCTTTACCTTAACCCTATGGTATAGTGTAAGTACATAATATTATGTGTTGTTACAAACTTATTTAAAGTGTACTTCATGATGTAGACACACTTGTTACAGAGACAGTAAAATAAAGTGTTTTTTAAAATAAAGTAGTTGAGTATTACATGATGATAGTGATTATAAGTTTGGTTACACTTTATTTTACTGTCCTTGTTACATCAATTAGGCACAGTGTAACAAAGTGTGTAACAATATGTAACATTATGTACTTACACTGTACCATAGGGTTAGGGTCAGGGTTAGTGTTAGACATATACAGTATAAGTACATAATATTACATTTGTTGTTACAAGTGGATACAGACTTTCTTTCTCTCTCTCTCTCTCCTCACAGACACTCTCCTCACTGTCAGCCTCTCCATCAAGGTAATGGAAGCCAGCTGGTAGCTGTGTGAAGTGAGCGCACTTCCCTAGCGGTATCTTAAGTGATGTGCTAGCAAAGGGGGCTAAAACCCATGGGGATTAGCATCTTAACGCTAACAGTGTAACGCCATCACCATTATCGTCTTCATTTTCTTTATAGCTCGAATTGCTTCAATTCTGTGTTAATGTCTATGCCTGTGTAATTGGCAGAGATGACAATAAAGCTAACTTTTATGTTGATGTACCACTAAATAAAGCTGAAAGTACTTATCCTCTAGTGAATGTTGGAATAAACACAAAGGTTTTGTAATCATTTATTGCTACAAACACGATATTTATATCCTTCACGATTGTTCTCCTATCATATCGTCATCCTCAACTTAACTTTCATCCGTATCATCTTAACAATTACTTATTTATCTATTTTACTTATTTATTTTACTGTCCTTGTTACATCAATTAGGCACAGTGTAACAAAGTGTGTAACAATATGTAACATTATGTACTTACACTGTACCATAGGGTTAGGGTCAGGGTTAGTGTTAGACATATACAGTATAAGTACATAATATTACATTTGTTGTTACAAGTGGATACAGACTTTCTTTCTCTCTCTCTCTCTCCTCACAGACACTCTCCTCACTGTCAGCCTCTCCATCAAGGTAATGGAAGCCAGCTGGTAGCTGTGTGAAGTGAGCGCACTTCCCTAGCGGTATCTTAAGTGATGTGCTAGCAAAGGGGGCTAAAACCCATGGGGATTAGCATCTTAACGCTAACAGTGTAACGCCATCACCATTATCGTCTTCATTTTCTTTATAGCTCGATTTTTTTCAATTCTGTGTTAATGTCTATGCCTGTGTAATTGGCAGAGATGACAATAAAGCTAACTTTTATGTTGATGTACCACTAAATAAAGCTGAAATTACTTATCCTCTAGTGAATGTTGGAATAAACACAACGGTTTTGTAATCATGTATTGCTGCAAACACGATATTTATATCCTTCACGATTGTTCTCCTATCATATCGTCATCCTCAACTTAACTTTCATCCGTATCATCTTAACAATTACTTATTTATCTATTTTACTTATTTATTTTACTGTCCTTGTTACATCAATTAGGCACAGTGTAACAAAGTGTGTAACAATATGTAACATTATGTACTTACACTGTACCATAGGGTTAGGGTCAGGGTTAGTGTTAGACATATACAGTATAAGTACATAATATTACATTTGTTGTTACAAGTGGATACAGACTTTCTTTCTCTCTCTCTCTCTCCTCACAGACACTCTCCTCACTGTCAGCCTCTCCATCAAGGTAATGGAAGCCAGCTGGTAGCTGTGTGAAGTGAGCGCACTTCCCTAGCGGTATCTTAAGTGATGTGCTAGCAAAGGGGGCTAAAACCCATGGGGATTAGCATCTTAACGCTAACAGTGTAACGCCATCACCATTATCGTCTTCATTTTCTTTATAGCTCGATTTTTTTCAATTCTGTGTTAATGTCTATGCCTGTGTAATTGGCAGAGATGACAATAAAGCTAACTTTTATGTTGATGTACCACTAAATAAAGCTGAAATTACTTATCCTCTAGTGAATGTTGGAATAAACACAACGGTTTTGTAATCATGTATTGCTGCAAACACGATATTTATATCCTTCACGATTGTTCTCCTATCATATCGTCATCCTCAACTTAACTTTCATCCGTATCATCTTAACAATTACTTATTTATCTATTTTACTTATTTATTTTACTGTCCTTGTTACATCAATTAGGCACAGTGTAACAAAGTGTGTAACAATATGTAACATTATGTACTTACACTGTACCATAGGGTTAGGGTCAGGGTTAGTGTTAGACATATACAGTATAAGTACATAATATTACATTTGTTGTTACAAGTGGATACACTAAAAGGGGAACCGTAAAATAAAGTGTTACCTATAGTTAAGTAGGTACATGGGATTAATTACAGTTAATTGCATGTACAGTAATTGCATGAGAGTAATTCAATAGTTACATATTAATTACATCAGTTACAGAGTTATTGAATAGTTATAAGACAGTGGTAGCTCAGTAGTTACACAATAGAAAAGCTACTTGTTGAGTAGAAGTGTCTGGTGTGATTTCAAGACGGTTAAGAGATCTGATATCTGAGATTGACAACTTGTTTTTTTCTTTCTGAGAGAAAGCCAAAACTTGCATTGTCCTATGCCAGGTACTACATAGCATTGCCCTATGGCAGTTACTGTACTACATAGCATTGTCCTATGTCAGCTGCTACAACACATTGCCCTATGACAGCTACTGTACTACAACACATTGCCCGATGCCAGCTACTACTACATAACATTTGCCTGTAACAGCTACTACAACACATTGCCCTCTGACAGCTACTGTACTACATAGCATTGTCCTATGCCAGCTACTACTACATAACATTTGCCTGTAACAGCTACTACAACACATTGCCCTATGACAGCTACTGTACTACATAGCATTGTCCTATGCCAGCTACTACAACACATTCACCTATGCCAGTTGCTGCCCCCATGACACTCCCACAGTGTGAGTCTCACTACTGCGGCCAAGCCACACAGGAGAGTCTACAGAGCCTTGGGGTGGCTCAGCCTAATAGAATAAATAAAGAAATGCTTCTGCCCCCAAAAACGAAATGCACAATTAAAGCAAAGCCTTATTGCGGCCGTCGGAGATAAAGTCTTATCAAGGCCGTGCTGTGACAAGCGGTGGTGTTTTCGGCAGTCATAGCGATCCACGCCCGTGAGTATCCATCTAGCTAATAGGACGAAGAGGAGTTATTGATTGCTGAGGTTGCTCAGTGCCACAGGCCAGCAAGGTGAAGGAATCCTAACCCCCCTTCACCCCACCTCCCACACACAGACATATCCAGCCCCCCACCCCCACTCCAAAACAGAAAAAAAGGAAAAGTAGATAACTTTCATTTTACAAAGTAGCAGTCGGCAGTTTCCAATTCTACTTGTCATCATTCATCTGAAGGTCAGTGGGAGTGGAGGAGGAGTGTGTTGAGTGGAGAGAGAGTGTGATGAAAGTGTGTGTTGCATGGAGAGAGAGTGTGAGGAGAGTGTGTTGCATGGAGAGAGTGTGTGTTGCGTGGAGAGACAGTGTGAGGTGAGAGTGTGTTGCATGGAGAGACAGTGTGAGGTGAGAGTGTGTTGCATGGAGAGAGAGTGTAAGGAGAGAGTGTGTTGCGTGGAGAGAGAGTGTGAGGAGAGAGTGTGTCTTGTGTGGAGAGAGAGAGTGGGAGTGCAGGAACAGTGTGTTGCATGGAGAGAGAGTGTGTTGCATGGAGAGAGAGTGTGTTGCATGGAGAGAGAGTGTGTTGCGTGGAAAGAGAGTGTGAGTGGAGGTGGAGTGTGTTGCGTGGAGGTCAGTGTAAATGGAGGAGTGTATTGCATGTAGAGAGAGTGTGAGCAAGAGTGTGTTGCATGGAGAGAGTGTAAGTGCAAGGGGAATGTGAGTAGAGTGTGGGAGTGGAGGAGCGTGATGCGTGGAGGTGGAATGTGTTGAGTGGAGAGAGAGTGTGAGTGAGAGTGTGTTGCATATAGAGAGTGTGAGTGAGAGTGTGTTGCATATAGAGAGTGTGAGTGAGAGTGTGTTGCATGGAGAGAGAATGTGTTGCGTGGAAAGAAAGTGTGAGTGGAGGTGGAGTGTGTTGCGTGGAGGTCAGGGGGAATGGAGGAGTGTATTGCATGTAGAGAGAGTGTGAGTGAGAGTGTGTTGCATGGAGAGAGAGTGTGAGTGCAAGAGGAGTGTGAGGAGAGATTGGGAGTGGAGGAGTGTGTTGCGTGGAGAGAGGGTGTGAGGAGAGAGTGTGTCTTGCGTGGAGAGAGAGTGTGAGAAGACTCAGAGTGGAGGAGTGTGTTGCGTGGAGGTGGAGTGTGTTGAGTGGAGAGAGGGTGTGAGGAGAGAGTGTGTCTTGCGTGGAGAGAGA
Organism: Coilia nasus; assembly: GCA_027475355.1. Taxonomy (NCBI): domain Eukaryota; kingdom Metazoa; phylum Chordata; class Actinopteri; order Clupeiformes; family Engraulidae; genus Coilia; species Coilia nasus. The sequence goes on from CM050211.1 coordinate 28,682,280, forward strand.
GTGGAAGTGCAGGAGTGTTGTGTGGACAGAGAGAGGTAGTGTCGGAGGAGTGTGTTGCGTGGAAGTGGAGTGTGTTGAGTGGAGAGAGGGTGTGAGGAGAGAGTGTGTCTTGCGTGGAGAGAGAGCTTCACAATCTTGGTGATATGGCATTTGTATATGGAATTTTTACGCCCTGTTTACATGTATCTCAATTTTTAGATATCTAGACTGATTTTTTTATCCGTTTGCGCCACTTGTTTACATGTAAACAGAGTTTTAGTGAACTCAAACAGATATTATTTGAACAGATAACAATTGTTTTTTAGGGGGAGGGAGGAGACAATAATTGGATCTTTTCAGAGGCCCAGCCATCTCTCTGGGCAGGCCTGTTTGCGTGAAGAGAAACTATGAGAGGAGTGTGTTTTGTTGAGAGAGAGTGTGAGTGTGGTGAGAGAGAGTGTGTGTGAATGCGAGTGTGTTGCATGGAGGAGTGGAGTGTGTTGTACGTAGAGAGAGAGAGAGTGTGTGTGTTTTAGAGAGTGTGTGTAATTGTGAGTGTGTGACTGAGAGCTACGCTGGGAGAGGAAGTGGCGGGTCAAGCAGGCGGATTTGGCCCGCAGTGTTTTGTTATTAAACTGGCACAGGCAGACGCTATCTCATTTCATCGCTCTTCTAAGAGCGCAAGTTAAGACTCCTGCCATCACTCAGCGTTTCTCGCCGCTCCGCTCCGCTCCGCTCGCTCTGCGTCGCGAGGATAAAAAATGTGTCAGACCGTAAAATGAGGATGCGGATGAGTCACTGGAGGCAATGCAAGCGTTTTCTCTTCAGCCACAAATCTCATAAATCTTTAGCGAAATATAATAAATACACAGGAGACAGGAGACGGTTCAGTGCTAAAAGCTTCATCAATCAGTGCGCGCGCGGCCGCCCCACCAGCTGAAAACGCAAGATGGCCGCATTATTCTGCCAATCAAAACCCACTGCAAATGGAGGAAGGAAATGACACAGGGGGGGGGATTGTGCATCTCTATCACCTGATTATGAACAAACTGAGCAGCAGGACTTCTGAGCGTGGGGAGGAGAGCAGTAGGAGGAGGAGACCTGCTGACTCGACAGTTTTGCCAAACAATCAGCAACTTCACACTCTGAGGGGGGTGAAAAGAAAATAAAAGAAACAGAAAAGCAAGAAAAGATCTGAAGTGTGTACCGTACATGAGCAATGCTCTTCTTTTTCCGGATGTCTTTCTTGACAAGCAAACAAGTATCTATAAAGCATGGGCTTGGGTAAGAGTTAGGGCTGTTTTCATGCCCCATCAAGCCAAGCAGGGTTGCTTCTAGGAGTCCCACAAGAGCACAGCATGAGCAAGGCACTATGGGGAAAAAAGCCTGTTTAGAGGGGAGATACTCTTTCAGATGTTAGTGCATAAATAATGCTGTGCCTTGTCTGCATCATAAAAAGGGTTTTACAAATGACTCTCGCTCACACACACACACACAGACACACACCACGCCACAACACAACACACACACACACACACACACACACACACACACACACACACACACCACGGCATAACACAACACACACACACACACACACACACACACACACACACACCATGGCACAACACAACACGCACGCACGCACACACACACACACACACACTCATACTGTACATACAGGGAGAAACAGAAAGAAACAGGAAGAGTAAAGGTCTTGCAGTGCAAGATATATCTACACTGCTACAGCACAAAAAGAAGTCTGAGACGATTATTTCTCCAAATGGTTGCCATTATTAGAGGGAGCAAATGTACAGGTATATTTAGTTCTGTCCCGTTTTCTTCTGCTTGGAAACATTGCAGGTGCGAAATGAAGAAATATGTTTTTTTTTAAGCTAGAGGAACCTCACCAGACAGCACAATGCAGCACAGTGGTGATATATGGGCTTTAAATATGTATATGTGTGCATGCATACATGCATGTGACAGCACAGATGGGGAAAGAAGAGAGAGGGCAAACATGCACAGGCAAGCATGACATGTACGTGCTGTATATGCAGACACAAATGCTAATAGCGCTCATGTGCGGATCCTTCACATAAACACAGACACATTCTTGCATGCACAAATGCACACACACACACACACACACACACATGCACATGCAAACACATTCACCAACGTATGTAACTATTTACTGTGTGTATGAGACACAGTGTGTATATGGGTCTGGGTGTGTGTGCATGTGAGAGTGTTTATACTTACATGTATTTGTCTGTGTATGTGTGTATGTGCATGCAGTTGCAGTAGCGTGTGTGTGTGTGTGTGTGTATGTGTGTGGGTGGGCAAGAGTGTGTGTGTGGGTGTGTGTGTGTGTGGGTGTATGTGTGTGTGTGTGGGTGGGCAAGTGTGTGTGTGTGTGTGTGTGTGTGTGGGTGGGCAAGTGTGTGTGTGTGTGTGTGTGTGTGTGTGTGTGTGTGTGTGTTCGTCCCTATACAGTGGATCAGCAGCGTCAGTAGGGATGAGGGGGAAGAGCCACAGGATGTGCTTCCCCGAAGAGGAAATGTGATCTGGTGCAGTGAGGAGGAGGAGGAGGAAAAGGAGGAGGTGGAGGACGGGGAGAGGCTCCTTTTATCTTAGTCATACAGCAGGGCCAGCCTCTCAGCCCCCAACTCTCCCAAGCACAGGACTCCTTCAAAAGAGCAGCAGGATGATGGAGAGGGAGTGTGTGTGTGTATGTGTGTGTATGTGTGTGAGAGAAAGAGAGATAGAGACAGAGAGAGAGAGAGAAAAAGAGAGAGGGGATCTGTCAGGAGGGGTGTTCTACTGCCAATGGTCTGCTACGGTTGGCCAGTGTGTGTGTGTGTGTGAGATGCACGAGGCCACAACTCGGCCACGGTTCTCACTCCTCCCCCATCCCCCTCTCCCTCCCTCTCCCTCCCTCTCTCTGACCACCCTCCCCTCCGAACCCCTCCACGCTCCCTCCCTGCTCCCCCTTTCCCTATCACCCCCCCCCCTTTCCTGCCCCTACCTTTCTGACCCCCCAGCCTGGCAGAACACTTCCCCGGGACATTTCCCCCAGCCTAGCAGGACATTTCCCCAGAACATTTCCCCCAGCCTGGCAGGACATGTTCACACACATGCCAGATGAGTGAAGCCCAGGTCTGGGGGAAATGGGGAAGGTGGGCGGGAGTGGGAGTGGGAGTGGGGGTGGAGGTGGGAGTGGAGGTGGGGTTGAGAGCAAAAATCAAAGGGTTGTTTCGTTTTTAGTGTCTCTTGACAGACAACCATACAGATACAAAGTGAGTGATAGAGAATGAGAGAAAAAGAGAGAAAGAGAGAGAGAATGGGAACAAAGGACCATGAGTTAGGAGCTGAGCTGAGAGAGAAAGGAGGGAGATGTGGAAAGAGAGGAGAAGAGAGAGAAGAAGAAAGAGAGAGGAAGAGAGAGATGGGTATGGAGGCAGTGGGAACTCTAAACTCTCTCTCCAGAGACAGGAAAGACAGATAGAGAAAGACATGGAGAAGGAGTTTAAAGAGAACGAGGGAAATGATAGAGAAGCTAGAGAAATGGAAAGCACGAAAGAGAGGAAAGAGAGAGAAAGAGGTAGAGAAAGTAAAAAAGGATAGAGACTAGGGGGACAGAGAGTGAAGTACAGAGAAGTACAGAGACAAAAGTCCCATTTTTATCATTGTGATCACACAGCCCACCACAGAATTCATCAGTCACATTTAACCCATCACACAGACGTGAGCAGGGCCAGCCATGACAGGAGCAGTGTGTGGAGGGGGGGGTACCATGCTCAGGGTACCGCAATGGTGCTACTGGCGACCTGGGATTTGAACCTACAATCCTGCCGTCAACACCAAGGTCCAACACCTTAACCACTA
>CM050211.1:28691149-28693649 GCA_027475355.1 Coilia nasus
TTCCCTTCCAGTCTTTTCAGTAAACAGTGATTGACAGTCAACCACAGTCCCCAGTGAGGCTCTGATGTGTGGGAAGAGGGAGACAGGGAGATAGGGGCTGAGGCTCTGATGTGTGGGGAGAGGGAGACAGGGAGATAGGGGCTGAGGCTCTGATGTGTGGGGAGAGGGAGACAGGGAGATAGGGGCTGAGGCTCTGATGTGTGGGGAGAGGGAGACAGGGAGATAAGGGCTGAGGCTCTGATGTGTGGGAAGAGGGAGACAGGGAGATAGGGGCTGAGGCTCTGATGTGTGGGGAGAGGGAGACAGGGAGAGGGTCTGAGGCTCTGATGTGTGGGGAGAGGCAGACAGGGAGAGGGTCTGAGGCCCTGATATTGGGGAGGGGGGGGGGGACTGGGAGATAAGGGCTTTGGGTCAGGGACAATGGCCAGCCACCTAGCCATGCAGCCAGGCATCCAGCCATCCAGCCAGTGCTCCCCTCTTCCTCCATACCACTCGATGTCCACACTCCCCTCTCCCTCTGCCACATCACTTGATCCCCATGCTCCCCTCTTCCTCCATACCGCTCGATGTCCACACTTTCCCTCCCTCTCCCCACCACTTCATCTCCACACTCCCCTCTCCCTCTCCATCACTCGATCCCCACACTCCCCTCTCTCTCCCCCATCACTTGATCTCCGAGCTCCCCTCTTTCTCCCAACCACTCGATGCACCTCCTTGTGCACGATCTCCTCTTTTTCTCTCCACCACTGGAGCTCCATGCTCCATGCTCCTCACGATCCCTCTCCACACCTCCATCTACTCCTCTGTCCCTTCCTGTGCCTCCTTCTCCTCTTCCTTTTCTTCTCTATCCCCCTTTTCCTCATACTCCTCCTTCTCTCTGTCCCTTACTGCACCTCCTTTTCCCCTTTCTCCTCCTCTCCACTCCTTCTGCCCTCCATCCCTGCCCACTACTCGATCTCCCCGAGCTCCCCTCCATCCCTGCCCACTACTCGATCTCCCCGAGCTCCCCTCCATCCCTGCCCACTACTCGATCTCCCCGAGCTCCCCTCCATCCCTGCCCACCACTCGATCTCCCCGAGCTCCCCTCCATCCCTGCCCACCACTCGATCTCCCCGAGCTCCCCTCCATCCCTGCCCACCACTCGATCTCCCCGAGCTCCCCTCCATCCCTGCCCACCACTCGATCTCCCCGAGCTCCCCTCCATCCCTGCCCACCACTCGATCTCCCCGAGCTCCCCTCCATTCCTGCCCACTACTCGATCTCCCCGAGCTCCCCTCCATCCCTGCCCACTACTCGATCTCCCCGAGCTCCCCTCCATCCCTGCCCACCACTTGAGCTCCATACCTCCCTCCATTTCCTGCATACCTCCTCCTCCCCCTCCTCTGCCTCCCCCTCCTCTTCCTCCACAACCATTACTTCCATGGTCAAGCACCCAGACACCAGACCCATCAGCCTCACAGACAGCTATTGCGGTGTAATTTCATTTTGTTTCATCCCGTAGCTCTCCGTTTTTTATATCCCCAATCCTGTTTTTTTTTTCTGCTCAAAACCCATCTAGGCTCCTGTTTAGAAAATGACCATCCATTACGTCCCGTCAGAACACAAAAGGCGGTGAGACACGCGCCATCAATCAGTCGTAGGGGTTTTGTGCGCCATGAAGCTGAACGAGCACAATAACACAGCTCATACCATCAGAGGCATGAGACACATATTCACTCTAAGTGTTGATGCTCCTCCGGTGTAAAATTTACTCTTAAAATCGTTAGTGTCACATTCATTGTTAGTGTTGTTACTGTTTAAAGCAACACTAAGCAGTTTTCGTCTTCGGTTGCCCTACAGGTTGGAAGCGGAATTGTCTCTCATTCAAACTACAGAGAAACGGCCCGCTCCTCTAAACTTACTTAGTGCAGTTATAGCCCATGGAGGGCAGCAACGCGAAATCAGAAGTGGCCTTTACCCAGTTACAAGTTGATGAACCACTGAAACGATTTTGGAAACAATATTTTAAGGTTAAAAAACTACTTAGTGTTTTTTACTTAGTGTTTTAAATGTCACATTCACTGTCAGTGTTGTTACTGCTTTAGTGTAGTTTGGCCAAAAGCCACAGTTAATCTTGCTCCTTCTGTAGTGTGACAGAGTAGCTGGCTGTTGTTTTACATTTACATTACATTTAGCTGATGCGCTTATCCAGAGTGGCTTACAGTTATTTAGGTGCAGGGTTTCAGTTACAGTCCCTGGAGCAATTTTTGGGTTAGATGCTTTGCTCAAGGGCACTTCAGCATTTCACCAGCCCCACCCACATTCTTCCTACGGGATTTGAACCTGCAACCCTCCGATCCCAAGATCAACTCCCTAACCACTAGGCCCCAGCTGCCCTTGTTGTCACTGTTATAGTGTACATAACACAGATTCACTGTTAGTGTTGTTACTTCTGTAGTGTCAGTAACACTGTTAGCGTTGTTACTGCTTAAGTGTCAGATTCACTGTTAGTGTTGTTACT
>CM050211.1:28698649-28703649 GCA_027475355.1 Coilia nasus
AAAATGTTGGCAGCTTTCCTGGTAAATGTATGCATAGATATCGACTGAGTGGGATGAAAGATGCATGGGGCAATATATATGGTCTGTATATGGTCTTTGCATATTTGTGTGTGTGTGTGTGTGTGACGTGTGCATATACGAATTTGTGATTCTCAGTGTTAGTATATCTTTGATATACAGTACAGTTATATGTACAAATGCATTATATATTCTATTGTACTAAATTAATGCCAAACATGTTGTGGAAGCAGCACAGAGTTTTATGATATATATATATGTTGTGTGTGTTGTGACACCCGGCTTGCAGGGGCAATCTGAAGTTGGTGAATCAAGGACATTATATTTTCTCTTGATTTCTGCTTTATTTTATGGTTCACAGAACACACATTTTACGTTTGAGTTACGTCCACCCTTCCACAGGCTGCGGTACCATCACAGGCAGAGAAGCGGAGAAATTATCATAAGCTTCTGGAGTGAATGGCTCTGTGGAGATTATTTATTTGATAGGAACTCAGTGATGTGGTGTCCGCCATCTCATTCATGAATTGAATCTGAGACCTTTCTAGTTCTGGGCCAAACATGGCGCCAATCAGACTCTGGGTTTTTATTCAGTTTTACCAAAAAAAAAAAAAAAACAACAAAAAAAAATAGAAAAAAGTTAGTCAACATTTACTCTCTGCCCCTCTAAAGTGAAATGACTTTAGGTGCTTATCGGCAGTGTGCACGCTCAGTTGCACGAAGTAGCTTAAGCGAAGTCCTGTGAGCGAATTAAACATGCGGCACGGTCTGACAAGTAGACTGGAAAGATAATTGCATCGTTTGTTTATGGCCACGTTGATTAGCCAACAGAGCCTTTCAGATGTGTGCTATCACGCTTATGAAAATGCAAAAGCCCATGAATAATGTGTCATGAACAAAATATTATTAACCACATATACACACACATTAACAGACACACAAACACATGTACAGTACGCACGCACCCCCCCCCCCCACCCCCCCCCCCCACCCCCCCCCCCACACACACACACACACAAATGATTCAAATATAATTAACATGCCTTTTAAAGTTGTCATTTGCAATACTAGTCTATTTTCAATATGCCCTTTCCAGGCCACTGCTTATTAGCGTGTGGAGTAAATTGGCCATTAGGGAGATAATCAATCTATTCTTTTGAAAAGAACGAACTCCGAAAAGCACTTGTGCTTGAGAGCGGATTATTCTGCTGTAGAATGTGCCGTTCATGTTTGATAACTCTCAGTAATCTTATTAACACATGACAACGATTCAGCAGTCCCCCCCCCCCAACACGCAAGGAACATAAAAAAAACACTTTTGTTGAAGCTATAATGTTGTGCAGATATTTCCTCCTTCCTTTTATACGTTCTTTTGTATCCAGATAGACAGACAGACAGACAGACAGGCACAGGCAGACAGACAGACATACAGACAAACAGACAGACAGACAGACAGGCAAACAGACAGACAGGCAGACAGACCGACAGACAGACAGACAGACAGACAGACAGGCAGACAGACAGAAACATACACAGACACAGACACAGACACAGACAGACAAACAGACAGGCACATGCAGGAAGACAGACAGATACATAGACATGCAGACAGACAGTGCAGAGGCGTCCTTGGCTGGGTAGCTGCTCCTGTTAGCGGTCCTGAGGAGTAGTTCATCACCCACTGAATGCGTGCCCAGGTGGGGAACCCAGTGGATGGCCTGCAGTCCACATGAGTGGAGGGGAACTAATTGGCAGATGGTTCCTGCTTGGAGGAGGTTGGTGAGAGCAGAGTGCAAGACTAGGCACTGGTGCTTGATTCACACAGCTCTGCTTCCATTGCCCAATGCCAAAATGATCCCTGTTTATGAGGAACTGGGTATAAACTCATCCTCTTTATACAAAATGTTTTCTCACCAAAAAAAAACATCTTTACACAGCAGCCAATATACAAAAATATTGTATATTTTTATATAAAGAAATATATTTATTTTTACTCCATAAAGAAGGCACTTTGCTGAAGAGACACTTTTTCCAACCAATACAAACTAAATTTTGTAATCTTCGTCTTCATATAAAATACTTCCTTCCCTAAAGAAAGGCTCTACACACCATCCAATATAAAAGCTATTGTAATGAACCTAATCTTCATGCAAAATGCCTTCTTGTGGTTTCTCTCAAAACAGCTTGGCTATCAAAATAAAATATTAAATATAAATGAGCGACTGAGACATTTTTCATAATTTTGATTATAAAAATTAACACCGGACTATCTGCACGTACATACACTATAGATTTACATTTGCCTAGCTGACTGAAAAACATTTCTTGGACAACCTGCATCTACGTTTTTTAAACTTTTCTGTCGCTGAGCGTAACACATTATATAAGTCTGGGGTCTCTATATGTGCATTTCGGATATGACTCTCGGCCATTTTGCAAGCAGACCCAAAAGCTGCACCCAAAAAGGTGACACAGTCAGCCCCCAGCGAGAGGAAAAGGTCAGGCTCTTTTTCACACCTCTCTCCTCTTTCCCTCAGAGACAGCCAGCACACACACACACACACACACACACACACATCCGTAAGGCACACATGGCATCACCGTGGCTGCTAAAAATAAAACACCTGTGCAGAGGCACAACAACACATACACACACACACACACACACACACACACACACATACACAGATATACAGATACACACACACTCACAGACATACAGAAAGAGCGAGAGAGAGAGAGAGAGAGAGAGAGAGAGAGAGAAGAGAGAGAGAGAGAGAGAGAGACTAAGCCCTGGGCAGAGACATGCTCAAACAATAGTGCTTGGATTCTCATCAAAGGTGATGCTATGGCCATACTTCCACCAGCACCCAGTACCACACACACACACACACACACACACACACACACACACACACACACACACACACACACACACACACACACACACAAACACAACACACATGCATGCACACATCCTGCATGTACAAAAGAAAGCATGCATGCACACACACACAAATCTCTGTGCCCTTCCCATTCAGAGATACCTCTAAAAACGCCCATCACCCCAGAGTGCACACACACACACACACACACACACACACACACACACACACACACACACACACACACACAATCAGACCCAAACAATCACACAGACTCACACAAAGCCTTGACCTTGGAGACATGTCACACTGATGGTGAGTACTGAAGGATGTGTGATGGCTGTGTTTGCACACAAACATCTATTACATCACTTCCGAGCCTTATTACATCACACCCGAGCCTTACTACATCACACCTGAGTTAGATCTATGACATTACACCCAAGACTTAAATCTATGACATCACTCTCGAGACTACGATCTATTACATCACCCTCGAGACTAAGATCTATAACATCACTCCTGAGACTTAGGGATCTGTGACATCACACCCGAGACTTAGATCTATTGCAAACACCCAAGACTAACTTAGTCCCACTAACAAGACTGAGTAGAGGGAATTATGGGGGAAGAGACAGAAAGAAAGAGAGAGAGAGAAAAAAAAAACAAGGAGGATGGTGTGAGAGAAAGGGGAGAGAAGGTGGAACAAAAGAGCATGACAGAGAGAATAAACACCCCTACCTCCGTGCGCACACACACACACACACACACACACATACACACACAAACACACACACCTCTCCCTCTATGCACTCGTCTGTGGGAGAAGACGACAGGAGTCGATAGAGACAGATGTTGGCTGTGATTGAGTGCCAGAGACAGTTAGGCTAAGCACACACACACACACACACACACACACACACACACATACGCAGGAGAGTTAGGCTAAACACACACACACACACACACACACACATACACACACACACACACAGAAGACTTCAGCTAAACATACACACACAGGAGAGTTGGGCTAAGCAGATGCACCACCACCAGGGCAGAGCATGTGCATTATTGATTCCTATCAAGGCGCCACACACACATAAACACACACACACACACATACACACACACATAAAAAAGACACACACACATGCAAACACACACACACGCACACACTTTCATACCTGGTACCAGCCATCTGGAGCTGAAAGTAGCAAATCACTAAGGCGTATGCATAACTAAGACAACGGCAGACTCAAACAGGCCCATTAGCAGCCAATCACCATCCTTCTGCCCAATGTCCATCTTACCTGCCAGCCAATCACCATCCCTTTGCCTAATATTCATCCCGCCCACTGGCCAATCAGCATCCCTCTGCCCAATGTCTATCTCATCCACCTCCCAATCACCATCCCTCTACCCATTGTCCATCCCGCCTTCGTGCCAATCGCCATCCCTCTGCCCAATGTCCATCTCGCCCGCTGTCCAATCACCATCCCTCTGCCCATTGTCCATACCGCCCACTGGCCAATCAAATTCCCTCTGCCCAATGTCCATCTCGCCCGCTGTCCAATCACCATCCCTCTGCCCATTGTCCATCCCGCCTTCTGGGCAATCGCCATCCCCCTGCCCAATGTACATCTCGCCTGCTGGCCAATCACATCCCTCTGCCCAATGTACATCTCGCCTGCTGGCCAATCACCATCCTTCTGCACATTGTCCATCCCGCCTTCTGGCCATTCACCATCCCTCTGCCCAATGTCCATCTCGCCCACTGTCCAATCACCATCCTTCTGCCCATTGTCCATCCCGCCTACCTCCCAATCACCATCCCTCTGCCCAATGTACATCTCGCCTGCTGGCCAATCACATCCCTCCGATCAATGTGTATCCTGCCCGCCGGCCAATTAGCATCCCTCTGCCCAATGTGTATCCCTCCCACTGGCCAATCGCCATCCCTCTACCCAATGTGTATTCCGCCTGCCGGCCAATCACCCTCTGGCCACCTCCAAAACCCACTTTTACAGCATCACACTGCCCCCTGCAGAGTTACACATAATCCCAATTAAACGACATTCAATAAAAATTAATGGT
>CM050211.1:28713649-28721149 GCA_027475355.1 Coilia nasus
AGCACCAGTTAGTCACGTACAATCACAACACCTATATTATCAGCGGTGCGAATATTAGATGTAATGCATCATATTTGACAGCATGAGGCCATCTGTGCCCATCTGGAACAACCAACTTTGAACAGAGGAGGGGGACTGCATCATTATCTATCTGCTACATACCATTCTGTTTTGAAATCTCATGCCAGGAAGTTTAACTGCTCTTCTCCTCCTCCTCCTCCTCCTCCTCTTACCCCTCCTCCTCCAGTCTTTCTGAGGGACTGGTGTCCTCTTCATCCACCTCATCTTCCTCCTCCTCCTCCTCCTCCTCCTCCTTTTCCTCCTCCTCCTCTTCCTCCTCTTGTCTCTCTGAGGGACCGGTGTGTTAATCACTGTTCAGTCTTCCCGTGTCCTGCTTCTCCAGCACACTCTGTCCCCGCCATGCACGACTTGCTGCCTCAAAGGGTACCCACGTCTGTGTGTGTGTGTGTGTGTGTGTGTGTGTCTATGTGTGTGTATGTGTATGTGTGTAGGTGTGTTGGTGTGTTTGTGTCAGTCTCGCATGGTGAAGAACACATTGTAAACAAACACAAGGGCCATGGTATTGAAAGGGTACCAATCACACACATCTGTGTGTGTGTGTGTGTGTGTGTGTGTGTGTGTGTGTGTGTGTGTGTGTGTGTGTGTGTGTGTGTGTGTGCATGTGCAATTACTACTGTAGCTACCACATTTTTATGTGCCTACATACCTACATACTATACTGTACTATACTATATTAAAGGATCCATATACTACTGCCCAGTCCAACCACTATCAGCAATGACAAGCCACACATTTGATCTCCGTGTCACTGCCAAGAGGTGTTTCAGGCTTCAGAGACCCGAGCCCAGAGGCCCAGAGGTTGATGTGGTGGGTGATGTAGAGGCTGATGTGGTGGTTGATGTAGAGGCTGAGTTGGAGGCTGATGTGGTGGTTGATGTAGAGGCTGATGTGGTGGTTGATGTAGAGGCTCAGGTGGAGACTGATGTGGTGGTTGATGTAGAGGCTGATGTGGAGACTGATGTGGTGGTTGATGTAGAGGCTGAGGTGGAGGATGATGTGGTGGTTGATGTAGAGGCTGATGTTAGAGGTGGATGTAGAGGCTGATGTGGTGGTTGATGTAGAGGCTGATGTGGAAGCTGATCTGGTGGTTAATGTAGAGGCTGATGTGGGGGCTGATGTGTTGGTTGATGTAGAGGCTGATGTGGTGGTTGATGTACAGGCTGATGTAGAGGCTGATTTAGGCCCCCATGAAGGAAGGGAGCCGTAAAGTACATATTTGTCTTCCTGCCTTTGTGCCTTGGGACAGCAAGCACACTGTAATGTGAGTTGACCCTATTTAGTAATGGGTGTTCTCCTTTCAGAGTCAACCTCTGTGTGTGTGAGTGTGAGTGTGAGTGTGCGTGTGTATGTGTGAGAGTGTGTACTTGTGTGTATGTATGTGTGTGTGCATGTTTATGTGTGTGTAGGTGTGTGCCTGGGTGTGTGTGTGCATACATGTGTGTACAGTATGTGTGTGTGCATGCATATGGGTGTGTGTGTGTGAAGTAGGACAGGCATGTAGTCACAGGTGACTAAGCACGCGTTCTCAATCACTGCCCGCTGCTCCACCATGAGAGTGGCCTCAGCCTGCTGCCTGGAAACAATCGCTTAATGGGGTTGAATGTCACATGGCCCAGGCTGGCACACAGGTAAGCCCAGCATTAGTCAGAGTGGAGAGGCTGGGGGGTGAGGGGTGGGGGTTTGGGGGTTGGGTGGTGGGAATGGGTGTGGGTGGGAGGAGCGTGTGATGGATAATGCATTGATTGAAAAAACCAACGCATAGATCAGTGTTTCTCAAAGTTTTTCAGACTGAGGACCGCATGAATTGGTGCAATATCAGAGCCCTAACTAGGAAAATGCATGAAGATGATATACTGTACATGTTGTTTAACACACACTGTGCATAGCATAGGTAGCTTAAGACACATAAAAAATTATATTTTAACACGTCTGCTGGCGGACCACTTGGGATTTCTTTTGGACCACCAGTGGAAACACTGGCATAGATCCACCCACCGCCCCATCTCCTTCCCTCGATTCCCCTCCACACCCCCTCTTCCGCCTGCCTGGCTCTGCTTAAACTGCGTCCCTGTGCCTGTGTCATTAGAGCTGTGTAGCCGTATCTGCTCCATTTAGCCGGTTAAATGAGAAATTAAATTATATTCTTCAATGTGCTCGTTTATCACCCAACCAAAAAAAAAAGTTCCGGCAGAAAAACTATTCAGAGGAAGAACCAGACGGTTCCAGCGTGAGCATCTTTTGGTGACTTCAATTCCAGCACTGGTAGAGCTTTCTAGAATACATACTGTAATAAAGAAACCTGGCCCGTGGTTTTCATAGCAAAGTTTCTTCCAGTCTTCTCTTCAGTGAATAACAAAGAACATACTCTAGTGCTACCTGCGGAGATAGCCACAGTAGACACAGGAAATGGGCCAGCAGGAACAAGCGCAGCCACAAGCGAATCGCGCTGAAGTTAACTGATCTGCATTTAAATTCCATAAAACAGAGGGGGATGGCTGAAGCAAATATATTTTCGTCGAACACTTCTAAACGTGGAAACACTATAACAGGAGAGTGAGCTTACAAATGGTTTATTGATTTCGACTTCAGTCTTTCTAATGATTCAGTAAACATTACCACAACAAAGAGCTATTCCCAACCTTAACCATACGTGTGTAGCAAACAGAGTTTAGTTACACTTTATTTTACTATCCCCGTTACTTCAATTATGTTCAGCGTAACAAAGGTACATTATGCACAGAGAAACAAAGGTGCAAAGTAAAATTATGTACTTATACTGCACCATAGTGTTAGGGTTAGTGTTAGGTATATTTACAGTCTAAGTACAAAATATTGCATATTATTGCATGTAGATACACTAAAATAAAGAGTTACCAAGAGTTTCAACAGATACCATACATTAATAATCTGAAGAGAAGGTTAGGGTTAGGTTTTTGGGTTAGGGTTATTGGCTTAGAATGCATAGAATGTTAAGGAGTCACACAGGCAAGTTAGCCGTGACTTTCTGGTCAATAGGAAAACTGCAGAGTATAACTGGTGGACTGAAATGACATGCGCAACTGCAAAACAGCATCGAAATAACACATGAAGAGGCTTAAGGAATTTGCGTGACATTCTACACTGTTTAATGAGACCAAGTTGAATACTGACAAACATTTGCTAATGTCTGCACAGTATGTTTGCTATTTTTTATAGACCTCTGATCTCACGTTCCCTTACATACAGACCTACACATAAGTGCTGGAATGTTCTCTCCCCAAACATCTCTGATGCAAAGGAGTTGTCACAGCACGATTACTAAAAGAACCACACTCTCTTTCTCTTTTTAGGTATACTGTTTTATTGGACAATGTCCACAAATGGACGCGTTTCAACACTAGGCCATCACCTAGACATGGACATTGTCCAATAAATGAGTTCACCTAAAAAGAGGAAGAGAGTGCGGTTTCTTTAAGTTTAACACTTGATTTTGTTTTGGACTTACGTCCGAACAAACGACTCTATTTTAGGAGTAGTGTATGCCTGTTGCTCTTAACAGCACGATTACTAAACAGACCAAGCAGACCAGGTAGCCCAGAGGTCTGCTGCTGCATCAGATGGATTCTGCCTGACAAAACACACACACACACACACACACACACACAGACACACACATACACGCACCCTTCTTGAAGCTGCACGTTACATGAGACCGTGCCATCTCCCTGTATGTCTGATCAGACACACACACACACACACACACACACACACACACAAACACTCAACGCAGCCAATAGAAACAGTGCTCGCTGACGGAGCCCATCTGCAGTAATGAGGGGAGATTTACGGTCACAGGTCGCCAGGCTGTAAATCGCAATGGGGGAGTGAGGATCTTAAACAGCAACTGTGTAAAGACCGCGGCGGGCTCTCGAGCGAGGTATCTAAGAGGCCTGGCCAGTGGGCGTTTTACAGGTGCACTTTACGGTGAGGGGATACATCAAAGGCTGAAAGGACAGGTGCTGTAATGGACACACCTGAGTTAGGAGTCACGTTCGTCTCTGGCACTCATAAGTCACTCAGGATTTAAATGTACTGCCACATCTGTCACCACAATTATTCAAAAGCAACATTGGTAATGGGATGAATCTCTGAAATTTCACTTTGCATTGAGGGATTCATATGCATTTAATATAAGTAAATTAGTGCATGAGGTGAATGTGTTACATACGAAAGTGCAACATATTATTTTTGTTTTGTTCATTTTGTTTGTTTCTTGAAAAACCACGCAATCATTGCACAACAAATTCAACCTCTGGGCAAAACATGCATTTCTAAGCCCTGGCCAGTGAGGTGCTGGCAGTCTGCCTTTCATAATGTGTGCCTCAGCCCTTATCCTTTTACATATTTAAAGCCGTCATATCTTGCACCAGTGGGTTGGATGGATGTCTTGCACACCTTCAGCTAGCCCGAGATGAAGGAAAGAGAAAGAGAAAGAGAAAGAGAAAAGGAAAGAGAAAAAGGAAGGTTTTTGCTGAGCAGCAGCACACATCACACACCACAATGTTTGTGATTCCTCAGTCAACTAACTCCTAAGCCAGTGTGGTATACTTTAGATGCAGCTTAAAGGTGATTGACATAGAGCAAAGTATTGGACAGAGTAGTTTAGGCCTTACACATATAGCACATTTAGGCCTCACTTTTCTTATCATGTAGTTCGGTGGTGTTTCCGCCCGGTTCATTCCTCTCTGCACTTAAGCACAGCACGTTTGAATTATGTCCTACCTAATGGACTATGTAATGTATACATTGATGTGAGGTGGATGTCGCCTTGTATGGTCCGAACCAGGAGCATAAGCCTCAATAAAGGCCTAGGCTCAGATCTGAGAATCTGAGAACTTCGGACGGTCAGGTGTGGTGAAGATTCTCCCGAGATCGTTGGCCAACAATCTTGCTACTCTGGGGCAGTAACACTGGCGACATTCACCTCTGGTTTGCATGTATTTTGTGCACGGAGTGTGAAATAAATCCTGTAAGTTTCCTCACTTAAACGTATTGTTAAGTCTATTTCATTTGAGTGTTTCGAGTAGTTTGAGTAAAAGGACGTCTGAGAAGCTTTTTCCACGACACCAGCCTCCCGGGTTCTGTCAACAACTGCTGTTGCTTTCTGTGCACACTCCATGCCTGCACACACATGCTTGCACACATTGCCTACATTCACATATACACACACCGCCCACATACATTCACTGACACACACACACACACACACACACACAGGCACACACACAGACACACACACGCACACAGGCACACATACAGACACACACACGCATGCGCGCACACACACACACACACACACATACTGTACACACACACACACACACACAGAAACACAGACACGCACGCACACACACGCACACAAACTCACACACACACACACACAAACTCACACACACACACACACACACACACACACACACACACACACACACACACACACACACACACACACACACACACACACACACAATCCTCTGAAAATGAACACCTGCCCCACTCCTACTTTCTTACAGTCCCTGGATAGCATCAGTCCCAGGCACCTCTGCAGTACCCTCTCTGACATCTCCTGGAACAGGGCTGCGTTCTCTCAGAGAATCTCTGAGCAGAGAGAGGGCTACACCATACGAATGAGAATCTTCTGTAGACTGATACTGCTTTTGAATGTCAATCTCCCCTGTCGGGCATGTACATGTAGGGGTCATTGGGTCATTACCTTGTGGGCAGGACATGGCTAACAAGCACCATCGGATGCTTAACTAGCACAGAATTAATGGATCACTACCTGCAGACATTGTATAAATTAAGTATTTAGACATTTATTTGACTGTCTTCGCTAAAGTAACTTTTTTTGGATGGTTATGTTTATTGCAAGGACCAAGGGTTCCCCAAGGTATTGATTATGGACTGAGAGTTCCCCAAGGTATTGATTATGAACTGAGAGTTCCCCAAGGTATTGATTATGAATGGTAGGAGGCGGGCAGGTGGTCTTGTGTAGCAACTGTATTAGATCACTTATTAATGCAGACTTGCAGAACTATGGCTGCAGGACAGCCTTAATGTAGCTGATTTTTTATGCTTCCGCACTATGAGTTGCTCTACTGCTGTCCTCATTTACACTACAAAGTAGATTCAGTGATTCGGAAGTAAGACACTGTATACACAAGCTTTGATGACTCAAAAACATAGAAAACAAAGACCATTTCTGCACTTGTTTGGAGAAACATTGTCTTGTGGAGTCAAACACTCGGTGGTTGGAGTTGGGGTGACAGGTCATTGCGTTAGGAGCCAGGGTATAGGAGAGTTGGGGTGACTGGTGTTTGCGTTAGGAGCCAGGGTTTGGGGGAGTCGGGGTGATTGGTGTTTGCGTTAGGAGCCAGGGTTTGGGGGAGTCGGGGTGATTGGTGTTTGCGTTAGGAGCCAGGATTTGGGGGAGTCGGGGTGATTGGTGTTTGTGTTACGAGCCAGGGCCTCAGTGAGGGGCCCAGGCACACCATGCCAAATCGCAGCCATAATCATAATCATGCAGTCTAAGTCCTCATGCATTATGGATGAGCTGAGATGGAAATTGAGGGACCGCGGGCACAGAACAGATTTGATGAAATTCTATTAGAATGCATGATGATCATGACGAATGGAACGGTGCAGAGAGGAACTAAGGAACTCAGAACAATGGTGATTATTCTTTTGATTCTAAAACTCCGGATGGACAGGATTGCATTACCATGGTAATAATTACTGTGGCAATGATCTGTTATATTGCAGATGTGTTTGCGTAAGACTATCATCTGAAGTTTCTCAGCGTATTGTTTTAGAACTGTTCTAGGAGGTTATTTAGCCGTTTAGTGTCACTTAGAGATGACTACATGGCATATGCTAATGCAAAAGGCCAGGGTTGCATTCGTTTGGGTCTATTATGCCATAATTAGAAAAAAGTGCAGTAGGCTTGTCACCTGTCATACCTAAAGTGATGACATTCATTTGAGGGCTGCAATTTTAAAATGCCAAATGGTATTGTCACAGTATAAGCACTCATGTACCTGCACTTCAATTGTAATAAAGTTAAAATAACATTTGTATAAACAGTTAATAAGCTTTAAATTGCATACAGTGGATGTAATTGCCTATGAGAGACTTACATAGTTCCTACAAGCTACCATTTTATCAATTAGTTGACTGATTTTTTTAGTAAATGTGTGATATTTTACCAAAACCAATGGCCACGCTACCTATACAAAGAGGTGCATAGAAAAATAGTGGTACAGGCAGGCACTAGATAAGCAATGTCTGCTTAGCATACTTCATTGAGTGAATAGCAGACCTAATGAGCATCCAACATACAGCTCAAACCAAATATGTCAAACACATGTCTGCTTAGCATAC
>CM050211.1:28726149-28728649 GCA_027475355.1 Coilia nasus
ATATTATGTCCCCAGTCAAAATGCTACAACAGTCATTTTTAATCAACAAAGTTATATTTTCCATGGCACTGACTGTGACTATATGGGCAATGGCACCACTTCACTGTCCGCACACACACGCACACACACGCACACTCACACACACACAGAAACACACACACTATGACTCCACACCGCGGGCAGGCAGCCCATTTAATTCATTTGTTCCCAGGCTGGCTGGGTGCCCACGGCAACAATCAAACACTTGGCATGAGTCAGCCTCCAAAGAGCCACGTTCAGCATCCCAAACGCCCCCCTCGACCCCTCACTGCCTTCCCTGGCCGATGCCCCACCAGGAACACAGCCCTGCATGCCCAAACACAAGCACAACACATGGGCTACATGCAGCCAGTGGAGGATGACTCATGAATTGTGGAATGTTTGACTGATTCCGTTCCTGAGCTCCAGGGTAACGCGCACCTGTCACAATGACTGGCGTGTGCTGCTAATTAATAATTGAGAGTAATTAGCCGCCTTCAGCCTCTCCTCATATCTCCACTCGCGATAAACACATTGTCTCGGCTGCCTTCAAAGTGTTCTTCATTAATATTTCTCTCTGTGGGACTTTGTGTGTGTCAGGTGTTGTCTGTCTGTGTTTGCCTGTGTGTGTGTGTGTGTGTGTGTGTGTGTGTGTGTGTGTGTGTGTGTGTGTGTGTGTGTGTGTGTGTGTGTGAAAAGACGTGATAGAGCAACAGAGAGGAAGGGAGAGAAAAAGAAAAAGAATGAGGCACCACTGGGCTTAGCTTAGGGCTTAGCTATTGTTCAGTCAGCACCATGGTCTCTTGAAGTCACAGTGTGTGTGTTTGTGTGTGTGTGTGTGTGTGTGTGTGTGTGTGTGTGTGTGTGTGTGTGTGTGTGTGTGTGTGTGTGTGTGTGTGTGTGTGTGTGTGTGCGTCATTACCATGGTCTCTTGAAGTCACAGGGAGGTGAAGCTTCTCCACCTCTCCTACAGTCGCTTTCTCTTTCTCTCTTTCTTTAACTCTATTTTCTATCTCCCTGTCTCTCTATCTCTCTATCCCCTGCCCCTCCCCCACCATGGGTGCCACTTCAGGCTGTGCTTCAGGTAAACTTATTTGATCACATCAGGCCTTTCCCACACATCTGTCTTCTATTCTCCCTCAGTCACACAGACTCTCTCTCTCTCTCTCTCTCTCTCTCT
Source organism: Coilia nasus (assembly GCA_027475355.1). Lineage (NCBI taxonomy): Eukaryota > Metazoa > Chordata > Actinopteri > Clupeiformes > Engraulidae > Coilia > Coilia nasus. Next base: position 28,727,348 of record CM050211.1, read on the forward strand.
CTCTCTCTCTCTCTCTCTCTCTATCTCTCTCTCTCTCTCTCTCTCTCCCTTACATACACACACGCTGTCTCATTCCATTTTACCCTCTCTCTCTGTCACACACAGACACATACACACACTGTCTCGTTCCATTTCACTCTCTCTGTCTCTCTGTCTCTCTCTCTCTCTGTCACACACACACATACACACACACGGTCTCATTCCATTTCACACTCTCTCTCTCTTTCTCTCTGTCACTCACACACATATACATACACTGTCTCATTTAATTTCTCTCTCTCTCTCTCTCTCTCTCTCTCTCTCTAACACTCTCTCACACTCTCTCTCTCTCTGTCATTTGCGTTCCGTCTCGCTGTTTTGTGGAGCTCACGATGACAACGATTCTCTTTGTTCAGTTTTGCTGCATGACACAACAAGACCTCCCTGAATATACATGTACTCTCCCTCTGTCTTTCACACACACACATACACCACACACACACACACACACACACACACACACACCACACACACACACACCGCTCACGCACAATCTCCTGCAGTCACTGACATTGCCCAATTTTAGTTCAAGCACTGGCATCTGCCCAGGTATTTCTGCAATACACAAATGCAATACCACACACACACACACACACACACATACACACACACACACACACACACACACACACACACACACACACACACACACACACACACACACACACACACACACACACACACACACACACACACACACACACACATCAGCTGAAAATATCTCATATTCCTGAACACCAGAGACAGCTCCTCCAGCGGTAGAAGTTCAGTAAGTGAACTTTCCCTTTCTGTCTTCTACCACTCTCACTACCTCTCTCTACACCTCTCTCCTTCCCTCCCTCTCTCTATCTCTGTACCTCTCTCCCTCTCTCTCTACTTCTCTCCATCCTTCCCTACCTACTTCATGCTCCCGCTCCCTCCTTCTCTGTCTTTTTCTTTCCATCTCTTTTTCTTTTGCTTTCTCTATCATCTTTCCCAGTCTCTCCCCACTCTCTCCCTTATTCTCTCCCTCTCTCTCTTTCTCTCCCTCCCTCATTTCCTCTGTCTACCTCCTGCCCATGCCTTCTCTTCCTGTAAATGCAAACTCCCACTGAACACAAACATAACTGATTAAAGTGCAGCACAGCAAATATTTAATATGTGGCTTTACATTTTGGAAGGACATGAGTCTACCACACACACACACACACACACACACACACACACACAGAAGGCACCTGACACACAAAGTCCCACAGAGAGAAATATTAATGAAGAACCCTT
>CM050211.1:28731149-28756149 GCA_027475355.1 Coilia nasus
GAGTGGCTGAGAGCCCCGTCATTGCTCTGCAGTAGAACGTACAGTATTTGTGTTTATCATGTAGAGTGAAAATGTGTAGCTCAGATGCGGTAGGACGTACAGTATTTGTGTTTATCATGTAGAGTGAAAATGTGTAGCTGAGATGCAGTGGAAGGTACAGTACAGTATTTGTGAAAATGTGTAGCTGAGATCAAATCCATTTTGCCCATCTCTGACAAGGTTTGGCGCTGCAATGGATTGTGGGGAGTGGAAGGAGCTGGATAATAACCTACACAAAATCACCATCAAGACAATAACATCCATCACAGGAATTACCCAGCAGAGAGAGAGAGAGAGGGAGAGAGAGACAATAAAAAACATGGTTAGAAAGAGAGTAGTTGAGATAGAAAGACAGAACAAAAGTGAGGTGAAAGAAGAGAGAGAACAACAGAAAGGGAGGAAGAGAAATGGGGAAAAAAGAAAACACAATGGGAAGGAGAGAAGGCAAGAGACAAAGAGACACAAACAGAAGGAGAGAGCGATTAGAAAGAAATAAAAAAGAACAACGGTGACATAGGTTGGGAAAGAGGCACAGAAAAAGTGAGAGAAGATGAGAAAAGAGAGAAGCTAAAAGAATGAGAAACACAATAAAAGAGAGAGAGAGAGTGAGAGAGAGAGAAGGGGAAGAAAGAAGAGGATGGTCTCACCCAGGTCTATAGTTCTGTCATTTCACTAATAGCCTCGTCCTCACACAGATAGATGACTGCAGCTGAACACTACATTTTACTGCTGCACCATCTCCTCTGCACTCCTCCACTCTCTCTCTCTCTCTTTCTCTCCCTCTCTCTCTGCTCCCTCTCTTTCTTTCTCTCTGCTCCCACTCTTTCTCTCTCTCTTCTCCCTCTCTCTCTCCCCCTGCTCTCTCTCCCCTTTCTCTCTGTTTCCTCTCTCTCTCTCTCTCTCTCTCTCTCCCTCTCCTTCTCTCTGCTTCCTCTCTTCTTCTTCTCTCTCTTTCTGTCCTTCCCTTGCTCCCACACTCATTCTCTAGTTTTGGGGAAGAGACTGATTTACGAGCCTCTCCTCCGTGCTCGCTTCCCTCCTTGGCTCCTGTTCTCTCTCTCCTCCCTCTTTCTCTCCCTCTCTCTTCCTCTCTTTCTCCCTCTCTCTCTCTGTTCTCATTTGTCCGGTCTGGCGCAATGCCGTCTCCAACAACCTTGGCCGCAAGGACTCAGCACCGGACCCCCGTCACCTCCATCACCTTGGACACTTAGGAAGGTCACTCCTCCATAGCCATCCTGGGTAATTACCCCCCCTGCCCGAGAGCACTAAAATCTTCAGCTTTTATGTGAAAGCATTCAAAACGAAATTCCTGTTATTGTTATTTTATTTTTTTTAATTTCCTGCCTGGATTTGCCATATAACAACCTTCAAAAATTCAGCACTGCAATAAACGCAAGAGTTAAAAAGTCTCATAAAGTGAAAAAGCCAAAGTGTGCCTTTTCCAACGTTTTTAGCTTAATTGCCTGTAATTATCTTAAATGTCAGTGTGATTTGCGGTGCCCGTAGTAGCAGTGGTCTAATTCGGGGACGGTTCTCTGATTGCACATGACTGGGGGGCCAGTCATGACTTCATCACATGGACGACACTCCCCCCTGGGTCACAGATGGAAATACCACCATGCTCTAGCCAGGAGCCAAGCTACAGATGGGAAGAGTGCAGAGGAGATGAAGAGAGGAGAGGAGAGGAGAGGAGAGGAGAGGAGAGGAGAGGAGAGGAGAGGAGAGGAGAGGAGAGGAGAGGGGAAAAGAGGGGAAAAGAGGAGAGAGGAGATGAGGAGAGGAGAAGTATATACTGTGATCACATGTCGCATCAGAAATACCATCATGCTCTAGCTAGGAGCCAATGTACAGATGGAGAGACGGCAGAGAAGATGAAGAGAGGAGAGGAGAGGAGAGGACAGGAGAGGACAGGACAGGAGAGGGGAGGAGAGGAGGAGAGAAGAGGGCAGAGGAGACGAGAGGAGAGGACAAGAGAGGAGAGGAGAGGAAAAAGGAGATGAGAAAAATAAGAACAAATAAGAAGAGAAGAGAAGAGTGATGAAAACAGGGGAAGTGATGAAGGAGGAGGAGGAGGAGGAGGAGGAGGAAAAGGAGGACAGGAGATAAGTAGATAAGAGGGGAGGTGAACAGAGGACAGCAGTCATGACTTCATCACATCACGCTGATATTCCCCCCTGAGTCACAGATAGAAATACCACTACGCTCTAGCCAGCAGCCAAGCTACAGATGGGAAGAGTGCAGAAGAGACGAAGAGAGGAGAGGAGAGGAGAGGAAAAGGGAGGGGAGAGGAGAGGAGAGGAGAGGAGAGGAGAGGAGAGGAGAGGAGAGTAGAGGAGAGTAGAAGAGAGGAGAGGAGAGGAGAGGAGAGGAAAGGGGAGGGGAGAGGAGAGGAGAGCAGAGGAGAAGACAGGAGAGGAGATGAGGAGAGAAGAGCAAAGGAGAGGAGAAAAGAGAAGAGGAGAAGAGAGATTAAAACGGAAAATTCTGAAGGAGGAGGAGGATAACAGGAGAAGAGGAAGAGAGGGAAGACAAAAGAGGCTGAGGCACAAGAAGAGGGGAGGCTAAAGTGGAGGAGGCAAAAGAACAGGAGAGGAAAGGAGTAGATGAGCTGGAGAGGAGAGGAGGCGGAGGGAGATGGGATGAGGTGCAAGGAGAGGGAAGGAGGCTAAATGATAGAAGAAAAAGCTGCAGTAGACAAGAGGATGCGCAAGGGGAGGAGGTGGATGGAGAAGAGTAGCCTGGTAAACCAGCCCCTCGTACTTCATTTTATTTTGTACAGAAGGTCTGGCCTTGCTGCCGCTGACATTCATGTATTTGGACCAAGCGAATCTGAGCCAATCAGCGAACAGAGGAAGTGTTTGTGAGCAAAGACGTTGACTTCATGTGCTACATTTGAATTGTAGTGCGTAGGCAGGCTAATTGCATACGTGACGACCAGACGTTAGGGTAAATGTAGAGCAACTTGTTTTAAACTCCAGCAGAGTCCACACCTCCAGGAAGAAATCGTTTCTCAGTATCGCAAGGCCAGACCCTCTGTACAAAACGAAATGAAGTATGAGGGGCTGGTTTACCAAGCTAGGATAGGAGAGGGAGGCTTTAGATGAGAGGAGGCTGTAGTAGACGAGAGAAGGCTGGCATGGTCTCCCCAGCCCAGTGGCCTCCTCACCTGATCTATATGTATGAGGACAGAATCTAAATATCAGGCCATGGCACCAGTTTCAGCACTTAGCAGGGAAAGAAAATGTCTCATATGGAGCACATTGAAGGAGCATTCATGCAAAGACAAATTCACATACGCACGCACGCACGCACGCACGCACGCACGCACGCACGCACGCACGCACGCACGCACGCACGCACGCACGCACGCACGCAAATACAGTCTAGCACACACACATAATAATAAGTCTCATAAGTAAGGAGTTCTTAGTGTATTCCTATTGATGCCGGGGAATGTAAAGTGCAAAAACACCTTTTTCTAAAATCCGTCTTTCTTTCACACACACACACACACACACACACACACACACACACTCTCTCTCTCTCTCTCTCTCTCTCTCTCTCTCTCTCTCTCTCTCTCTCTCTCTCTCTCTCTCTCTCTCTCTCTCTCTCTCTCTCTCTCTCTCTCTCTCTCTCTCTCTCTCACACACACACACACACACGCACGCACACACACACACACACACACACACACACACACACACACACACACACACACACACACACACACACACACACACCACAAAACAGCTCTCCTTAACCTTGAAGGATGAAATCTCACAAAGCCTGCATTGGCTTTTTCAGGATTGCCTGCGGGCGTAAATTGAATTTGGGTCCAGTTGGTCTGCCTGCCCCGCTCTCCCCCCAGCCAAAAAGTCATTTTAAGGCCGACCGTTAGCACAGACTCACTGACTCACTGTCTGCAGGCGAAATGCAGTGCGAATCCTCGACCTACCAGGAGCATAATGGATGTGAACAATGTCCCTCCACGAACAGAGCTTCTTTACTTTACGGGGGACCTCAGTGTGAATATTACGGCGAATATCAATAAAGTCACAAACACATATTTTATGACTGTGATTCAGTTAATGGTTTTAGAGCCGTTAACACTGTGAACATCATCGTCGCTGAATCACTGACCCTCTCATTAGCGCCCTGCTGGCTAAGGGAAAAACAGAGGAGTTGTCCAAGATGGCCCCATATCTCGTCCCCATCTTGTGGCGCCTGGATTTGTACCAGGGACAAAATGATAAAAATCAGTTCACTGTCAGTTCAGTTACGGTACATTACGGCAAAATAGTTTGACATTGTCACTCAAGTGAAGTAAAATAAAAAAATTCAAGCCAAATTCCTATAATGGGACTGTGACTGCAGAAACCATGTAGGGTCCCTGTAATCAATTTAATGTCTGTAGTCGAACGACCGGACCCTGGCCCCCCTGCAAAGCTCAGCTACGGGCTGTAGAGCAACATCAGAACTTGGAAGAGGAGAAAGGTGAAACAAGGACTGTAGCAACAGTCATTTTATTCAGCTTTTTGTTTATATATTTATTTTCCAACCACTACGGGAGTAAACAAACACAGGTGTAGCTCTGTGGGGATCCCTCTCATGTTGTCAGACACATTTATGAGCCTGTCTGTAGCAAAAACAAATACTTTACTTTGCCGTGCAGGTATGCCCAGCAGGATTACATTTTTTAAAGTCATTTTCCAGTTCACAGTTAGTGTGTAGAGAGTTCCAACTTAAAACTGGAGAGATTTGTCCTACGTAAAAATTTCACCAAAAAAGATTAAAAGTAGGACCTGTATGTGGTTTCCAGAGGGTTTTCGTTTTAACATTTCCAGTGATGTGAAAAGTAGCAAAAAGGCTTTATGGACGCAATAGGCGTTCTTTTGTTTTTACCATTAAAAGTGTCTATGGAGTATAACACAGTTAGTATATATAGTATAGTATTTGTGACCCCAGGTCTAAACAAACCATGGCAAGGGGCAAGCCTATTTCATCTATACACCAATGGAAGCTGAAGGTGCTTCACAATAAACAAACAGTATGCATCATACAGTGAGTTTCAAAAAATGCCTAATTCACCCATAATGAAAGATTCATAATCACTCATGTAATGATACAGTAGATCATCACTGCAATGCCACAGGGCTGTTTTAATCAAGTGCAGATCTTATAAAGAGGGTCACATTAGTGCTCTACATCCATCTGTGCATCACCTCAGCTGCTGTCCGGCTACACTCAGTCAGTGTGCAGCAGAGGTGTGTCTGTGTCCTACAAGCACACATCCCAAGTCTCCCGCGACCTCTGTGAGTCTCCCACATCTGAAAAGCAACTCCCAGACGCCCGCAAGTAATACAAAATCTCTCTCAACTCGCACACATTTCTTTAGCTAATTAGGTCAAGTGACAGATGCAGCAAGTGACAGGGAGACAGGCAGAGTGAGGGAGAGTGACAGTGACAGTCCCATGTAGTATTTCTGCAGATGTAATAAATTACCTCTGTCTCTGTCATTAGGTTATTCAGTGGTTAATAAACAATATTTGTTTCCTTTGCGTGTTGAGGGGCAGTGGTGGGGATGGTGTGTTGTTGACCTCCCTGAAATGTACAAGTGTGTCCTATGTAAAGGCACTCTGGCCTGTGGCTGTTTGCAGAGCTGTGTCTGTATTCTGTGAATGTATCCTGTGTGGCGGTCTGCAAAGGTTGTGTCTGTGCTCTGTGAATGTGTCCTGCGTGGCGGTCTGCAAAGGTTGTGTCTGTGCTCTGTGAATGTATCCTGTGTGGCGGTCTGCAAAGGTTGTGTCTGTGCTCTGTGAATGTGTCCTGCGTGGCGGTCTGCAAAGGTTGTGTCTGTGCTCTGTGAATGTGTCCTGCGTGGCGGTCTGCAAAGGTTGTGTCTGTGTCCTGCAAGTGTGACCTGCATGGCGGTCTGCATCTTTCTGGAAATGTCTGAACACACAGGTCAGGTGAGCATAGATGGCCAAGAGCCATTAGGCTGGAACAGTGTCACACAGCTTCACTCAAGAGCGAATGCCCTGGATGATCACAGTATGTGTGTGTAGGTGTGTGTGCGTGTGGATGTGGGTGTATGTATGAGTTTGTGTCGCAAACACTAAGACAGTGTGTCTGGGGAGTGTGTCTCTGGGAGTGTGTGTCTCTGGGAGTGTGTGTCCTCTGCCCCCTTCTCAAGTCTCATTGAGACGGGCTGGAGCGAGATAGAGAGAAAGAGAGATAGAGAGAGAGAGAGACAGAGAGAGAGAGACAGAGAGAGACTATGTGTATGTGTGTGTACCTCTGTATGTCTTTAAAGGAGTAGCAGAAATGAGGATGAAGGCCTACCATTCCACCATTTCACAGACACACATAAGCGTGCGATTGTTGTACGCCTAATGGGGACGATAAATCACACACCTAATGAAACCCTACTACCGGTGGCGAGAAAACGAGAGAGAGAAAAGAAGAAGACAAGTTTTAAAAAGTGTTTAGCAAAATGAAAAGAACTGACTACACATTTTCCCGAGTCATGCTGACTCCTCCTCACACATACATTCAGAGGCGTGGGGGGTGTGATGGGGCCGAGTGGCCTTGCTGCAGTGATTTATAGCAGGGCAGTTTTAAGCACAATGCCCCCTGCTAGCGGGCTGTCCACACACACACACAAACACACACACACACACACACTTGCACAATGCCCCCTGGTAGTGGTCTGTCCACAGGCAGAGTCATCACTATTTTCTCCCTATACAAGAAAATACACACACAAACATACACAAACACACACACACTCACTCATACAAATACATATATATCAACAAACACTTGCAACACGCACTCACACATACATATACAAACACACACACACACACATAGTAGGCCTATACACCCAGCAGCAGTAACACACCAAAGTAGCAGCCAGACACACACATACACACACACACATAAAAAGGCACAGACACAAAAACTCGCCCACACACACCCATACAGTAGCAGCAGATACACACAGACACACACAGACACACACAGACACACACACAGACACACACACACACACACACACACACACACACACACACGCACGCTTACACACTCCCATACAGCAGCAGCAATAACACAAAGCAGTAGCAGGCACATACACACACACACACACACACACACACACACACCTATACAGCAGCAGTTACACACAGCAGCCCCACACAGAAGGCTGATGATTGATGGGAAGAGGCTTAATTATGCTGGCCTCAGCTGATTTCCACTCGCATAAAACAGAAAGAAACTCCGTCCCAAACTGAGCCGCGCGACAAGCAGATGCATGGTGGTGGTATTCAAGTCCCGAGCAGAGGAAAAAAAAAAAAAGCTTTTGCTATCTCAAGTCACAGCAGCGCACATATGCAGAACTCTTAATCGCCACATTGTCAAGCGAGCCCATTCCCAGCAGAGCGGCGTCCCAGCTCATTCGTCTGCGCTGGGTGTCATCATTCTGCATAAAGTGCAGAAGTATTGAAAAGCAAATTTGATATAAACAATCAGGCTCCCCCACAAAGAGCAGAGAGGCAGAGGAGCACACAGCTCGAGCTGATTTACACACGTGTTTATTCTTCAGTCAACATGGGCCGCAGACGCATAAAAACAAAAGATACATCTTGTCTGGCGACGTTTATGAGAAAGACACAGGAACTTGCCCTGCGGCTGATTTCAAATATTTGCAACCAGAGAAACACACAAAGCAATAACTGCTTTTATTTATTTATTTATTTATTTTTTATTATTATTATCATCTGGAGGAGATAGGGTAATGGGAAAATGTGACAATTTGGCCTCAAGGCTAAAAGACAGAAAACTCTTTGTGTGGTTTTGTCTGTGTCTAATTAAAGTACATGTAAGTGAACACGCACCAAGCAAACACAATTTCACTGAGCAGACTTCGAATGCCAGGCAGTTGTCAGTTATTACAATGAACACTTCACTATTAGATGTTATATTAGAGTGGAATAACAAGATAGAGATTACGACAGTACAAGGGAATATGGAAAACAACATAAGAAAGAAAGAAAGAAAGAAAGAAAGAAAGAAAGAAAGAAAGAGAGAAAGAAAGAAAGAGAGAAAGAAAGAAAGAAAGAAAGAAAGAAAGAAAGGAGTGATAGAAGGAGGCAGGTGGAACAGTGGTGGCTGCTCTGCCTGTTTGGCTGAGTCATAGAAAAAGAGCCAACACACCGAAGATACTTAACGTGGCACACTGTCTCAAACACACACACACACACACACACACACACACACACACACACACACACACACACACACACGGCTTGCAGAACTGCTGACTGATGCTGGTGTGAGAGCCAATAGCTGTTCTAGGACTATGGCTTTGGTTGCCCTGGCCAAGGACATCTCATCTGTCTCATCATAACCATCATAGAACATTAGCATTCTCTCAGATGGGCAAAACCCTTAGTCACATGACCTCAGATGGAAAACACTCTTTGTCACATGACCTTAAACCCACCAATGGACAATACTCTATAGATATCATTCCAATTACCGCAAACCTTTCACTAGACAAATAGGTTAAATCCTACAAGCCTTCCCTGAACTGCTCTGATAAATAACCCCATTAGATGCTACCTAGAAGTTGACATGGTTGCCTTAGATTCCCGGAGATGGTCTCCCCACCCGCAGGACTTCGATTGGGCCCCCAACTCAAAATTAACTTTCCTGTAATGGGGGACATCATTCTACAAGCTCAGCAACATTCTTTTTTTTACTGTTGCCCTGACAACACCAGCAGTACCTGGCGAGAAAGTGTTTCCTTCCTCCATCTGGATCAATAGTAAACAAATTTGGGACACACTTTAGGGTACACTTCTACTAGTGGCCTTATTACACCGAAGAAGGCACCACAAAGACGAATGCCCTTTATAGAGCAAAAGGGAGCCATACAGTAGTACTGTACAGACACAACAGCATTTTACTTGCTTAGATCTTTTAGGTTAGCTTGTGTATCGAAAACAGAACTGTTGAAGCTTTGTGAACTATTTGGTCCATTTTAATTGTGTTTTTTTTAATTACACAATTGCCATTTTAAAAAGGTGGATATGAAGAGTTAATGGGTGCATACCCTTCATTATTTGCTTATATGTTTATGAGCACATGTAGAACTTTGAGATTAATGTTTTCTCGATAGGTGAAATTAAAAAGGAAAAAAAAAAATCAAACTCCCTAAAAGCCCAATGGGAATCCAGATTGCTGGTGAAGGGGTTAGGGTAGCTGACAGTGTTAATGTGCTGTTTCATATTGGTAAATGGTGTATTACATTGTAGTAAATGGTGTTATGATTGGTGACACCTTTTTTTGGCATGTCTACTCATACAGACTTTACAGATGGTTTGCAGATGAAATTCGGGTTTCAGTTTGTTTATTGTTTACTGACTCATCACCTTAATCATACCCAATCCCTAACCATAACAACACACAAGTGTCAACACAATGTTTCTTTATAGTCTCAGCATCTGTAAACAATCTATATGACAATCTTTAGCATCATACAAATAAAGTACGACGTTACAGATGTGACCTGCGTCATTGTGACATTGCATTATTGCATCATGCAAGAGCCCGCATTAACAGGGCATTGCATCATTGCGTCATTGTGTCATTGCGTCATTGTGTCATTACGTCATTGCGTTATTGTGTTCGTGCGCTCCGGCGCCACTGGACTGCAAGAAATGTTGTCTTGTGTTGTTCTTGCCAAACTGTAAAGCACTTTTGCATCTTGTATGAATTGTGCTATACAAGTAAAGATTATTATTATTATTATTATTATTATTATTATTATTATTATTATCATTATTATTATTATTATTATTAGTTATGTATCAAGGCCTGCGTAAGGGTTTCTCAGGCTTGAGTTCCCTTCCTTTCTGTTCATACTACTGGCTTTTCCTTCTCTTGCTCTCCTTTTAGTTCTGTCTGCAGAGTGATGTGGCTTAAGGAGTGGAGCTATTGCAGTGGGAGCTAGGGGGTAAATGGGCTTTAGTGTTCTCTTGCGATCACTTTTCTCCATCTCCGGGCCCAGTGATTCTCGTCCACAGTGGCCCCTTTTCTGTGTGAGCGTAGCCTTTTGACCAGAGCGTGCTGGAGGGATGCTGGGTAATTATGCTTGGCCCCGCTAGCCGGACGGGCTCGTCTCATCTCGGTGCTCGCTGCCAGGGCCTGACCTGCTGGGCTGGGCTGGGCCCTTGTGAGTCGGCACTGTTTTCTGTCAGGCGGCTCAATCGATGGCCTATCTGTGGATCGTTGAGAGGGGTGAGAGGAGCCAAGGTTATTTACTGTAGAGCACGCGGAGCTCATCTAATTAACACAGACAGGCCTTCACTGTGGCCAGACATGCTTAACAACAGCCTATTGAACCCCAGCACTTAGTTCCCTATACTGAAGCAGAGGGACGAGACAGGGGATGGGGGTTAGGGGTGGGGGGCTACAGAGATAGAGATGCAGAGAGACTGATGGAAAGAGAAAAAGAGAGGGAGAGGGGGAAAGGGAGAGAGAGGCACCATAGGCTGACAAGTGGGAAAAGAGCAGGGGTTTTAAACAGGGTTTTAATTTTCTCCACACACACACACACACACACACACACACACACACACCATTTTTATAAGACTTTGAGCTGAGTGGTTTTGGTCTGTGAAATTGCCAGTAGTGGCAGTGGCTCATATTGAACTGGTTTGTCATGGTCTGTGAGTTTGGTTGTAAATTATAATTTTTGCACAAGCTTGTTTCCTTTTTTCAAGCATTTTTGAGGATGTTCTCAATAACAAAATATATTCCCAAGTTATTTATTGGATTTGTCTAATAATAATAATAATAATAATAATAATAATATGGTTGAAAGTGATAGGTAAAGGTGTGGTCCAAGACTGCAAGCAGACAGAGCCAGGCTTAAGTCAGTTGATGAAAGGATTGGTTATAACTAGTGGTGGGCATAGATTATTTTTTTTAATCTAGATTAATCTCGCTGTAATCATAAAATTAATCTAGATTAATCTAGATTAAAATGGCTCATTTGAATTCTGCCGAAGGCATCCGCGCTAAAATATATAGGTAGGTATGCATCCGCGCTAAAATATCAAGGTGAAAGCAGAGTGTTGAGGGAGGGAGAGTCGCCAACAGCCGTTTGCTTCCGTGTTCTATTTTCGCAAGGGGGAGGGAGGAAATAGCTACCCCTTTATGCAGCGCAGAGCAGATTTTAGGTTCGTTTTAATTTAAATGAATAGGACACATGTGGAGTTTAACTAATAAATTGGTCATTACGTTTTTCTGGAGTTGTTAAGGGTTTTTTGGAATCATGTGTCACAATCCGCAACTATTTGTAATAATTTCAAGCCTAATAGTGTAAGTTGTTACTGTTTGGATTTTGAGGTCATTGAAAGCTGTCACTTTACTCACTAACACCAACCTAGATACTGTTACTGGTTATAGTGTAAGCAGACAAAGTAATATAAAGTTATAGGGTTACAGCAATGTATTAAATTCAAGGTGAGTCCAATCGCTGTTAGCGTTTAGCACATGGTGTTGTCATAGTTACTACCATTCACTTGAATGAGCTAGAGCTAGTTCGTTAGCTTGCTAGCTCGCTTTGCAGACACACTAAATTATTTTCTAAGAGTTCGAAATAGGAATTTGTTGGCATTTTGGTCCCATAGTAACGTATTATGTTGGCTTATCTTTGTAGAATCTAAGATCTTTGGTGAAAGTCATCATAGTTTGTGTAGTATAGACCCAGCTCCCAACCCAACTTTGAGAATAGATTAACGGCGATATTTTTTTTTATCGCCCGATAAGAGTCTCACGTTAACGCAGCACGTTAACGCCGATAACGGCCCACCTATAGTTATAACCAGCCAATAGATTGGGCGAACAGCCCTTTCACAGCAAATGTGTCAGATGAAATAACAACAAATGGCACCAATAAAGTGCTTTTCTGACTGTTTTTCAGCAACCTTTTACAAGGAAAAAATGCTGCATTGCTTTGGTGGTCTGCCAAAAAAATTTAAATTTATTGACATATAATTGTAGCTTGTCAGACATGTTTTACCGCAGCCAAGACACATCGCCTGAGCTGACTGTTATATTGTTAATCAGAGCTTGTGGTTTTCAGTCTTTGGAAAAAAAGGATGAGTTTTGTTTGTTTGGATTCCATGACAAACTATAATCTTTTTTGGTCAAAATGAATATGTCCAAGGTCATAAATGCTTTTTCTCTGGATAATGTATGATGCCTATACTATCAATTGTCCAAACATGCATGAAATGTGATATACATACTTATTTAAATAATGTAAATCCATACAAGGATACAAGGATATTTATTTGTCACATGCATATACATACTGGGTAGTAGGACATGCAGTGAAACTGTTGATTGTGAGTCTAGACTGTGCGTAGGGAGTGGGCAGTGGAATGGAACACATTTTCCTCTTTGGAGAAAAGTACAACAGTAAACTATGCATAGTTTTACTGAATTGTTTTAAGGAGCATTTTATACCTCAGTTTAAAGCAGAGTAGTGTGAGCAGAATAGTAAAGCCGTACTGTATTTATAATTCAGAGCAAGTTTTCTTTGATAGGTTCTTGAACTCCTTGACCCTGTTTGGCTCGACAGTGTGAAAGAAAAGGCTCAAGCGTATGTCTGTGAAGATTCTCATCCATCCAGGTCATGACAGTCAAAAGTGCTAAGTTGTAAGCAGCCAGAATTCTTTTTGGAGCTTGAAGACGATTCACCTTTCATCCAAAAGGCTTATTTAGTTCTGACCTGATGATGGGGAACCAGCAGTTATATCTGGACCACTGGACATAGAGCTGTGAGCTGTAGACCACACCCCTCAAAAAATCTCAAGCATTCACTGCAACGTCCTTCAACATTTTGTCTTAGTACCAATAACTACAGCATTCAGTGTTAAATAACTCAAACCTTTATCATTTACATGAACACATTGTTTCGTACTTGTGGTTATTATTGGAAGACATTATTGGATGTTTGGTGAAGTTTGTTGTGCCTAGAGTTCTAACGCTCAGCACTCAGGCTCAGGTTCAGGTTCAACAGGAGAGTGGACATGTGCATGCTATTTAATCGGCATAACACAATACTACTGATGACCCTGATGTGTGTGTGTAGACCTCCTGCTGACATGCCATATCTCAACGGTGCTGCGGAAAGCACAAGAGCAGCAGTGCAGCACACCCGGGCTGCATTAGCGAGGATGGCATTAAATGCGGCAGGCTGTGAGCTATGTTTGTGATGATGAATACGAACACCTGGAAGCGCGCTGACGGCAGTCTCCATCTGCAGTCCTCTGCGACTCCGAGACGAGAAATCGTTTGTGCGGAGAGAATGTGCTGGGGGGAAGGCACAGCCGCTTCACGTCCTTGGCCTGCAAAGGACTAATTAGACTACGGCACGCGAATAAAAATAACAAGATGGCTCATTAATGTATGTTTACAACAACGATGACATTTATTTACTGCTGACTGAGCGTAATGGAAGCCATGGCAGAAACGAGGCTGTCTATGCTCATACACTGGGCATTTAAAATTCTGTTGCTTCAGGGAGTGTGTTAACTTTGAGGATGTCTGACACAAATGGATGGCATTTTTTGTCGCAAACATCACTTTGCCCTCATTTCCTTCCTGACACACAAGTGTGTTATTGTGTGCCACTTTTCTAAGTGGGGGAGTGTGATGTTGTTCACCGGATAGCTAAATAAGCCCAAAAATGTGCTGTGACAGGTGCATGCAAATATTCCCTCCTAGGCAGGAAAATATGATCCCGCTTCAGTCCAAAATCGAGTCTGTTGAGGAGTTTTTCATTTTTCAACAGAAGTGAAGACGTCTTGCCTGGGCAGATTAGGCCCTTCCCACCAACAGTTCCCCTTGTCAAACTACAGCAACCGCACATGAAAGAAAAAAATGTTCATGGGAAAAATCTGACCATTTCATTAACCTTTTAATTAAACTAATTCTATTGGTGTGCATGCACACACACACACAGATACTCACAGACACACACACACACACAGACACTGTGGGTAAAAGTAGGGGCTTTTATCAGCACTCAATGAGCAGATAGGGGAGCGGTGGGTACAGTCTGTATTTCCTGTGTTGCCGTGGTGATGGTCTGGCTGGCGGTGCAGAGGCCTGATGGATGTCTTTGTTTCGGTCGTCCGTGGAGACGGAAGCTGTGCTGCTCTCTCTCTCTCTCTTTCTTTCTTTCTCGTTTTCTCTTTCTCTCTCTCTGTCTCTTTCTCTCTCTATCTCTCTCTTTCTCTCTCTCTATCCCTCTCTCTATCCCTCTCTCTTCCACTCTGTCTCACACTAGCTCATCTCAATGAGACTCGAGAAGGGGGCAGAGGACACACACTCCTCGAGACACACTCCCCAAGACACACACTCCCTCAGACACACTCCCAGCGGAAGACAGGCAGGAAGGAGAGATGCTTGGAGAGGAGAGAGAGACAGAAACAACATGAGGGAGGGGGAGGAATTACAGCTGTAGAGAAACGTGGAGGAGGAGGAAGAGGAGATGAAGAATTGGAGCTACTTTATAACAGCTTCCGTTAAATTTATGCCACTGAAGTCGTTCAGATGGACACGCACACACACACAAACATACACACATACACTCGCACACACACACACTCAGACACACACTCACAAATTGGCTGCGGCTGATTGCTTATGCCAGTCGAGCTCTTCTAAGCGTACAGCCCTATTTCGCACTTTATGGCACAGGCTGACCAAAAGACACTTAAACTCCGTAATAAAACACAGTGCAAAGCAGAGTCAAAAGTGAGAGGCGTGCTCTGCTTGGAGGGCAGGAGGGGTGAATTAGGACTTACGCAATGACAGAGAAGGGTGGGTGGATATGCATTAGATGGTGGGATGGTGGATGGATTAGTTATATAAAAAGGTAGGGGTCTGGGTTCGGATTTATATAACTCTAAATAATAGCAGGGGTCTGGGTTCGGATTTATATAACCCCAAGTAATGGGTAGGGGTCTCAATTAGGATTTATATAATTCTAAAGAAGAGTAGGGGTCTGAATTAGGATTTAACTAACTCTAAATAAGGGTACGGGTCTGAATTAGGATTTATAAAACTCCAAATAAGAGTAGGGGGCTGAGTTAAGATTTATATATCTTTAAATAAGAGCAGGGGGCTGCGTTGGGACTTATATCACTCTAAATAAGAGTAGGGTGCTGAATTAGGATTTATATAACTCTAAAAAATGGCAGGGGTCTGAATTAGGATTTATATAACTCTAAATAATGGGTAGGGGGGCTAAATTAGGATTTATATAACTTTAAATAAGTGTAAGAGGTGGCATTAAGGCATGATTAGCATCCCCAGATATCTAGTGCAAGTGATGTCTACTCCCCAGATATGCCTACCCTGACAGGTGCTCCCTTTATTAATAACATGACTCTGGGGGGAGCAGAGAGAGAGAGAGAGAGGAAGACAGAGAGCGAGAGAGGAAAAGAGAGATGTAGAGAGGAAGAGACAGAGAGAGAAAGAGGGAGAGAGAATGAGAGGAAGGGAGAGACAGAGAAAGAGGGGCAGAGATGGTGAGGTAGAGAGAGAGAGGGATGTAGAGAGATTTTGGGGGATAGAGTAAATAGGAGAGAAACAGAAAGAGACAGAAGGACAGAGCGACAGAGAGAGAGAGAGAGCGGGGCTAGAGGGTAGATGGAGGAATTAGGGAAAAACAGTAAGAGAAAAGGAGAAAGAGGGAGAGATACATTCACTCAGAGGAGAGAAAGAGGAAGAGATAATTCACCCAGAGGAGAGAGGGAAATTGAGAAAAAAGAATGTGGAGAAAAATCCAAATTGGAATGTCATTATAGTAGAATGAAAGTGCAAATGAAAAGTAAGCTGGCTCTAAGGCAGTAGTGTGTGTGTGTGTGTGTGTGTGTGTGTGTGTGTGTGTGTGTGTGTGTGTGTGTGTGTGTGTGTGTGTGTGTGTGTGTGTGTGTGTGTGTGTGTTGGGATGGGAGATACAGAGAGGAAGGGCCATTTTCTCCCAACACTCACAAACTCCTCATATTCTACCACTCACACACACTTTTCACATTCTAGGCTACTCCCTTAAGAGTACCAGCAATTAGATTTAGCTGAAATTCCCATTTTACCACTCCACCACACACCTTAAGGACCCCTAATCACATACTCACCTCAGGGCCTTGACAGCTCTCTGGGCCATTATGGACACCACATTGTGTTTCCCACTGGTCTTAGTACACACCTGTGTGTGTGCGTGTGCGTGTGCGTGTGCGTGTGCGTGTTTGTGTGTGTGTGTGTGTGTGTGTGTGTGTGTGTGTGTGCGTGTGTGTGTGCGTGTGTGTGTGTGTGTGTGTGTGTGTTTGTGTGTGTGTGTGTGTGTTTGTGTGTTCGCCCGCATGTGTGTGCATGCATGTGTGTGTGTGTGTGCGTGTGGGCATGTGCGTGCGTGTGTGCATCTGTGTGTGCATGCGTGCACATGTGTGTGTGTACATGTGTGTATGTGTGTGTGTGTGCTGCAGCTAATTACATGCGAGTTAGCAGCAGGCTGCCATGTCCGCCCGTGTTCCCGTGCCCACTTGCATGCCCGCCTGTCTGCCCAGAGGCGGGCACATGACACACTTACTGTGTGTGCCATGCTGATTTGGGCACGACACAATAACACGACACAGTAACACGAGAGGAACACACACACAGTGTGTGTGTAGCCAAGGACAATGCAGACTCCTGCAACCTCTGGGAGTCTCCCGCATTTGAAAACGACTCCGGGACGCCCGCAAGTAATACAAAATCTCTCGCAACTCGCACAAATGTCTTTAGCTAATTAGGACAAGTGACAGATGCAGCCAGTGACAGGGAGACAGATGGAGTGAGGCAGGGTGAGAGTGAAAGTCCCGTGTAGTATTTCTGCAGTCGTAATAGACGACTTCTGTGTCTCTCATTAGGCTATTCAGTTGTTGACCTTCCTAAAATGAGTTTCTGCAGGGTGGGATGCCTGACAATGAGGAAACTAGTGCAAACAAGGAGAGTGGGACATGAGCTGGGAAAAGCATGGTTAAAGACATCGGATATGTGACACACACAGACACACACACACACACACACACACACACACACACACACACACACACACACACACACACACACACACACACACGGGGAAAAGCATGGTTAAACACATCGGACATGTGAGACTCACACAAACACACACACATGCGCGCACACAGACACACATGCACGCACGCACGCATGTACACACACACACACATGCGCGCGCACGCGCACACAGACACATTGTTGAGGACTTCTTTAACATCTTAAAGCACCCCCCCCCCCCCCTCTATTTCAGGTCTCTTGGCAGCGCGCAGGTTGTAAAGTACTAGCAAAGAGTTTTTGTAATGAAGCGGTAGTGTTGTAATGTAGCAGGAAGACATTATTGGTTGCACTAGTGGAACAGCATGTGCTGAGGGTTTTAAAGGATGATGGGCCGTTTGATTGCCTTGTGTAGCTAAGAAGGGTGATCCAGTTGCAGCCAAAACCCTTCTGCCCTCCACTCTACATCTCATAGGCATGGAGGGGGTGGCACAGAAAAGGTGGCATGGGCAGGACAGATAGGGTGGCGTCGAGAGGAGGGCAGCAAGAGGAAGGCATGTCAACAAGAGAATGGGCATGGAGATGGTGGCACAGGGAAGGTGACATGGGCAGGGTGCCATGGGGAGGGTGGCACAGAGAGGGCAGCATGGCTAGGAGGGTAGTAACAGGATAGCATGACAAGGAGGGCACCAAGGGAGAGGGATGGCAAGGAGGAAATGGGCATGAAGAGGTTGGCACAGGGTAGGTGGCATGGATAGGGTGGCGCAGGCAGTGTGGCACAGGAAGGGTGGCACAGGAGGGTGACATGGGGAGGGTAGCACAGGCAAGTTGGCACAGTGAAGTTGGCACAGGGAAGGGGACAGAGGGAGGTTGGCACACGGAGGGTGGCACAGAGAGGTTAGCACAGGGAGGGTGGCATGGATGGCAGCAGTGCCAGTGTTATCTGATCAGGTTGCCCTCTTCACTCTGAACTGGAGCAGACACTTGGCAGATGGTGACCGCTTCAGATGCAGGTCACATCACACATGCCTGACTTCACCACCATCACCACGCTCCCTGAATCTGTCTCTCTCTTTCACACACTCTCTGTCTATTTCTCTTTCTCTCTCTCTCTCTCTCTCTCTCTCTCTCTCTCTCTCTCTCTCTCTCTCTTACACACACACACACATACAGTGCTGCACTTCTATGAACTTCCCACCACCATGGTGCACATCTTTGGCTCACACACACAAACACCCAAATGCTGCACCTTTATAACCTCTCGCCTACACACACATACACACACACACAGCTGGAGCTCCCTTCTGGGAAATAGTCTTCTGCTCACACTATCCTCGCAAAGGAGTTTTGTGTCTGTTAAAGCCAGAGGGGGAGTCAAGCAGCAATCTGAGGGTCGCTAAGTCGATCCCCTCTCCTGACCTGGTCGAAAGGTCCTTAAGTACAACACTGAACTCCAGGCTGCTCTCCATGGGCTGGCAGACATCCCACGTCTCCCACAAGACCCAGGAGTCTCCCACATTTGAAAAGCGACTCCTGAACGCCCACAAGTAATACAAAATCTCCTGCAACTCGCGCAAATGTCTTTAGCTAATTAGGACAAGTGACAGATGCAGCAAGTGACAGGGAGACAGACAGAGTGAGGGAGAGTGACAGTGACAGTCCCATGTAATATTTTTGCAGACAAAATACATGCCCTCTGTCTTTCTCATTAAGCTTATCAGTTATTGACAAACTATATTTTTTTTCCCCTCACGTGTTCCAGCTGGAGGGGGGTGCGTTGTGCATTGACCGCCCTGAAATGAGTTTCTGCAGGTTGAGATGTCTGGGCTGCTTGAGGCCTCACATGGAAGCCATTTGGCATTTGCCATGGATGTGTGCATCAATCGGTGAGGAGAAGGCATTAAAATGTAAAATACTGAGGATGCTCCCCCTCCCTTCTAGTTAGAAAAAAGTGCTTGTAAAAACAAAGTCCAATTTGAGACTTTGCCCCTCTAATCTCTGGAAAAAAGTGTATTTTTTAAAGCAGACTAACTGAAGCATACTCATCCTAGCTGAAACACACTGGACTTAATGAAACCCCAGAGACACAGAAATAAGGGGGGATGGAAGCCCTGAGTGCAGCTGGCATCAAAACTTTTGGGAGAGGTGGCCGTGCCAGTTGGCACCCAGCGGCACACAGGCTGACCCTAAGCCCTCTAAGACATCTTGCTATCCGCCCAGTGCCTCACTGCTGTCAATTTAAATCTGTCCTGCTCGGTGTCCCACAGTTGTCCTTTGTCAGGCCTAGGTAACCATGCCAACAGCATCAGAGTCAAGACCACTGTCAGAGTCACCGGCAGTGCGACTCCCTGGACACACTTTTGTTTCTTGGCTTTTGATAACAACACAGCATAGGCATAAAACTGCACTGCCTGAAGGATAAAACCGTGCTATCTTAGGGATAAAACCCCACTGTCTGAGGGTAAAACTTCACTGAACAAGTTGGGCTCTTCACTCTGACAGGTGCAGACACTTGGCAGGTGACGGCTTCGGACGCAGGTCACATCACACATGTGGTACTTCTCCACCACCACCATGCTCTCCGTATCTGTCTCTCTCTTTCTCTCTCTCACCTCTCTTTCTCTCTCTCTTTTTCTCTCTATCTTTAACACACTCTATCTCTTTTACACACTATGTAAATGCATGAATTGGTGCAGCATCACAGCCCTAACTAGGGAATGGCATGAAGATGATATGCATGTTGTTTACTGTAAACACATTGTGCATAGCACAGGTAGCTTAAGAACCATGAACAAATATTAATTTAACACATTTGCTTGCGGACCACTTGGGATTTTTGTGTCTGAGGCACATTTTCTTGTGGACCACACTTGTGGAGAAACTCTGCTGTAGACGCTGAGCCAACACAGAGCTGCCCAAACTCTCCAACCCTGGTTACGTATGCATTTGTGCTGCTCCAGCCGAACCAGGACAAAAACACAAGCCCCCAAACTATGAATCAGTAAACAGGGAGAAGGTGGAGGAGAGAGGCATACATTGCTAATATATCCGAATGCTGAAAGAATGATGGAGGAGTGGTGCAAAAACATCTGCAGACGCACCCTTAGGGGATATGGGCTGTGTACAGAAATGGTGTGTGTTTCTCTGTTACTGTACCTGTGTGTAAGTGTGTGTTGCTGTGTGTATGTGTGTGTGTGTGTGTGTGTGTGTGTATGTGTGCATATGTGTGCCTGTGTGTGTGTGTCTGTCAGTGTGTGTGTAGGCACAGGAGAGAGGGAGAAGTGGCAAGAAATGTGTGAGGTTTAAAAAAAAACATCTTGAATGTTCCCCAACTAAACCTGCCAAACTGAAATGCCTGAGCGCACAGTCTGACCAATATCCTTCACTGCCAAACAGCATTGACGTAAAGCCGCAGGGACCCCCTGGCGAGTGTATTAGCGCTGACCAACCTGCTAACCTGCAGCCTGCAGCAGCTAGCCTCAACCAGAGCGGTATGAGCGTGTGATAGTGTAAAAAGTAAAAGCAAAAAAATAAATAAATAACCCAATGTCATTACATGGCACACCACAGCACACACAATGAAACTGACTCTGCATTTAACCCATCACACATGTGGGTAGCCATGACAATGGCACCAGGGGAGCAGTGTGTGGGGATGGTACCATGCTCAGGGTACCTCAATGGCACTACTGGCAGGGCAGTTGGGGGATTCGAACCAGAGATCCTGCTGATACCTTAACCGCCCGGCCACCACTGCCCCAGGCACTCTCCCCACCCGATCACACTGTGCAGGGCATCACTGTACTATTAGCGGTAGCGGTAGGGTAGCATTAGCGTTAGCAGTAGCGGTAGTGGCAGGCTTTCCCTGGGTCAGCGGTAGGCAGAGAGGCAGGCAGGCAGGCAGGCAGGCATTAGTTAATCAAAGCTGTTCTGGGGCTGGGCGGCCATTTGTTTCCTGGTTGGGGAGATTGAGTCGAGGGAGAGGCTTTAGTGTGGCCGTCAGCACACTGCAGCGCTCCGCTCGTTCATCAAGCGGCCCGGCTCGATCGATACGGCCGCCTCGCCAGGCGCAATCTGATTTTATTACGGAAATGAAAATAAATAAGGAAACGGAGCGAGCAGAATAAGGGGCCGCGTGCTCACACCTACCGCCCCGCTGTTGGAGCATTGTTGGAGGCAACAATGGAGGGCCAGGAGATTAAAAGAAGGGGTGGGGGTGGAAAGAAGATGAAAGAGAAAGAGAGAGAGACAGAGAAATAAAAGGGGAGAAGAATGAGAGAGAGAATGAGAGCGAGAGAAAGAGAGAACGAGAGAGCAAGAGAGAGAGGGAAATGGGAGAGGAAAAAGAATAAAAAGCAGAGAGAGATGGAGAGATGGGGTAAAGAGAGGGGGATGAGTAGAGGAGGTAAAGATAGAGGGATGAGGAGAGGAGGGGAAGAGAGAGGGATGAGGAGAGGATGGGAAGGATGGAGGAGAGACAGGGAGAGATGTTCAAATAGACAGAGCAGAATGAAGAGAGGAGTCATTTTGAAAATGTGGGAGAGAACTGGAGGAAGAGAAAAAAGAGAGGGAGAGAGAAAGGCAGAGGGAGGAGGGGAACAGAGTGAGAGAGAAAAGAGATGTGTTTCATCTCTCCAGGTTTGAAGTGACACACAGGTTGTGTTTTTCATTTCCAAAACACACAAAATTCGGAGAGCGATGCAGACACACCCTTCCCGATGTGATGGAGGCACACCCCCTCCTGATGTGCGCTTGTGCTTCTGTAAACAACCAGGGGGAAAAACAACAAACCAAAAAGGGCAGCGGAGCCAGATGTCTGGGAACAACGCGGGTAGGGAAACAGCTTTGACCTCAACTAGCTGCAGTACAGCTGCAATGGAACACGGAGATACCTTCCAGTCAATCAAAAATTGAAGACGCATCGATTTGCTGATTCCCGTGCCCGGCTCCCATGAAAGCCATCCAAGAGGTTAATATAATGTTGTTGATTTGATCTATAGCCCCCCTCCCTCCCTCAGATGTAGTGGCGCCCCTCTCCTCTCCTCTTCCCGGGCCCACATCAGACACTCGGAGCCGAGCCAGGAGGACGGCTTAGGCAGACAGATGGTTGCGAGACTGGCGCAGTGAGAGAGGAGCGGGATGGCCAACAAATCGCTTAAAAAAAAAACACCCCGAGCTGGGCTACATCAAGGGCATGAAAGTACATCAAAGGATGTGGCTAAACATGTTCCAGTTCCGTGTAGGAAATAAGATGAAAAGCTTAGGCAACCGTCATCACAGATTCTGATTTTATGCTTTCCCATAGTCACACAACGTGTTGTTGTGTATCTGAATATATATCTGAGGCATGGACATCCAGGTTGATTCAATTCAGTTTTTTATTTAAGACTTACAAAGATATAATATATATATCCGCACACAGTATAATATGGGGGGGCAGATGTGGCCTAGTGGTGAGGGAGTTGGTCTTGGTTGCCAGTTCGAATCCCACCCTACCCATGGTTGAGATGCCCTTGAGCAAGGCATCTAACCCCACGCTGCTCCAGGGACTGTAACTGAAACCCTGTAAATATCTGTAAGTTGCTCTGGATAAGAGCGTCAGCTAAGTCTAATGTAATGATGTAATGATAATATGAAATAAATACACTAATGAAATCAGGTGAAAAAGACTTGAAGAAAAGAATTACTCATAAAAGAGTGTGACATCTGAACAAAAAATCGGTCAGTCACTCCGTCAGTCAACCCATCTCTCCATCAATAAATACATCAATCAGTCAGATCAGCAGCTTTGAGCAGGTTGCCCAAACTATCAGTCAGTCAGGTTCTGACAATGAACCCACTGCAGCCTTGCATAAGAATGGTGTTAACTAAGAGTGGATAGAAAGACCGAAAGACCGCATGTGACCACCCTCCTGCTAACAGTGACACTCAGTCTTTCGGAGAGACTTATAAAGAAAAACAATTTGCTAATTAAAACAAGTTTTGCAAAGATTCATAACAGGCTCCCCTCCCTTGAATCATTATCATTCCAAAAATTTATTCCTGTGACTCTCTAAAACGACCAGTGAGATGGGATGAGTCAAAAGTGCTGTGCTTTTAATCACCACTCTGGTGTCGGTGGCATTTTGTATTCTGTCACCGCCGCCACCAACGCTGTCCCTCACAGTCCCTCACAGTCCTCGTCGCCCTGACATAATGTCCGAACGGCAAAAACTAATTCACAGAAAACGCAATTCCGACAATAATGGTCCATCCAATTACACTACTCGGCAGTGGGTGATTTTAATCTAAAAAGGTAACACCCTGCCTGACAGAAAAAAATATTAATTTTCCCAAACCTGGCCAAATAGCAATGTTTTTTCATCACTCTGGATAAACAGCAAAGCAGAACATACTCTGATTGTTTCACAAACACACCTAGGCTTCTGTCTTCTACTTATTTAAGTGCGCACTGCAAGCTCCTCCATCTCAGGTGATGAATGCTTGCAGCGAGAGCTCGATCACAGAGACATCTGGACAATTAAATCATAAATCCCCCTACATATGACAGCAATAAGCTTTTCATCCCTCAGCTTGATCCCGCCTGTCTGTCAGCGCTTTTCCAGATTCGCCTATTTTATCCACCAAGGCCACAGAGTGACAGTCTGCCGAGCCAATAGCATTTTATCAAACCTTTTTTCATCTGTCATGGTTGGCTAGCCTCTATCAGGTTCACATGCCTCTGAAACTGGATCCCTACAATGGGTTAACATACAGCACACATACCTACAACAAAGGCCCATGAGAGTGACGATGAGAAGCATCAAAAATGGATGAGCACAAAGCCATCAACCTGCATAGCGGAAAGATCAAAGACGTCCTGCGCAAGAGTGGTGTGAAAGATCATTTATACCATTTAAAGACAAACCTCTCTTGAGAGAGAGAGAGAGTTAAGGGGGGGGGGGGGGCATAAGAAAGGCATAGAGAAAAAGACACACACACACAAAAATTAATATAGAGAGAGAGAGAAAGAGGAGAGAGACAGAAACACAGAGAGACAAAATGAGAGAGAGAAAAAGAGAGAGAGAGAGACACACACACACAAATATTAAGATAGATATTAATAAAATAATATTTCATCATATCTTAAGGTCAGCCTGCTGTGCTCCCAACATTAAAGATGGGCCCATAGGGACTTATTAGCCGCCATTAAAATGCTGATATCCTCCTGCGTGAGAGCAGGGTGCTGCCCCATCACTCCTGTGGAGGTGGAGGCCCATTCCCCCTCCTCCTGCTCCTCTCAGTTTCTCATGCCCACCAGACACAGCCAGGCACACCCGACTCCCATTCCTCCACCTGCAGGACTTTAATGCCCAAATTACATGCAAGCGAAATGTACCGCTTTCTCTCCGCTTGCTCCGCTTTGAGTGGGCGTGTACCGAACGTCAGTTGAAGAGATATGAAGTTCAAAAGGCTAAAGAATTCTGAATAGTAATGATTTTTTTGCTTCTGGTATGTCAATATAATGTTAACCACGGCACTGTTTCAAATTTTATGTACGTCCATTTTTAAATGTTTATCTCTCCACTTGCCGCCTTCCAACTGAAAAGTCATTTGAAACGATGGCATTGGTTACCGCTTGGCAAACGCCGCTCCTCATTTGCATAAAGTTCAGCAGAGCTCAACTTTTTCTTCCGCCTCGCCCGCCTCGCTGATCTACGTCACCACCTGCCGCCTCCCAACTGAAAAGAATGGAACGTTCCGCTTCGCCCGCTTGCATGTATTTTGAGCGTAAGACTTCAAGACCTTTGTTGTCATTGAACAGGTGCCGGTACAACAA
>CM050211.1:28761149-28768649 GCA_027475355.1 Coilia nasus
CCTACTCTGCCCTGTCCTAATCTCTCCTCTCCTCGTTAAGGGGTTTGCAGTCTGGTTTCCCGCCTCTCTGAGAGCTTTGGGATGCGCCCCATGGGCTGATGGGAAGGGAGCGGGGCGGAAGTGGGGTGGAGGCGCATGAGCGAAGGGGGGAGGGTTGGTGGAGGTAGCGTGGGGATAGGAGAGGTGTCCTGGGGGGTTAGCTAATTGCGTAACGCACTTGGTCTTGCGTCTGCCACATTCCGGATGATGAGTGTGTCACAGCCAATTTGCTTCAGTCTGTTCAGCAGGAGGATGGATGCCATCACCCCTCTCCTCTCCTCTCCTCTCCTCTCCTCTCCTCTCCTCTCCTCTCCTCTCCTCTCCTCTCCTCTCCTCTCCTCCACACCTCTCTTACGCTCTCATCCCTTCCTGCTGCTGCACACTGAGACAAAAAGAGAGGTAATGAGAGAAAGAGAAAGGGAATGAGAGAGAGGGAATTAGGGAAAGAGAGACGGAACGAGAGAAACAGTGAGAGAGGTGTGAGGGGAAGAGTGGAGGTAAACGAGACAAAACGCTGGGAGAGTTCTAAGTGAGACCCCTGGGAGAGCAGCAGAGGGAACAGGGCCCCGTCTCCCCCCCTCAGTCATTGTGGGTAAATAAAACAGCTTTCATTTTCCCCTGTGCCCAAACCACTGAGCCACAACACAGCCAGGGGAGGGGGAAGGAGAGAGAGAAATGGAGAGGTGAGGGAGAGAAAGGATAGAGAGATGGAGAGGAGGGAGAGAGAGGGGAGGGGGAGTAGAAGAGAGAGAGGGAGGAAGGATAGAAGAAAAGGAGAAGGAAAATGGAGAGATGGAGGGAGAGAAAGGGTAGAGAGATGGAGAGAGAGAGAGAGAGAGAGAGAGAGAGAGGAAGGAGTAGAAGAGAGAGAGGGAGGAAGGAGAATGAAAAAGGGATGGATGAGTGAGAAAGAGAGGGCGAGTAGGGAGGGATGAAGGGGGGGGGGGGAGTAAAATAGACAGAGAGTAAGAATGCGGAAAGAGAGAGGGTGGCTGAGGGAGAGAGAAAGAGAGGGATTGAGGGAAGGGGGGAGAGTGAGGGATGAAAGGATAGAGATAGAGGTGGGCAGAAAGCAGGGGATGAGAGAGAGGGAGGGAGGGCAAAGGGAGGAAACGGATCGGCGCGGGTGAAGTGCAACGGCATGATGCATGCAGCAGTGTCAGTGACTGCAAAACAAATGACTACATCTCCCTCATGAATCAGCCAGATGAGGAGGAAGAGGAAGTGGAATAGAGGGAGGTGGAGGAGGAGGAGGAGGAGGAGGAGGAACAGGGAGGAGAGGGCATCAGAGGAGGAGAGGGGTGGGGGCTCAGAGGAGGACAGGGGTGGGGGCACGAGCAGGGCTACAGGGTCGAGTGACATTCAGTCTTTCCTGAAATACAAAGCAGCCATTTGCTCACGCCCAGATGCCGGTGAAGAGAACCCAAAGCAGTGTTTGTGTATGCTGAGGCTGGTCCCTGCATTTAATTGTCATCTCCTGACACAAAATCTATGAATGCAAAGTGAGCCCTGATAAATGAAAAATAAGACTTCAACAAACACAGACACACACAGATATCCTTGCACGTCACTATGCATCACAGTCAGATTTGTGTGCTTTTCCACAGTGAGACATCTAAATCTTAACCTGCTCGTATGTGATGCTGGTCGACACGTGGAGGAACCCTGATAACAGGCTGCATCTTCATCAGACTGACATCAAGCGAGCAGCTCAGCGAACTGACACACACGGGTGCTGCAATCGAGGAAAAGATTGCGGCCCAGAACTGCTGCTGCTGCTGCTGCTGTGTGGAGCCCTGTGGTGAACTCACCACTAATAACTCTCCTTCCTGCTGACTGACAACTGTGGGGGCCAATCAGGCTGTCCATTTAATTAGAGCAGCTTCGCCTAGACTGATCAGTTTCTGGGCAGCCAGAAGGCCATAATTAGACCGGCCGGCTCCAGAGAAAGTGTGCGATCACTTCCTGCACTGCGCAGCACGATCACGGTGAATGCAAATGCGGACGAGAGCCCATCTTAATCCGTGCAGTAAAGCCCCAATTTTAGAGATACTTGACAGGCTAGGCCGCCGGCCCTTCAGGGGCCAATGCAAATGACTCCTTTTGTCCGGTGCCCATATCCCCACACTAATCCCGATAAGCATGCACAAGTCCTGGGCAAGAAGAAGGAGTTGATACTTTTTTTTGCAGGGCAACTTTGAAGCACTTTCTTACTCTCAGGTAGGGCAGAGAGGGCCAGTGGCCATAGTCCACATCCTGTGGGGCGACCCTCCCTGTCAGCAGATCAGGGCTGTACTGTAACATTTGTCTTTTGTTTCAGTTGTGTCCTACAAAGACCACAAGTCGTAGATTAACCTGTGTATTTTCAACAAAATAGTGTAATATTTTTTGTTTCACATATGGTGAGTTTATTGTCATTTGTGTCACTTGACAATACATACCATAAACATAAATGTTAAACTATAGAGCAAACGAGTCCTGGAATGAGAATGCTGCTGTTGCCCGGATACATAATCCATAATTCCATTATTCATCTCTGTCCTTCGTGACCTCCAACATGCTTCAGCACGTGCCAATACATTAGCATCCTCTATCATCCTCTATGTCCTCGTTAGGCACCAGCAGATGACTTCTGAAACTCTGCATATTGGGCCATCCTTTTGTAGGCAATCAGTCATTCATAACAAGTCCTTAATAACAAGTCATTAATATAGAATGTTTACAGAATCAACTAATAATCTCTGATTATAAACTCTACTAACCAAATAACCAGTGTGTCTATAAGCTGTGTTTATAAGCACTCGTAACTTTTGTATTTATGAGCATTCATAAGCACTGTATAAATATTTGCAAACCTTTGTATGTTAGGCAACATGTGCAGCAGGGATAACATGCTTCATACAACCTGCACCGTGCCATCAGGAGAGCACTGCTGTCTGAAGTAGAACTGCCTGTAAAAGAAGAGCCTTTCATTTCCTGTAAATTTTGCAGGGAATATTAAATAGGAGCAGGGATCCAGGGATAATTAGGGGGTTTGTTACCATGTACCGACAGATCAAAGAGATATTACAGGTGGCCATTTTTAAATTAAGGGCTCCCAAGCTCATATAAAGCAGCACTGGGTGCGGGGGATATTAAGAAGAATATAAGTACTGCATATTTTAATGACTTTCGGCGGCTTTGTTTGTTTTAATGGTGTAAAATGGTTTTGTCACCGTGTCACTTCCTGTGAGTCAGACTCAAAGCTGGTGGTGACCGGTAAATTAGCACTGTCTGCATAGTATACATGAAATGTGTGGAAATGTACACTTTGCTAAAGCAGGCACTCACACTCACACTCGCACAAATCATGCTGATCACACAGCGGCACAGCCACGCATGCATTCCCGTAACCATGCCGACGGGAGGAGGGCTTGGAGGAGGAAAGAAGCAGCGCTGCAGAACTCTGACCTTGTGAAACATGGAGGCAGATCTCCATGGCAACTCTGCGGCAGCCACGGCAACAGCTCCTTCCAAGGCAACCGATAACCGAGAGAGAGAGGGAGGGGGAGAGAGAGAGAGAAGGAGAGAGCAAGAGAAAAGAGAGAGAGGGAGGGTAGGAGAAAGAGAGGGAAAAAGGGACAGAGGGAGAGAACAGAAAAGAGAGAAAAGTAAAGAGTGAGGGCAGGAGGAAAGAGAGGAGAGGAAAGGGAGAGGAAGAGTAGTATGGGGTGACAAACAGATAGGGAGCCATAGAACACGAGGGAGAAGAGGAAAAAGAGACAAAAAAGACAAGAGAGATGGAAATAAAATTGTAATCAAAGTAGATACGAGTGGGTCGGAGGGGAAATAAAACACTGATGGTAATTATTATCTGTGCCCATCCATAACACGGGGTTTAATCAAAAACCTTTTTTATGTACAAATAGCCGTCATCAATTCCCCCTCGTGCAGTGAGGCTCGTGCCGCAGGAGGCATCTAATTATTGTAAAGGTCAATATTCGCTCGCAAGGTGAACGCGGCGCCACACACAGCCCAGCACAGCACAGGCAGTGCAGCGCATCTCCCCGAGTGGAGTGGAGTGGAGTGGAGTGGCGGGCAGGCACACGGAGAGAGGGCTGATGGGAGCCAAGCCTTTTAATGCAATCTCTCAGAGTGGGGCGCACATCAATCATGGCAGCCACTCACACAGACGGGGATCGCTTCTGACAAACAGCGCCGAGATACACAGACGGAGAGAAATACTGCTCCAAAAGTGCCATTTACTACCGTGTGTGTGTGTGCGCGTGTGTGTGTGTGTGTGTGTGTGTGTGTGTGTGTGTGTGTGTGTGTGTGTGTGTGTATGTGTAGGCTATGTGTGTGTGTGTGTGTCACATTTGTGTGTGTAAAGCAAATCTGCAAGATGCGGTCAGGCAGAATTGCTACGAGTGCATGAAAGATTCTACAGCAACTCGTTCAACATTCAGCTGCGCCTGACACATCTATGAATCTTCTAGCTACGAGTCATCTAGCTATGAATCTTCTAGCTATGAATCTTCCAGCTTCTGAAGATTCTACAGGATTCCATGCCACATTGGGGCCAGGTATGTCCCAACGTCAACCATAATCTGAGACTAGTCTGGACAAGTTGCATGTCATCAAAAGTGTACACCCTCATAAACTTCTTGTCAAGGGGGTGTGTGTGTGTGTGTGTGTGTGTGTGTGTATGTGTATGTGTGTCTTTCACAAACTTGAATTAATTAGTGTGTGTGCAGGTAAGGAAAGGGTGTGTTATCCAGGTATGCCTTACACCCAGTCTTTCCCTACTCCCTTGTGGTCCCCTAGTATGTTTTAACATGCAGCACATGTGTCAAGTCATCTCTACTGTAAAGAGGACTATTGGTAAATTCTGAATCTCCATGAATACTCGTAATGGCGGTTATTACATTGCATTTTTTTGGCATTGCAAGGGCAGGCTTGTTTTGTGAGCTATGTCATGAATATCCTAATATGTGAATAGGGATTAGGCTTTGCCCTTTTTGAAAGGGGAAAACAATCACAAAATGACTTCTTTTCCAGAATAAAATGAGGTTGCCCTTTGTAACCCGAGAGCAGCAGGCTAATACCTGAGTGTTGCCTGAAACTATACATTTGCACTGCTAATTACCGAGCCTTGATTAGCGCTAATTAGCGATTTAACGAGATATGAAGAAAAAGACAAGGGCACCTGTTTCCAAATGAAGGGTCCTTTCACACACACCAAGGGTTCCTAAAAGAACCCATAGCAAATAAAGATTATTAATATAATGCTATTCTCATGAGTAGGTGCCATGCAGGGAATAATACAAATGTAATGGGATAATGGTCCACAGCATGCTAGGCTAGCAGAAGGGAATGCTCATTTTACTTTAATTTGCATATATTCAAATATCAGAACTTAATTGATATTTTAAAGAACGTGCCACCAGGCTGTGGTGTAACTCTATAACATAAAGACACAGTGTGGACGGCTCAACCTGTGTTTGTGAAGGTGAAGGTGAAATGAGCCTGCTTGCCTGCATCTGTGTGCGAAGGCAGCCAGCCTGTATGGCCTGTATGGCCTGTATGGCTCTGATTGCTAATGGTCTTTGCCAGAGCAAAACAAAATAGCAATTTATTGACTCTCTGCTCTCTGCTCCTCTCTCCTCCACCTCCTCCCACTGCTCCTCTGCTGCACCTCCAAGCACTGTTCTCTCCTCCACCTCCTCCCACTGCTCTCTCCTCCTCTCTCCTCCACCTCCTCCCACTGCTCTCTCCTCCTCTCTCCTCCACCTCCTCCCTCTGTTCTTCCCTCCTCTCTCCTCCACCTCCTCCCACTACTCTCTCCTCCTCTCTCCTCCACCTCCTCCTCCCACTGCTCTCTCCTCCTCTCTCCTCCACCTCCTCCCACTGCTCTCTCCTCCACCTCCTCCCACTGTTCTCTCCTCCACCTCCTCCCTCTGTTCTTCCCTCCTCTCTCCTCCACCTCCTCTCACTGCTCTCTCCTCCTCTCTCCTCCACCTCCTCCGACTGTTCTCTCCTCCTCTGCTCTCTCCTCCACCTCCCACTGCTCCTCTCTTCTCTCTCATCTTTCTCCTCTGCTCTCTCTGCTTCTCTCTCTCCTGTGTTGCACCCAGGTGAGCCGCCCACCTCCCAGCCAGTAAGAGACCCGACCCGGCTGCTGCTTAATCAAAAGCCCTTTTAAAAACCAAAGCAGCCGAGGCGAACCTGCCTATCATTTGCAGCAGGGACTTGGGCTTCTTTGAAGTTGAAAGAAAAATGTGTGTGTGTGTGTATGTGTGTGTGCTTTATGTGTGTGTGTGTGTGTGTGTGTGTGTGTGTGTGTGTGTGTGTGTGTGTGTGTGAGTGTTTGTGTGTAGGTATGCCTGTTAGTGTTTTGTTTACGTGTGTGTGTGTGTGTGTTTGTGTGTAGGTATGCCTGTTAGTGTTTGTTTATGTGTGTGTGTGTGTGTGTGTGTGTGTGTGTGTGTGTGTTTGTGTGTAGGTGTGCCTGTTAGTGTTTGGTTGTGTGTGTGTGTGTGTGTATGTGTTCTGTGGAAGGGAATGAAATGTCTCTGTCTTACAGTGAGGAGTTTGGCCTGCCGCTGCCCCCGTGACGCATGTGGAGTGAAACAAACAAACAGCAAACAAACGTCCCCGTTGGCCCTCCACCGCGGTCAGGCCTCAGCCGGGCTGTCATGGTTACTACTCATCAGCGTTACGTACCTCGGCAGCATACAACGACAGCCAGCAGCTCCGTTTCCAAACACACCACCCCTATCTCCCCCTCCCCACACACACACACACACTCACACACACACTTTTTCTCTGTCCTCGCTTATGTGCTGTGAACAGGCCTGTCTGCCATTTCATGTTGACCTCTTTTGAAAAGAGAAGAATATTCAATTAACATTTAGCCGCAGCGCTGCAGGTGCTGCTCTCCTTTCTTACTCTTTTAAGGCTTCCTGACGCCGGCCGGCTCTGTGCTTCTGTCTGGAGGGGGGGTGAGGTGGGGTGGTTAGAGAGGAGAGGAGTTCTTCTGTGGTGCAGGGAGATCTGCGGGAGGGAGAGAAAGAGAAGAGAGGAAAGAAGAGAGCCTTGTGCATATGCATGGGGTGCGGATGCTTGTGGGTAGCAGCAGAGCTAACAGAAAGTAACAAAGTGAGACAAACCTCCAACAGAGATTGCTCAGGCAGCACACACGCACACAGACACACTTAGACATGCAATCAAGCACACACACGCACAATACGCAGCACACAGACACACACACACAGCAACTGAAAACATTCAAAGTGAATGAACTCACTGACACAGACAGTAGGATTCAGCACCACTGCAGGACATGTGTTCAACCCCCCTCTCCCCTCCCTCCAGTCGAGAGAAACCCTAAATAAACAAAACACAACTGGGCTCTGCTTTTTGCCATCTACACACTAAAAAAGCTAGTGACCTAACACGACACCTGTCACAGAATAGACACAT
>CM050211.1:28773649-28851149 GCA_027475355.1 Coilia nasus
AGAAAGGGGGAGCAATTAATGGTTAGTACAGAGGGGAATATATTATTCAATATGCAGAGAAAGGAAAGGGAGAACACACACATACACACACACACACACACACACACACACACACACAGATAACCACACATCTACATTCACACACAAATCTCTACTCATTTCTTATTACAGCCACTCACAGCACCCTGACTACTCGTTATGACAGGGGCAGTGGATAGGCAAAGCCCAGTGCCTCTCTGTGCCAACCCCACCGGCAGCAGGTCCCCATGCCAACCAGAGCGCCTGTCAGGTGTGTTAGTGCAGCAGGGTGTGAGGTGGCAGGTGCATCATGGGAGCCAGGTTGTATGGTGGGATGCTGCTGGGAGTGTGACACTTTGTAAACGAGTCGAGACACATTGTGTGTGTGTGTGTGTATGTGTGTGTGTGTGTGTGTGTGTGTGTGCACGCTCGAATGCTCGCCAGGAGAGACAGCGGTGCAGCTCACTAAGCTCCCGTGATGGCCCTGGCTCCCAGCAACCCCCACACCTCCAACCTCCCCTTCCGTCAGCTCTCACACTCTTCCTCCCGCACCAACTCACTCTTCTTTCTCTCTCTCTAAATCTCTCTCTGTCTTGTTCTGCCTCTCCCCTCTTCCTTTCTCTATCTTTGTATCTATTATCTACTATCTACTCTCTTTCTCTCTGTCTCTCAATGATTCACAGCTTCTCTTAGCTCCTGTTTCTCTGTGTAATTCTCTGTCTCTCTGTCCACTCCTCCTGACATAGTTTTAGTCTGCACGTTTGTTAGTGAGATAAACCCCTGGAGAGAAGCTATCTTGTTTTCAAGATGGTCCTCATACCAACAACAGTGTTTCCCCCACCCGGCGCCTAACCTCTTTTTTTCTGTGTGTGTGTGTGTTTGTGTGTAAGTATTTGTGTGCGTGCTTGTGTGTGTGTGTGCGTGCGTGCGTGCGTGCGTGCGTGCGTGCGTGCGTGCGTGCGTGCGTGCGTGCGTGCGTGCGTGCGTGCGTGCGTGCGTGTGTGTGTGAGTGGAAAACAAACACCTCAGAGCATAGCAGGTAGACCCCAAGGGTGTGGGCTATGGGGGTGTAAAGAGAGGTGGACAGACAGAGAGATACAGAGAGGGAAGGGGTAAGGGTTTGTAGGGGGTGTAGAGAGAGGCGGACCGATAGACAGAGAGAGCAGGAAGGGGTGAGCATGGCACTAATTGAGCAATCAGCAAGGGGGATGGCTGAGAGAGAGACACTGCTTTGAGGAGACAGCCACATAGGGGAGGACAGGTGGAGTGGACACAATAATCAGCGCCAGTTAAGAGCGCTGCCAACCTGCCACTTAGGCGGAGCGCCTGAGCGAAGATTGGGCATCCGTCTGAGGGCGCGTGGGGGGGAATATGGCGCCATCTTAAGTAGCAGCAGCACCACTCCAACGGTAGGGTGAGTAGGCGGTGGAGCGCAGAGCGAGAAAGAGAGGGGAAAGACGGAAAGGCTTTTACCTTCAAAGCAACACAGCTTCTCACTGAGGACAGCTATGCGCAACTGAGCGGAAGCCGTCTGATCTTTACTTTCGCCTCAATGAGGCTGCAGACGGCAGGTTGTGCTGACAGAGAATTGGCGTTACTTTTTCTCTGACAATGCTCTGTGTTGCTGCTGCCAATGTGAGCCTTTGACAAGCACGCAAGATGCAACGTTTGGCAATGTCGAGCCAGGAACTTACAGCAGGGTTGTGCTGGCCTACAGTGCACACAGGCAAAAAGTGTCTCATATGTAAAAACACATGTCTGCATTGGAGTCAAGAATGAATGAGCTCTGGCTTAATAGCGTCTCTGAGAACACAGTAAATATAATATTTATGAAGCTTAGTCAGTTTTATTTACTAGCCCTGCAGCTGTGGCCTGGCTCATTTCTGCATTTATTGATTTGTTTGTTTGTTTGTCTCAGGGAGAGCACAATACCTTCTGCGGTACTATATGCTGTGTATGTGTGGAATATTTTTAAATGGCCAACTCCGTCCCATTTCTAAAAGTGTCGCTACGTTTATCCTTTATAACATTTTGATATAATTAATGCACGGTGCACAGGGACCTTTCTTTTTCAAAGCTCAGAGGACATTTTCCTCAGACCTTGCCAAAGGAAGAGGCGGAGGAAAAAAAACATGATTTCCCAGTTTCTTCTCAGAGGTTGTTCGTGGATGAGTAATATCCAGGCCGTGATTATTTGCCGAGCTAAATCTTAAAGCCTGGAATTAGGTTCAGCCATATTTCAGCCCCAATTCCACTCCCATCTCTAGTGGAGTCACTGAGTGGCACGGAGAGAAATATAGGGAGAGCACAGCCATAATGTCCCAGAACTAATTTAGACTTGCTCTTTGAGGGAGAAAAACACCAGAGTGGCAAAGCAGCACACAGCATGTTATATGGGTGCAACTAAGGGATCGCTCCTTTTAATTTGATTCTCATCCAT
The DNA here is from genome assembly GCA_027475355.1 of Coilia nasus. Lineage (NCBI taxonomy): Eukaryota > Metazoa > Chordata > Actinopteri > Clupeiformes > Engraulidae > Coilia > Coilia nasus. The sequence continues at coordinate 28,776,108 of CM050211.1, forward strand.
GAAGGAAAATGGGAAATTGAAGGGAGGAAAAAAAAAATCATGAAATGATGTTTTGATATGTACACATAACTGCGCGGAGTACATTAGAATAATGAGATGCGATGACTGCTCTGTACAAAGTGAAAACAAAATGCAGCACAGTGAATTAAAAATGCATGAGGATAATATAGCTTCTTTTTCCTATTACAGTAAGTCGTTTCCGCTTACAACTGCAGACGTTGAACATTTCTATTTTTCTCTTTCTTACTCTTTTCCAGATATGCTGCCATCCTTGCTATCTTCCTCTGATAGCCAGCGAAGCCAGGATGTGAGAGTGAGCCAGTGACAGGCAGAGAGAGAGACAGACAGAGATCCCTATCACAGGAATCAGGACAAAGCGCCGCTTCCCTGTCCGAGGGCTTACAAGCATATACAGAGGGCCTCAGCTCACGTCAGTCTCACTGATGACTGAAGAGGACCGGAGGGCATGAAACAGAAATAGGCCGGCTCCACAGACAATGTCAGTGTCAAACTCAAATGAACCTCAAACTTGCTTCTAATTCCTAACATCAGGAGGGGGACTCTTCTGAAAAAAACTTCTCTGTTACATAAGGTGTCAGAGCACAAGACTAGCACAGTTAAGTCAGAATATAAAGACAAAAAAAAACATAAAAACAAGAAAATGATGAAGATTACCATGTTCCTGTTGCAAACTCACCTGCTTCTCGGAGTGGCCAGCTCCCTCGTCATACACTCCATGCCCTGGCGGGTGGCTTGTCCTTACCAGTGTGTGTGTCAGATCAAGCCCTGGTACTCGCCCCAGTCTGTGTACAAGGAGGCCCCGACGGTGGACTGCAACAATCTGCTGCTGACCGCCCTGCCCTCCTCACTGCCCAGCGACACCCAGACCCTCCGTCTCCAGAGCAACCTCATCGGCTCCCTGGACCAGAGCGAGCTGGACGGGCTGGCCAACCTCACCGAGCTAGACCTGTCTCAGAACAGCTTCAGCACCACGCGCCAGGTGCGCATCACCGAGCTGCCGTCCCTGCTGAGCCTCCACCTGGAGGAGAACCAGCTGAGGCACCTGCCCGACGCCGCGTTCGCCGGCCTGCCGGGCCTCCAGGAGCTCTACCTGAACCACAACCGCCTGAGGAGCATCGCCCCGGGGGCCTTCAAGGGCCTGCGGAACCTGCTCAGGCTCCACCTCAACTCCAACCAGCTGGTGGTGATCGACCGGCGCTGGTTCCATCACCTGCCCATGCTGGAGGTTCTAATGGTCGGGGGGAACCCGGTGGACACGATACAGGACCTGAACTTCAAGCCTCTGGCCTCGCTGCGCAGCTTGGTGCTGGCAGGGATGGGCCTGCGGGAGCTGTCCGAGCGATCGCTCGAGGGGCTCACCAACCTGGAGAGCATCTCCTTCTACGACAACCTGCTGACCAGGGTGCCCAAGGAGGCCCTGCAGAAGCTGCCCGAGCTGAAGTTCCTGGACCTGAACAAGAACCCCATCCAGGTGGTGCAGAGGGGGGACTTCCGGGACATGCTGCACCTGAAGGAGCTGGGTCTGAACAACATGGACGAGCTAGTGTCGATCGAGCACTCGGCCATGCAGAACCTTCCGGAGCTGACCAAGCTGGAGATCACCAACAACCCGCGCCTCTCCTACATCCACCCCAAGGCCTTCCTGCGCCTGTCCAGCATGGAGAGCCTGATGCTGAACAGCAATGCCCTGAGCGCCCTGCACCGCCAGACCGTGCTGTCCCTGCCCAACCTGCAGGAGATCAGCCTGCATACCAACCCCATTCGCTGCGACTGCCTCATCCGCTGGATGGTCGCAGACGGCGACAAGCCTGTCCGCTTCATCGAGCCCCAGTCAACGTTCTGCTCCGAGCCACCCGAGCTGAAGGCGCGGCGGGTCAAGGATGTGTCGTTCCGCGAGATGGCGGACAGCTGCCTGCCGCTCATCGCACCCGGCACCTTTCCCACTTCCGTCCAGGTGAGGCACGGCGAGAATGTCGCGCTGCACTGCCGGGCCCTGGCCGAGCCAGAACCAGCCATCTTCTGGGTCATCCCCAAAGGCATCCGCCTGTCTCCACTGAGCAGCTACGGTAGATACCAGGTGCGGGCCGAGGGAACGCTGGACATCCTGGGGGTCACCCCAGACGAGGCAGGGTTCTACACCTGTGTGGCCCAAAACCTGGTGGGGGCTGACACGCGGAGCCTAACGCTGAGGGTGGAGGGAGCGGAACGGCACCAGAACCTGACGGCGAGCTCCCAGCCGGGCGAAGACAGGCTGGAGGTGAGGGACGTGAGCGAGCGCTACGCCCTGCTCTCGTGGCAGTCCGCACGCAACGTCCCCGCGGCCCGGCTGTCCTGGCTGTCCAACAGCAGCCTGGAGGACACGCGCAGACACAGCCGCCGCATGCTCGCCGGCACCCAGGGCTTCAACCTCACCCGCCTGCAGCCGGGCACCCACTACAAGGTGTGTCTGCACACCGGCCCCAACGAGACGACCTGCGTGCACCTCAGGACCAAGGAGCCCACCACCGCGGCCGAAACCCCCGACCTGACGCCCGCCGTCCTGCTCGCCGTGTCCGCCTTGCTCCTCCTGCTGGCCGCGCGCACATGCCAGGGCGGAGCCTCGCTCGGCTGGAAGGAGGAGGAGATGGGCAAGCCGCACACCGTGCTGCTGACGCAGGAGGCGAAAGCCTTCATGCCAGCGCCCGTGCTTTACCCGCTGCCACCTCCCCCTCCTCCGCCTCCTTCCCAGAAGCAGAAGCTGCAGCAGCAGGAAGAGGAAGAGAAAGAGGTCCACGAGAAAGGCGGGAGGGTCTCGGAGGACACGAAGAGCACAGGGTCTCTGGAGTGTCCACAGAACCAGATCGCTCAGCAGGCACCACAGGAGAAGTGCTGAGCGGGAACGCGACAGACGTCGAACAACAACAACAAGAACCCAAGCCCAGTGAAGCGGCCTACAGCTGCAGAACTAACAATCAAGACCCCTCGTCCTAACTCAAACTGGAATTACTCTCACGACTCACACAATGATACAGAGGCTCCCTGTGTTCTTTAACAGTGTAAAACTGCTTTATTGGTATTTATACAAATTTATAAAGAGTATACATATGATATATATATTGAAAACATTCGTAAATGTATTCAGATGTATACACCGTGAAAACAAATGTTTCAGTCACGCCGACAAAAAAGAAACAGCTGACTTTTACACAACCAATGAACTCAACAGATCTGTATAAGAAATGTCTAAACGTGTAATAATATATTTTTTCATAAAACGGAAGAGACTGACAGGACTTGACAGGTGTGTCACACAAGATAAAGAGGGTCTACCCAGCGCTCTCTAAAGACAAACAGAGGAATCTGGGAGAAAGAAAGACCTCCAGGTATCAACTGTTCAGGTATAAAAAGGGCAAAAAGGTACAATTCTATTTTTTAAAGACTAAAAAAGAGACTGTACTGGGGAAGTGATGAGAAGACAGGAGGTGAAAGGTGATTTTTTTTTGTTTGTCGTCTATACACACACACACACACCAGTCTAGTCAACACAGGAAGCAGACCTGGATGAAGAACAGTTCTTGAAAAGAAAAGCTCAACATCAGCATAAACGAACAGCCATGACACGCAAGATGGATGATTCTTTTAGTCCTTCTGAGGCATCTATGTTTCACAGAGATGAGCTGGTGAAGGGAACTCATGAATGATGTGAACCCTGTTCACACCGTCACTCACAATGTGTGTGTGACTGACTCTTAACGAGGCGCTTAAACGAGACAAGTGTGTAAGGCTCACTCTTTTTTTTAGTGCTGGGCAGCCTCGATTACGGTAGGGAGAAGGAGGAAAAGTGTGTGAGTCTGACCCTTCTTCAGTGCTGTGTGTCCCGACGTGAGGTAGAGAGAGGGGGGAAAAGTTCATGGTGGAAACAAGAAAAATGGCTTGAGGACACTCCACAAAGTCCCTCCCACAAAGGCAAGGCAATACAAGCCAGCTTCTGTTGCCAGAGAGGGGGGACTGTGTGTCTGTCTTACTCAGATGGACTAACAGCAAGATCTCTTTCACGCAGTGAATATGCCACAGCGACAACAGACGAGAGTGCCATTTGTGAATTAAGAAAACTGGCCAATGAGAAAACTTTTTTTCCCCCTCCCAGTTAGATTGCTGGATGGCAGCCGATAGAAACTGCACCTGAGCCAGACTGACTTTGACCTTGAGAAGGGGGAAAACAAAGTGGGTTGGAAGATGGTGAAGTAAGGAGAGGCATCTGATGCAAGACATGCGGGGCACCCTGAAGTCTGTGTTTTTACCCTCACTTCAATGTCCTGAGCAGAGGGAGTGCATTTTCTAATGTAATGTCATTTTAAAGTAGCCCAGCTTTGTTTGAGTTTTTTGTCTATCTGTGATTGATGTGTCCTCATGTTCGAATAATACCCTCTAACTGCCCCGTAACAATGTTATTTTTTGTTCCTTTTGGAAAAAAAAGGTTCATTTTATGGTTTATTTCTACCCCGAGCTGTACATAAATCAATCTGACTTTCCTATTCAATGTACCGCTTCTCTTTCAAAGATAATTTAGATGACTTATGTGTTAAATACTATTTTGAGCTATTATTAAAACATTTTGGACTGATACAACAAGCCCTGACTCCTATGTTGTAGCCATGAACTGTGACTTTGTCAGTCCACCATAACCTTGCAGAAGACATCCATTGCATCCATTTCTGTACAGTGTCTTGCTGTCTTTAAACTCCAGCAAATAATTGAAGTCATTGTAGGTTCTGTTCTGGTGATTACCATGAATATGCAAACTCCCCATTAAAATGCATGTCTGCTCACCAGTGTTTTACTACAGACCTTAACAAGATTCAGAGCAACCTCCAAGCAACCGCCCCATCCCCATTCACCTCATTCATCCCCCCCCCCCCCCCCCCTCCTCCACTTCCTCAGTGGAGAAGTGCTGGAGGCTTGAGTGATGGCCCAGCTCTCATAGAGGCAGATGGTGCAGTCCTCCTCAATCCCAGAATGCCCCTCTCCTGTGCTCTCAGCCCCCTCGAGCAAATCCTACTTACTGTGAGAAACCCACTTTCTAAAAATGCCTGCCCAAGGAAAATGATTAATGTGCAAAAAGGAACAAGCGGGTGGGGGTTGGGGTGGGGTGGGTTGGGGTGTTGTTGGGGGGGGGGGGGGGTGGGGGGGCTGCTCACAGAAGAGGGTGGAGGAATGGGGGTTATTGGGCATACGCAACCATGTGGAAACACACTGCAATTGGTTATAAAAGCCTGTCGGAAAATGTGAAAAAGCAACTCAGCTAACATTACTTATACGTGTAAGAATTACTTCATTAAAACTACGTTTCGGAGGTCTGGTGCATTAATTTGACCTGGCTGAACTGATCAAAAGCCTAGTAGGTAATGGAGTTAGCTCATCGGATATGCCCTCCTGCCCACACAAATGCACCCCGGCCTCCTCTATTAGGGCCCTGAGACGGCAAAGCCTGGAGTCCGCCGCACCACTGAACTGCAACCTCAGCGCCTAATGGGGGAAAGGCCCTAAATGGTCACCTTGGCAGATCAAAGCTGAGATCACAAAGCTGCTGTGTGGAACGCTGTTGTATCGCTGCGTTTGGAGATGGAAATGAGGGCAGATTAATGACTTGATACGGAACTTCACAGCACCCTCTCCCCCGGCTGGACCAAGCCTCCGCTGTTCGTAATTTGAAGCTCTGAGTATTGCTTTGAGTATTGTGTGCAAGCATAATATATCATTAACCGGATCAATGGCTTTCTAATTAAGTGTGGGCTTAACTTAACTACCAACACTACCAAATGACACAGTTCAGTGCAGGTTATTCCCCACAGTAGTGCTGTCTGGCTCTAAGCCTACGACATTTCTAAAAGGCATTAATCATTTCATACAGACATAACTATATGTACACACACCAAGGATGGAAACTGCCACCAGCCACCACCCAAATGCCGATAAAATATATAAGTAGCTGGTGGATTTCAGACACAAAATAATGATTTACTGTTCAGTGGCTGGTAAATGTTACCATTTATTTGTCAGTGGCTGGCAAAGGTTCACATTTTGCAAAGTTAATTTCCACCTCTGACACACACACACACACACACACACACACACACACACACACACACACATTATATGACCATATAATTATTCATCATAACGTACTAACAATACATACAGATATATAAACTGGATATGTTGCATTATTTTACACACACACACACACACACACACACACACACACACACACACACACAGTACGTACACGTATAAACATATAGTAAATATATAATGTACATGTATTAACATGTTATATATAACAGAGCAAAACATCATGTAACACTGCCGCAGTGTCAGAGCTTGTGAAACGCCATTTCTTCCTCTCCCTCTCAAGGACATAAATCTCGGCCCAGAGTCATTGATTTCTTTTTGCTTAAAACCTCCCGTATCTCTCCATTAACATGGCCCAAAGTCAAGGGGCACTTAACCATGACAACAGCCTCCAAACTTACACCCCAGCTACAAGTCCCTTGTCTCTGGTTTGTCTGCTTGTTCAGGGTTGGGTTTTAATTGTGCTGCCTCCCTGGCTTGGCCAGCAGGTGGCAGCGGTGGGGCGATGTGGAGGACGATGATAGAAAAATTGATTGTGAAATCTATTTAGTGTGGCTATTGATTTCTCCATAAGAGCAGGGAAGGGTGGGCAGGCCGGCACGCTGGGAAAATGGAATATGGAAAGGGGGGAGGGCTGGGGCGGCAATAGGAAGTGACACGGCCTAATGGACTAGAACTAGGCAGCTTTAGGAGGCTGGGGCCTGTGTGTGTGTGTGTGTGTGTGTGTGTGTGTGTGTGTGTGTGTGTGTGTGTGTGTGTGTGTGTGTGTGTGTGTGTGTGTGTGTGTGTGTGTGTGTGTGTGCGTGCGTGAGTGGCAGAGTCAGAAAGGGAGAAGGTCAGAGCTCACTATGACCTACAGTTTTCAATTAGCACATTTTGGCCATATCCTTTCCTGCATTAAATATTATGTGGCCATTCTTCACCCTTTCCCTCCACCTAATGTCGAAGCCTATACAACATAATAGCCCACCCCCCACCCACACCTGCCTGCGGGGACATACACTATTGACAACCTTCAGATTAAATTAACACCTATGCCAAGTTCAATGAGTACAGAGCTGACGCAGAAAGAGTGTAGGCCCGAAAAAAAAAAGGCCTTGCTGTGTCGGGCAAACAAATCCCAGAGTCTCTGAGAAACATTTGTCTGAATCCAGGACCTTGACCTTTCAAATGTCAATACCACTGCACCCGCTCCCCCCTGACAGAGGCGAGCCAGAGCCTGCCTGCCTGCCTGCCTCCTCGACAACACAACAGCAAGCACAGACACTAATGCATTCAGCTTCACCTCTCTCTCTCGCTCTCTCTCTCTTGCTTGACATCTCTGTCTTTCTTTTTTTCTCTCTCTCTCTCCCTCCCTCTCTTCCTCTATTCTGCTGTCTTCACCAACCAACAACACCAACATACGTTTTTCAGCATTATTTATCTCACATTCAGACAGCTTCTTGAAATAAACAAAGCATTAAACACAAAGGGCTAGTGTGCTGTACATGGGTGAAGTCTATAGACCGGGGCTAAACAATAACACTAAAAAAAACGGTTTAGTCATACATAAATGTACAGTACAGGCCAAAAGTTTGGACACACCTTCTCATTCAATGTGTTTTCTTTATTTTCATGACTATTTACATTGTAAATTGTCACTGAAGGCATCAAAACTGTGAACGAACATATACTTAATAAAAAAGTGTGAAATAACTGAAAACATGTCTTATATTCTAGTTTCTTCAGAGTAGCCACCCTTTGCTGTGATTACTGCTTGCTACAATGGAAATAGTCATGAAAGTAAAGAAAACGCATTGAATGAGAAGGTGTGTCCAAACTTTTGGCCTGTACTGTAGACACACACAGACACAGACACACACTGTATCTGTGTTTCAGATACAACATTGATACAAGAGCAATAACTGCAAAAAAAAATGTCCTCATCATAATCATACTGCTGTATGCACTGTAACCACTGCTTTGCATTTGAGATAGACAGAGAGAAAGAGAGAGAAAAAGGAAGAGTAAGAGAAAGAGAGAGAAAAAGGAAGAGAGTGAGAGAGATGTGCATTTGACCACTGTTGTATGCAGTGTAACCACTGTTTAAGACAGCTGCACACACTATACTTCACTGATTTAAATACAAGTGCACAAGTGGAGCCACCAGATCATCGGTGCCACCTACGTACATGTCTTAGTGTAGGTGTAACGTAGAGAGGGAAATAGCCAATTTCAAATAGGATCTGTGTGCTGTTAGTTTAAGAGCTATTCTTGGCCATACGTTGTGTAAGAAGTCAGAAACGGTTTCTGGTTTGTGTATTCTGCAGAGTTCTGCAGAGCCTGTGCAGAGTAATTCTGAGTTAAATGAAAAGGAACAAAAGAAAGAAAAACTAAATTTACCCATTTACCTGAATTAGGACCACATTACTTTTGTTCTTCTCTCTGGCTTTCAGTCTGTGCTCTGGAGAGCCCCTTTCTCTTCCCGGAGTGAGGAGGCTACAGCCGAGATGCCAAAACAGAAGACCATGATCAATGCAGGACCCAGAATGCAGTGGGGCGTAGTCACAGAGGGATAATTTATTTAGGGGAACAGAGATAAAAAAGCCATTTTTCGTTATTAAAACTGAATCCCAGCATGATTCAATAGCCATACCTTATATGCTACAGGCTTTAAGAACGGCCTGTGGTTTGTAAACTCCGAGGGCTCCTGCCTCCCTGTCCCCCTGAGAGATTTCTGTCAGCAGGTACAGCAGCGATGTGAGTGCCATGGCGATGTTGCATCCTCACGTGGGCTGCGAGCGAGATGTGCGGCCGGCCAGCCAATGGGGAAGAGGGACAGAAATCAGCGGTACAACATGACCCCAATATAATAAGCTTAATTCGTATCGCACACTCACAGACACAAAACACACACTTATAGTAAACAACACACCCACCAGTGGAGACTCAACATAATCTCTCACACACACAGACACACACACACTGAGCAGCCACACAAACAAACCCAAACACCCGTACACACGGCTGCCACACAAACAAACATATACACACACACAGCAGCCACACAAACACTCACATACTCATATACACACAGAGCATCCACACAAACAAACCCAAACATCCATACACACGGCTGCCACACAAACAAACACATACACACACATAGCAGCCACACAAACACTCCTATACTCATACACACACACACACACACACACACACACACACACACAGCAGCTCCCTGTGGGAGGGTTTGCCATCACTGGTAAGTCAGTGACGTGCTGTCTGGCTGCTTTTCCACAGGGGATGTGTGTAAGACGCGGGAGGTTGTGGAGGGACGTGTGTGAGACGCGCAGGCGTCCCTTGGGGGGTGATGAGAGGGAAAACACGACCCCGCCGTAATGACTAGCAACGATCGAGGAGAGATAAAGGCCCGACAGACGAGACGAGATGGAGACACCAGGAGATGGAGAAGGGGGGGAAGTGAGGAGGAGACAAGACACAACACAGGACAGTAGAAGCAGAGGAGAGAGAGAGAGAGAGAGAGAGAGAGAGAGAAAGAGACAGAGAGAGAGAGAGAGAGAAAGAGACAGAGAGAGGTAGAGAGAGAGAGAGGTAGAGGTAGAGAGAGAGAGATGGGAGAAAGAGACAGAGAGACAGAGGGAGGCAGAGCGAGAGAGAGAGATGGGAGAAAGAGACAGAGAGAGAGGCAGAGAGAGAGAGAGATGGGAGAAAGACAGAGAGAGAGAGGCAGAGAGAGAGAGATGGGAGAAAGACACAGAGAGAGGTAGACAGAAATGTAACAGAGGTAAGAGAGATGCAACAGAGAACATTGTTGGAAAAGGAGAAAGAATAAAAGAGAGAGAATGAGAGACAGAGAAAGAGAGAGATGGAACACAGAAGACAGATACGTGTGTCGAGCGGGCAGAGGAAGAGAGAGAGAGAGAGAGGGAAAGAAAAGGAAACAGAAAGAAACAGAGGGAGGGAGGGACAGACATAAGACATGCAACAGAGAACAAAGTGGGTAGAGAGAGAGAGAGAGAGAGGAAAAAAAGAGAAGGAGCGAGAGAGGGAAAGAAAGAGAGAAGGAGGGAGACAGGGAGAGAAAGAGAGCGTGTAAGACATAGAGGTGAGAGACGCGGCCTCAGGGGATCCTGCTCAGACACTGCTGAGCTGCATTGTAATTATTTCCATTTGTCTGGCTATAGCAATAACTTAGCACACACAATGCCACGCCAGTCCTCCAGCGCGTATCCCAGCATCCCCGGGGCCCCGGCACCGCTCTGTGTTTGTGTGTATGATTAATGGCGCAGACCTCTATGGTACCATTAGCACACAATGGGTCGCGCTATTTAAGGATTTCCAACAGTGTATTTATCGCCCACCTGCAAAGCTCAACAGAACACTGATACTGAGCCGGATGTCAGGCGCGCTTTGCTTCTGACCTTTGACCCTTATGTCAGGGCCTCCCCACTGCTGGGCTGAGGAGCCGCCCTCTACATTTCCACTGTTTTATGTACCAAAAGAGAGGACACCTTGTGCCCTCCTAAACACAGAACATCAGGAAACTTTGAGAGGACAACAGTGACCTACCACTACTCGCTCTACTAAGTGTAATCTGCAGATATCCCACTGTGCTTTAGGCTGCATATGTTCCTGTTGCTTTACAATTGCACCATAAGAGCCAACATGATTTTTTTTTTTTTCCCTAAGGTTTAAAAAACAAAAACAAATCGCAGCATTTTCCAGCAGCTCAGCCAAAGCAGGGTCAGGTAAGGCAAGTGTTCGCTCAATTCCGCTTCACCAGCTGATCTCCCTTCTCGGCCTGTCATCGAAACCTCCACGGAGAAAAAATATATATTATCAGCACAGCACATTTTTTTTGCAACATAAAGACGACCACGGATTACAACCACCGGGGCAGAATTACAGAACCTTGTGCATGCAAAACAAGAAAAGTACACAGAAACAGAAGGAGTAGAAAAAAATGACAGATAAATAAGTAAATAAATCCAGCCAAATAGGGAACCATAACAATGCAAGCCATGTGTGAGAGAGAGAGAGAGGGCGAGTCATCCCAGGAGAATAGTGTGGCAGGAAGCACATCAGAAAGAGAGAGAACATAATAGAGTTCCTCAGCAGAGGCTGAAAGAGGTCTGTTCTCTCCAGATACCACACACACACACACACACACACACACACACACACACACACACACACACACACACACACACATCACCTTTCTGCAACACAATCAGTTGTCCAGGCGGTGTAATGAGGTAGAAACAGGCGAACAGACAGAGGGAGGAAAGAATTGTCCACCCGGTGTAATGAGGCAGACACAGGCCAACATACGAAAATAAAACCTGCTTTCAGACCTACACTAAATTACAGTCTTTCTGACATTTTACCAGAAGTGTTCTATGTAAAAATATATACTGAATACAGAATATACATATATATACATACATATACATAATTTGACCTCAACCCCTTTTTTTTTGCCAGAGGCCAAATAAGAAAGCACAAGAAATGGCATTACTAGTTTTTGATATGAGTTTGACAACATAAAAAAGGTCTTGAATAAACAGAGCAAGTAAGTGGGCATGCTGGTGAGCTTTCCTGGCAGATGCCACCATCATGAATCAGATTGATGGTATGGCCAGAGAATGGGGAATTATGAACGCCTGTTCCATGAATACTCTATCCAGGCACCACCCTCTCAACCTGAATCTCTGAATCTGAGCATCCCTGCCTAAGAAGCCCTGACTGTGTCCTTCACTTGTGAACGGTGAACACTGGTAAATTTCCAGACCTAAATTTTGCATGTTTCATTTTTTTTCCCTTCAAAGTTCAAGTCTGAAAATAGTTGTAGAGTGAAAGACACAGAATTGGCAACCCACAAATTCTTGTTTTGGTGTTGAAGGTACAAAAATAAGGGTAAACCAGTTTAAAAAGTGAGAAGGACGAAAGAATCAGAGCCATAGAGCCAAATAGAAGAAAAAAAATGGGTGGACCAGCAGAGACAGTGCTTAGGCCTTGTACCCACTGTCACCACCACCAACTGCACATTCTTCACTGCGGCCACTGGGCCACCTAGCCCGTCACCAGCTTTGCTAATGTCACCCCGGCTCCCATGAAAGCACTGACCTGGACAGTAAAGAGATTAGCAAACGATTAGCACAGGGGCTCAATTACGCCTGTGATGTGCTTGAGGAGACCGCAGCTGATTAAATCTATGGAGAGCACCACCCCCCCTGCCCATCCTCGATCGGAGCCATCGCCTCATCCCTCAAGGGCAACTTCCTGGGAAGAAACGTGCGCTGGTAATTCCAGGCCAGTGCAGTCACCATTGTAATACTCTGGTGGCCAATGGTGGTCTCTTAGCAAATATGCTTTCGATTATCAAAGGTTTGAGAATTGCAAGAAATTTTAATCACAGAAATTAAACAACCTTGTTACATCTCACCTGAGCATACGGCTTATGTGATCATGTGGAGAGTGTGTGCGCATATGTGTGTGTGCTTGGGGAAAGTGGCAGGTGGTGCAGGTCGTCACAGGTTTTTGTGACAGATTTTGAGGAAATGTGCTCAGCCAAACCTGTCCGTGTGTGTTAGCGTGTGTGTACTGAGGAGCTCAGTCAGTGCTGCATTCGTGCCGCGCCGCATGTGTTTCTCAGCAGCCGCCTCTCTGCAGTGGGGCAACGTTTGTACGCTACTGCCCCCGTGTGGCCAGGAGTGGAGTGGCAGCTGGAACGAATGCTGCAGCAACAGTGCGGTGAGTGATCGCGACACTCGGCAGCATTAAAAAAGCAGCCCTAATCTAGCCATTAAACAGGGTCTGGCTTCAGCTTCTGCCGCTGTGTTAAATTAAAACATGTAAACCGTCTCTGAGGACAAGGGGTTGCCACAGTTACCAACTACAAATAATTAACATGGTTTTAGACATCACTACAATCCCTCAGGTGCTTACTGAAATCAGGGCAGTGTTGATCAAACACATTCGCTTTAGACAAAACCTCCTGGTGCCTGCAAAATAAATGACCAGTCAGATTTGATTAAGCTTAGTTTATTTAACATTCACATATAATTCCCATCTACATGAATGTACAAACAATCTGTTATGAACAATCACACACAAAATAATATAATAAACAGAAACATCTTTTATGGCAGTGACTTTAGCAAATTAAAAACAAAATAAAACAGTGTTGCCTGCGGCAACCAAGAGTTAGAGTGCTTCTAGGCGGCATGTGTCAATGACGTCCATCTTACGCACTAGCACTAAACACGCTGACCTGCACGTACAGTCTCTAGCATGTACTAGTCAAGCTGAAGCACGACATCTGTCAATCTGAGGAGACCTACCTACGAGCCCACAACAAGCGCCACCAAGTGGCCAAAACACTACATCACACCTGAAGCACCATATCAGACAAAAGCCTCTGTTGCAACGCTACAGTGCTTGAGTGCTTAAAGCAACCAAGCTGACGCAAAAAAACAAGCAATTGTAAAGCCCCCTGTAGAGACAACTGCTGGGCGAGCGAGTGCTTTTGGAATGATGCGTTAAGAGGTCCGATGCCAAATGGGCCGATCAGTGGCCACGGTCCACAGCATGTCGTCGACACACCGCGCCAACTAGTGGTCACATAGCACAGCATGACGTTCACACAGCACCATTACCCACAAGCCTCCTGTGGACCCAGTCCCCTGATGCACACTAGATGTGGCCGGGAGTCATGGGCCGTGCGTAAAACAGGCTTTCATCCATTAGCGCTTGTGCTGACGCTGCTAAGTACTGAGTCCACTCCACAGCGGGAGGAATTAGAGATAAGCTGCCAGGCCTTAATCAACACAAACACTCCAAGCCGCAAGTGCCTAAACCACAATCAAACACAATCACAACTCCTCCGAACAAAAACGCGTGCGCAAACAAAAGGATTTTACAGAGTACAACCTCAAAATGCAGGCTTGCAAAGTGTGCAGTTGTCTTCTGCTCATCTAGCAGTTTTGTTGAAAGAATCATAATAAACCAAACGACAAAAGAAAAAAGCCCCTTCCAAATTACGATTCTGATTTCAGTGTCAGTCTCTGTGTGTATGTGTACACGTTTTTGACTGCCTAATGGGTGCAATCAGAAAAGGAAAAAAAAAAGGCAAAACAGACATCTGTGTGCAAGTAAGTGTTTGAGAATGTGTGAGTATGTTTGAGTAAGTGTGTGTGTGTGTGTATAAGTGTTTGTGCATGTTTGGTTGAGTTTGTGTGTAGGTGTATGTGTATATATTTGTGTTTGTGTGTATGTATGTGTGTGTGGACCCAAGCAGTATATGAAGACTCGACTGCCACCTCCTTCCATGCACATGTGCTCCTCAGGCTGTGGTCCTGTTGAGTTCCACACTCCAAACAAGCCAAAAGACCCCACGACACAGGCAGTGAGGGAATAACGCCCCAAGATCTGGCAACCCACTCAGCTACTCTACAGGGACTTGCCATGACATAAACACTGGGGGGTGAGGAATAGTGCCCCGATCTGGCAACGTGTTGTTCATGCTATTCCCCCAGAGACTTGTTATGAGAGCAAGCGGAGCTCTAGGACTGGGCCCTCACACAGATCGAGGCCAAAGGGAGGCAAATGCCTGAGAACTGGCAACCAGCGATTCTCCCAGAGACTTCTTATGGGGTTGTCATGGCGATGTTTCACAGGTCACTGTAACTGTCCCCCAACATTCACAGCTGCCCTCTTGTTAGACGGGAGCACTGAAGACGAGCGAAGAGTGACCGGCCTTAACGTCCCCACATCACAAGGCACTTCTGATTGCAGTCGTAACATGCAACCAATCCTTCGCAAGCTCCAACATTTCAGCTCTGAATTTGGTCAAAAGAACAATTCCTCCTCAACTTGAACCGAAGTAAATTTGTACAGTTAAATTAACACCATTGTGAGAAATTAAATAAATTATTTATACATCACTTACTATAGTCTGAAAGCGGCTCGTAACACGCCCCTTCATTTGTACACGTGAGGCACCAAAACAATGAAATACAAGTCAGAACAAACCTGCACCAACCGGTCTACTCGCTGATTGCATGAAGCATCACAGAACACATCAGCGAGTGAACTTGTTAATTCTGGGAGAAGTAAAAAAAACAAAAAAAAAAACAGGAAGAGAATTAACAGCACACAGAAAGAGAGAGAGAATGAGGGAGAGAGCAGAGAGGGAGGCAATGTTTGAAACAGCAAACAAGAGAGAGAGAGAGAATGTGGGAGAGAATTAGAACAAACAAAAGCAGAGAGTGAGAATGAGAGGAGAAAAAGAGCGAAAGCAAAGAGACAGAAAAAATCGAGTGAAAAAGCGAGAGGGGGAAAGAGTGAAAGCAGAGAGAGAGCGAGAGAGATGTTGAGCACTGCAAAGGGTTGTTAACAAGCAGCAAACACACTTCTGTTGTCTAGAGAGGCAGCAGTATGGAGAGGCAGTGGGAGGTCGGAGCGAGAGAGGGGGCACATCCGTGCGACGGGTGCAAACCTCGACACACACGCGATCCCAACTTCTCCCTCTACTAACATATTTACACTTTCACACTGTGTGGAATGCAGCGGAGGCAAGGACAAACGCTTCCATTTACACAAGTGAGGACAGATAATTGAGACCAGACACAGGCTATACATTACGAGGTAAACCTGCCTAGGTGGAAAGTAGGCAAAGGAGAACACAGGTGATGGGGAAAAAAGTATCTGAAGTCATGGTTACTGCAGGAAAGCAGGTCTGGCACACCTGCATGGAATTCAGACTCTTTGTACCTGCAGTCCGACATAGGCCAGCACACAAAGTCTTTCAGGCTTAACTACCTGCTACTAGATACCTGTGAGAGGACAGGTGACAATCCGAATGCAACATAGGGCGAAGGACACACAGTTACATCATCCTCATGAGAGCATTCTATGCACTTATAATAGCAGATATTCTCTACACACCTTCACATATATATATATATATTTTATACTTTGTTCACGGTGTCTAACTTTTTACACATCAGTCCGTACAAATGCCTGTCAGAATATATACTGTACATACTGCCTATCCCCCTATCTCCTCCACAAAATAAATAGATAAATAAACATTGTGGTTGGTTTGTAAGCGCATGTCCCATATAATCTGTGAAGTTCTGACTGACAACTGACATCAGCTCTAGCTTTCCCTTACTTTCATCAGTAATCTAATGACAAGCGCACTGATGCAACAAATCGAACAAAATATAAAACCTTCAAATAAATGCTTTTGTAATTAAATAACACTCTTGGTTAAACGCTCTTATGGTACCTTCTTATGATCAAAGAACAGCGAATAACAGAATGGACCTGTTCCGGTCCTGGCTGGGTTCTAATTAGGCTCACTGTGAAGGCAGCAGTTCTTTGCAGCAGTTTGACCGAGGGCAGCACGTTCCACCTTCTCTGCACTTATGTCCTCTCTGTTAATGTTACTGTTTGATTTTTCTCTCTCTCTTTCCTGGCACAGTCTTCCCTGCTGAGCTTGTTCCGGCGAGAAAAAAAAAAAAAAAAAAATCAGAGGCAAAATGTCCACCATGCATTTGACCTGTGGCAATCTATTAGGAAACAAAAACAATGACCCCGGCGAACAAACGGGTGGAGCTCTAGGGTGAAAGTCTGAACTTGAACTGCAGGGCTGAAAGCTGCGGACGATCAGGCTACGAAGGCCTTGATGACCTTCTGGATGATCTGTCCGCAGCCCGGGCATGGCGCGTGGAACTTGTGCAGCTTGCGCGCGCAGGGGAAGCAGGTGAGCATGTGCGCGGTGCGGCCGTGGATGATGTTGCCGTTGCGCGGGCGTACGCGGCAGAGCTTGCAGGGCTCCAGCAGGTCCTTCTGCCACAGCGCCGACGCCTCATCCTCCTCCAGCAGCAGCAGGTGCCCATCCTGGCTGTCCCCACCCTCCCGGAACAGCGCCATGGCAGACGGCGGCAGCCGGCCCTTGCCCTTGCCCTTTCCCAGGGAGGGGGGCAGCGGGGCATCGCGCATCGCCACGTGCGAGGGCAGGATGACCGGATCAGAGATGGTGCGCATGCAGTCGGGCACGTCCAAGCCGTCATCATCATCATCATCGTCGTCATCATCATCATCGTCATCTTCATCATCCTGGCCCTGGGTGGTGGGGCATTTGGGCTGCCGCCCGCTGCATGCTGGGATATCAGGCACGGAGAGCGAGTGGGCGAGTCGCGGGCAGCCGCGGTACCAGTCCTTCTGCAGGGCCCAGCAGCGCACGCAGTACCTCTGCAGAGGCGTGTTGAACTTGCGGCACTCGGTGCACTGCCAGGCGTCCTAGGACACACACACACACACGGAAATCAGGCTCAGGTACACACAAGGCTACACAAGATGATACAAATTAATTCATGTCCTCTATAGCCACATACTTGCACCAGTGTGCATGCAGGCAAAAACACACAAGCATAAGCACACACACATACACTAGACCAAAGCAAAAACACAGATTACACATAAGACCAGGCCAACTCCACAACTACACAGCTGAAGAGAATATCCTAAATACCCAATGTACTACATGTCTCAGAACACAAACACACTGAAATCAGGCGTCACGGCCATTTGCTTGCCTGGTAAATACAGACTCAGCGGCAGTGCACCGTAGCAACATATATATTTGTCTTGCTAAGTTCACTGATGTGAACTTCAGTGAACTTAGGTGAACACTGGGTTCAGAAAGTAAAGCTCAGTTTGGAGCCGAAGACTCAGGTGTGAAGGTGAGACTGTAGGACTCACCTGTATGCATATCTCTGTGTCAGTGTGACTGTAGGACTCACCTGTATGCATATCTCTGTGTCAGTGTGACTGTAGGACTCACCTGTATGCATATCTCTGTGTCAGTGTGACTGTAGGACTCACCTGTATGCATATCTCTGTGTCGGTGTGACTGTAGGACTCACCTGTATGCATATCTCTGTGTCAGTGAGACTGTAGGACTCACCTGTATGCATATCTCTGTGTCAGTGAGACTATAGGACTCACCTGTATGCATATCTCTGTGTCAGTGTGACTGTAGGACTCACCTGTATGCATATCTCTGTGTCGGTGTCATCACTTAGACACTGAGTGTCTTCATCTAGCTCCTCTGACATCTGCCAAGCAAAACACAAACATACACACACACAGTACATTAAGTATTAAAGTATATTTCTTATGCATTTGTCCACATTTAGATGTAGGCACAAATACTTGTTCTTTTTTTTTTGCACTCATAGGTGCATTATGGAAGAGTAAGAACAATGTTTTCCACACATAGTAAGGATTTTATTTTGCGAATGAACGCCATTACTTCCCCTCGATTGATTGGCGCTGCTACAACATCTTAACTTGATCGGGAAAATCTCTCTCAAAACGAGTGAGAGTGCATCTATTTATTCGATACTGGGATTATGCATGCTACCACTCCATTAAACTGACATTTTTTCAATAGCCAAATACGTGGCATCAGCTACAGTGTGTCGAGTGCCTTTATTTACTGATGTCATGCATGCTTTTGAGCAACATGATCTTTACCTCAAATGTTCAGAAGTTGCTTAATACCAATATCTTGATTTGATAGAAACTTGTTTTGTCATCATTTGCACAGATTCACAGGTGACCAACTAGCAATCCTAACAACTACCATACCTACTTTAGCATAGCACACCAGAATTCAAGAACTTAAAATGACATCATTGACTAATTAAACGCAGTCTTACAATGCAAGCCGGCATATGCACAAAAACATGTATTGGTTAATAACAAAGACATAATTGTACTCACATTTACATAAATTTCACTGACACACTACTGAACAACTACAACATGTGCTCTAGTCACAGAATTTTCTGTTGCCACTTCTCTACCCGCCACAGCGCCAATTAGTAAAAGTCTTTCCTGAAATTTCTGGTCTTCTCTACAGCAACAAAAGTCTAGGGGAAACACGGAATGTGATAAAAGAAGGGGTAAACATGGGATAGGTCTATTTTTAATGACTTTTGGTCACTCTGTAGTGTAATTTCAATTTCGGACAACAAAAATACTTATTCAAGAATTTATTAAGTTTGATACAATAAAGAAAATAAGAAACAGGGTTTTCATCATTTCGTGGGCGTGAGATGCGAGCAGAGCCTCTGGTAGTCTGCCATCGCTATTCCCCCATACAGGTGCGCAGGATCAGGCTGCTTTTATAACATTTACATTCATCAGTTAGGGCTGAACGATCTATCGTTTTGGACCGAAAATCCTGATCTCAGACAACATGATTTTGGGATCGTCAAGGCAGCGGTTTCGCAGTGCTTGTAACTGGTTTTGTTTCGTTAACCATTTTACACAAGTATGCCGCCTCCCTGTCATGCTGCGGCATGCTGCGCGTGGACAGGTCACGTGTTCTCGACTCCAATCCGTGTAGCTGGTCATGAATTTCAGAAATGGCTTCAGCGTGCCCAGAAGCGGAGTGTGTGCGTTTGTTTATTAATCCATTCATATGGATTTTATATGATAATATGTATATATTATCTTCAGTAGTCTATTAGCAAAGTCCTTTTATTTAGAAAGTATCTGTCTTAAGTCAGTAGTACTCTGCCCTCACTGGCCCATAAAGTCAGTCAACAATCAGAAGTAGTTTGCCTTAAGTAGGACTTTGCTTTGTTTCGTGAAAAACAGTAAAAAAAAAAAAAAAAAAACGAAAGACAAATAAGTTAGCTGTCAAACTATCAAATTAGTTCTTGAGTTTAGTTTTCATTCTTGCATTAGAGTTATGGAATTTAGTGTTTGAATGGTATGATGCAAGTTTCTGTGATGGTTGCAAATGTTCATGTGCACTGAAACTTGATTTGAAAAAAAAAAAAAAAAAAAAAAAAAAAAAAAAAAAAACATGGATGAAATCGAAATCGCAATATCGGCCAGATAAATTGCAATTCAATTTTTTCTTAAAATCGTTCAGCCTTATTACACCCACAGTTCATGATGTCACTGATTGAGGATCAGGATCTGCTTAAAGCACAGGAATACGAAAAGGACACAACATGTGTCCTGAACTTGGTCGGAGAGCAAGGTTCATTAATAATAGTTTCAAGCTATACAGTACATACATTGTACATACATTATACATTCATGTACTGGTCTTCTCAAAACATTATTGAATGTTTTTACGTGGCAAGATTTCACATTACCATCTCTTCTGGTAAATAATTTTTCAGTTCTTCCCAATTTCCGCATGTGCCTTGGTGCTTTATCTTCATAAATCAACACATCTCCAGCTTTGCATAAAGTAGGTTTAGAATTTCTCTGAATGGTATGTGCTAACCTTAGCTGTAGAAGATATGTTAGCGTAGCGAGAAGTTCTACCAGGAAGACGTAATGTATGTCATCAATTAGCTGTCGTCCAATCAGCAGGTAACATCTGTCTTTTAATATGTCACCTTACCTACCTGCTTTGCTGCTCACAGGTGTAATCCGCCATTCGCCCTCCTCTCTCCCCAGGTTCCTGTCCATGTCCAGTGGGCCCCGATGTTGAGGTCTCTTCCACCACTGCCTCTTGACTGGCCTCCCGATGTCTCATCCACCTCTGCCTCTCGACCGACCTCGGATTTCCATTGGGTCCCTCGACTATGCTTCCGAATCACTCCACAATGCTCATCAGGATTCATGCTACTCCCCTCAAAGAACAGTCTAACCCCTCAACGCATCCCCATCGGGGTGTCACTGCTCTGTTCAAGGATATTGGATTTCCTGGCGTCTGGGCGACAACCTGGACTTTGTTTTAGCTGTTGGAGCACCAGTTTAGCCCCAGGCAGACAGGCTTTTCCCCCTAGAGGCGTGGTTCTGCCCAAGGTTTCTTCCTCATTAAAAATATATGCCATCTGTAGGGAGTTTTTCCTTGCCCCGGTGCTCCGGGGGGACCCAGGACTGTGCTCTTGAAATCCTCTCATTTCTTTTGCTGTACTGTTTATAGAGTATATGTCTGTTTTCACAGATCTCACCAGACACTCCCAAAGTCTGCCCCATCATGCAGCTCTTTCCATAATGTATTTTCATACTGTTTGTTTTCCTGTGAACAGACTTAACAATTCCTTGCTTTTCATTACTTGTCACATCTATTTTAGATCTTTATCTACTTTTTGAAAGTCTTAGCATTATCGGAATAAATGGTGTTACAGACTCCTCTTCTGGCAATAAATCTTTTAAACACCATTAGAAAAGCGTCTGTGGTCAAAGTCTGAAACCAATTCCAAATACAGCACATGTGAATAATGCTATGTAAACTTTCTGGTGATTCGGTTTAACCATCAAAGGACCCGCTAAGTCGACACCTGTTACCTCAAATGGTTGGGCCTCAGTGATTCGCTCTCGTGGTAACGGTGCTTCCCTCTGCTGGCAGGCTATCACTTTGAACTTGTGGCACGTCAGACACTTCAGCACCACCTTCTTGGACAGGTGCGTCCTCTCAATATCCAACTCGCTTTCCGTATCCGAGTCAAACTGTCTTACACCTGAATGCAGAACCTGTTCATGTGCTTTTTTCACAAGCATATCTGAAACCCTGTGTGCAGTTGGAAGAATCCATGGATGTTGAACATTTGGTAATGCACTCTTTTGCAAGGGACCTCCGACTCGTAGAATTCCACATTTATCAAGAAAAGGATTAAGACTAAACAACTGGGAGTTTTTGTGAATTTCTTTACCAGCACACAAATTTTGTATTTCAGAAGAAGCATTTGTGCCGTACATTCAGTATCCAATATCTTTCTGCTTTTCGCATCTCATCAACATTTAATTCTCCCCTGGTCTTCTCTGTGCTTCGTGCATTATCAATGAATCTTTTGACCCATGCTGTAACTCTTGAAATCCATTGCAAAGCATTGCATTTACACAAATCAATGACCGGATCATCACATGAAGTTTCTGTTACCTCTTCAGCAGCAAGCTGATTTTGCACAATGCAGTGAGCCATCTCCATAGGGTCATTGTTGGTTGGTTCTACCTCTTGTGCATCGACCTGATTACTCCATGTCGGTCCTTTCCACCACAGTTCTCCTCCAATCAAAGAGGGCACCGACTCCTTTGAATCTCGATTAGCCAAGAATGGTTTCCACTGTATTTACCGAGTCTAGCTCCAATCTAGGCAGCGTTATTGGTTTTAAAGGAGCTACTCTGGTTTTAGCTGTAATCAGACAACATGTGCAACTGCCGCCTGATCTCACTATTCTCACGCATGCTGCTGCACAATAAGCACTTTGACTGGCATCGCAGAACATTCATTATCCTGTATTGGCTCACCAAGAAATTCCGCGTCATAGCGTCGAGGTACAGACAACTGTTGTAAGGCTGGAATTTCTGCGCACCACTGTTCCCATTTCTCATGCAGTTGGAGGAGTAACTCTGCATCCCAGTCAACTCCTCTTTGCCACAGCTCTTGGAACAGGAACTTAATTCTAACATTAAATGGAGATAAAAATCCAACAGGATCAAACAATCTGGCAGCTGAATGCAACACCCTGCACTTGGTGTTAACGTTGGTGTGCACAAACTGCATCGGATCATCTACTTCAAAAGTAAAGTCAACGGTGTCAGTCTTCCAGGCAATTCCAAGCACCTTTAATGCTGACTGGCTCTTTATTTCCGCCTTCTCAATAAACTCAGTGCGTAACCATCTTTTTTGTAATTCATCCAAGTTTGCTGGAACGTTTCCATTGTGCCATCCTCTATAAAAGATGACTTTTTCGGGGTGGATACCAATTGATTCCATTTGCCAAAAGCACCGCAACTGATCGGAAAAGGAAACATCTTCTGCCACACTGACATGTATCACTTCTACATCCACAGGATCTGTTGTGATGTGCATCACTGTTGCTGTGCCTTTTAACAGCCATCCAAATTTACTCTCAATGGCCACTAATGTGTCACTCTTGCGCTCCATTAGTAACGGTTTGCCAGTAGTAATCTCCACCGATTAGAATTCCAAGCTCTTCAGTTTCCATTCCTCGAATCGGTATGTCTGCATCTTGCCATCCTTCATCCTCCAAATCCTATCTGATTTTTGGTCTGCAATTTGTAATTTAGAAGTACATGCATGGAGTCTCCAACAGGTCTAGACTCACGCTCTGCTGTTTTCAGATTTCGCAGGCGCACTTGCACCTTTCTGCACTGTATGTGCTTAGTAGTGGTTGCTCCGAATGCATGCAAATTTAGATTTTCTTCTCCAATGACCAGCAGACTAAGTGATCTTGATAAACTTTCTTTAATGAAAATCCGCTGACTTCCACTGTCCATAGAACACCTTTACATGTTGATCTTGACTCAGAGCTTCAATCCAAGGTATTGCAGTTTGTAGAAATGTATTACTATTGGTCAGGTTAAATTGCACTGGGGAAATTAACACCAATGTGTCTGATGTTTCTAAATTTTGAAAGCCTTTGTTTTCTTTGTGTGGTAGAAATAATGGGCATACAGATTTAAAATATCTCCAACCGCAACTTTTGCACAGAATACCTTGTGCTCTACAGTTGCGTACGACACACGTAGCACCGACCAAGTCTCTGCAACTTATCGCTCCTGGCTTCTACAGTTTGATATGTGCATTCTTGAGACTTAGGTGCTGTTTTGTTGCAATGGGATTCTTCACGAGCACCAACATGAAAAAGAGGCTGAACTCAGAATATGTACCATTTTCGCTCAACATGTCTTTTTTTCTTTGTCTCTGAATGAGCCTTCTGTAGCAGAAACTGATTGCAGCCAACTTCTTTTTGCAAGAACTCCACAAGCTTTTTCACACTCAAAACTTTGTTGTCTTGTAATTGACGGGTGAACTCCAATGTGATATCTTCGGGCATCATTTTCATTTGAATTGGACAAAGTAAACTGCCAATGCATCAGAGACTACTCCCAGGGCACTCAAGCCACTCAAGCACTTGAACTTCACATTCGTCATACAGGTTATGTAGTGCTACGATGTCTGTGGCTCTTTTAACTGAAGTCAAATTTAACAGTTTGTTCATGTGTGCATAAATCACCAGGTCTTTCCATCCAAATCGTTTAGTAAGCATTTCAATTAAATTGTGAATTTTCATCGGCCACAAATAGTCCTGCTACTACTTTGGCAGCGTTGCCCGACAAAAATGACTTTAGGTAATTAAACTTATCGGTCTTGGTCAAATAGGAATTTGTATGTATGGCACTAGAGAATTGACTCCAAAAGTTTTGCCACTTACTGATATCTCCAGAAAAATGTTCTAGCGAGAGTTTCAGCAATTTCATCATAGGGACTCTGATTTTGAATGGAGGTGTCGAAAGCTTAACTATTACTGTCTGTCTCCTTCACTTTTTCCAAGATACCTTCTCATGTGCATATAAGCACCTTTTATTTCATCCACATAACGCAAGGCACCATTTATTTCTGCCTCAAATTCATGCATTGGAATGACTGCTTCAATTTCACGGTCCATTTTAAGCGTTTTCTCTCAATCACTTAACTGTCCATTTAACTCTTCTTCGGCATCAGGCTCAGGTCTCCGAAGTTCTTTATAGATCTTCATGTTTTGTTACCACTGCTCTGACCACACCCCGTATTTTCTTCCACCTTGGTATATTCCCCATTGTTATCTCCACTTCTCACTTGTCCACACCTGATTGTACTTAGGTAATCCACTTCCTCGTCAAGTTGAGCAACTTCTTCCATTCTTTTCCCTTCTGGGTTTCAGCACCAAAGATGTAGTGGAATTTCAATTTTGAACAAAAATACTCTTTCAAAAATGTATTACCTGGTCCCTCGGAGGGGATTGACCAGGTATTGCAATGACCCTGTCCGTGTGTGTGTGTGTGTCTGCCCATCCGCAATCAATGGCCATTCCAGTCCAGCGCAGGTGTATACAAATCAATGGCTACTCCAGTCCAGAGCAGGTGTATACATCAATGGGGGACCAGGCCATCTCTGATTACGCTTGTTAAGTTTGATACAATAGAGAAAATAAAAAGATTTTTCATAGTTCTGCGGGTGTGTGACGTGAGCGGAGTCTCTGGTAGTCTGCCATCGGTAGTCTGCCACCTATTCCCCCATACAGGTGCGCAGGATCAGGCCGTTTTTATTACACCCACAGTTCATGACGGCACTGACTGAGGATCAGGACCTGCTTAAAGCATAGGAATACGAAAAGGACACAACAAGTTAGCGTGCTTTGTGAGAAGCAAAAAGATCCTAGACCGCTATGTGTAGCAGAGTGCTACGCGAGAACCTTCCCAGGTGATTCTTTACGTGATTCATTCAATCTTCTGTTTAGCACTGTTGTCATGGCAAAGCAGCCCCCACTGTTCCAGCATGGGCTTTACAGTGAGTGTGCAACTAAACACTTAGGAAAGCCAAAGAAATAATAAACTTGTAATACAGCGGCAGATTAGTATTATTTTATTTGAACATGTTAAGTAACCTTCTTCCACATGTGTTTACCACTAGTGTGTTGGTATTGTGTGTTTGGTCGTCCTGCAGTTGACCACTTGTGATCAACTGAAGGACTACCAAAATAATCCATTAACAAAGCAAAATCTAAGTATATCTCATATATTGGCCCTAAAAATTCACCAGATTAATAATAAAAATGGAAAAAAAAAATGCATTTGAATTCAATCTACACCAAATTTTCTTTCTATTATTCCTGGAAAACCTCAAATGAATGAACGCCTTTAACCAAATGCATGAGAGATAACCCTACCAACTCGGGCCGAGATTCATCTTAAAATGAATCTGCATGAATACCTGTCACTATCCATGCCTGTGTCTGAGGCTAAGTGTGTGTGTGTTTGTGTGTACATGTGTGTCAAAGATGTGCATCATGGTGGAAGGAAAGTCACAGATGTGCAGCACTGTGTGAAAGAGAGAAAGAGAGAGAGAGAGAGAGTGTGTGTGTGTGTGTGCATGTGTGTCAGCACCTCTTTGTCCTTGTCTGAAGATGCGCCGGCGTTACTGCCCTCCTCGTCCTCGGGGGGCGACTCTGCGTCGCTGCCCTGCTCCAGCGCCGCGTCTTTCATTTCCATGCTCACCTGCTCGCTCTCCGCCTCGTTCAGGAACCACAGGTCATCCGTCGTGTCCGACACAATGGCTGTGTCCTCCTCCTGCCCAGGAGAGATCTGATGGAGTTGCCAACGGAAACGTTAGTTCACAAGCTGTGTCTTTTCCAAATATAAGTACACAAACCAGCAGAGTACTCAGTCAATACTCTGAAGCTGTGTTTCACACACAAATACACATACCAACAGATGACTTAGTCAGATGCAAATGATCAACTGATCGATACCAGAGGAAATTTAAGGCCTTACTGACTCCTCATAATCCACGTCCTCAGTTACTAAAGTTCTAACTACTACAAAATTACTGGTCTAGTTTGCAGCGAAGATTATCGCATGATTCCACAAACTGCTGAAAGGCATCTGACTTTTCTCTTCAAAAGCATCGAACCTCTCAGGTTACATGTGAAACCTCCTCATCATATGACAGGTTTTCAGTATCAGACCTGTCACATTAAATCATTGTTTATCTGTCTGCATACTGTGTTCAGTTTTAATTTACTTTTTCATGTCAAGTTATGTCCAGTGTGAGTGACAGTGAGAGAGTGAGAGCAAAGAGCAGCCCTATGACCAATGATTGCCCGCCCCACTGTCCTACCTGGTTAGTGTGAATGTCGGTGGAGCCGTTGCTCTTGCGAGAGAAGTTGCTGCGCAGATTACCCAGAAACCACCAGGGCAGGCCGGACAGGTCCCACTCGTCCAGCGCTACGTCAAGCTTTGGCCTTTTACAGGCCGACCTTGGCAAGCCATCCAACGAGTCTGAGGACACAAGTCAACCCACCTCAGAACAGCTTGTGTGTGTGTATGACAGCATGTGTGTGTGACAGTGAGAGTGAGTGTGTGTGTGAGTCAGTAGTAGTAATACCATTAAGCCTAAGTAGAGATGATTTCACTGAAAATGTTTATTTCAATCCAATTTTCAATGCATTTGTTATTTTCATTTTCATTATTTCACATGGTTTCATTTAACAAATAATCCTGTCAAAATATTCCACTACATGTGTCAATGTTATTCAGTTATATCCATCTCATATTTGTGGATCATCTTTTTGGAAAATAATTTAAGTACAACAAAAAAACCAGCTGTCTTAGTATGACTATTAAAACTATGTGGTTGCAAATGAGCATCAAGTGCGAGAGCGTCAAACCTTCATCCATTTCTCGCGGCCGGCGTTGGGAGGTGGTCTGTGACGGACAGGCGGTGGCTCCCAACACTCCGAGGCCCAGGCCCAGCCTACACACGCCGCTGGACACCTGGACAGGAAGGGTCAAAGGGCACGAGTCAGCAGGGCAGACACGGGCAGCACACATGGGAGAACCACAGCCCCTTTCCTGCAAGGGCGGGGGTGGGGAGTGTGGGCGACAATGGGCCACGGGGGGCAGAGAGGGTAAGAGCAAAGGGGGGAGGAGGATGAGGAGGAGTGATCCCTGATTTATCTGTGAGTAGCTGAAAGCAGCACCACACCACACTTCACACCAAAGCTGCTCAGTGTTCCTAGAGGAGATCTATAGTGCGGAGTGAAGCAAGCATTAACACAGATGGACACTACCTTTACAATGCCACTAAAGGCGTGTTAAAGACCCGCCAAAAGCATGGTTAGGACTGGTTATTCAAGTACATTATTAAAAGAACACACTATTATTTTGGGAAATTATGATTTGCCTTCTCCCCTAAAGGCAATTGGGTATAACTTTTAAGTTCTTTGCAGGTGATGTCTCAGTCTGATGGTAGTACATGTTACGCTTAGAGCACTCATATCCGCTTCAAATAGTCTGGGTGCTGGACTACAAAACACAGACATGAAACAAAGCTAAAAGTGCTACCATCAGATTGAGACATGGCTTGCATGGAATGCGGAAAAAAAAACACCCTCTTGTCTATCTTTAGTGGAGATGGCAAATTATATAATATCATAAAAATAGTGGCGTGTTCCTTTAATAAAATATTTAGCACTGTGGCCATCTAAGCTGTAACGCACTCTGACATTGAAGATGAGCAGCATTTTGCTTTGCTTTGAGACTATGGATTACTACTTCCAAATCCAAAACAGCAAAGTTTGCTGTGTACTTGGACTTCATTAGCATTGTGGGAGTTTTAGTCTAGTAAGTTCATTAAGTATTTTGCAGACTGGCAGTGCTTTCCTGTTTAGTTCAACATTGATGCCTTTGTTATATGGTAGCACAGCAGACACAACTCTCTTATTTTTATGTGAAAGATAAAAAAAGACACACATACAAGACACACATACAAGACTCTTCTGTGCTGTACACAAAAACCTGACCGCCTAATCTTAGTAATCCCTCTGAATGCTAATGAGGATGGCTTGGGTGAATTTAAGAGGGGTGAGGGGGGAAGGCATGGGGGTGTCGGGGTAAAATGGGAGTGGGGGGGGGGGGCAGGACCAGAGACGTCTGTCCAAGAGGCTGTGGTTCCCCCAGAGGAGGTGTGACGAGGCAGAGAAGGAGACTCTGAGACAAACAGAGAAGGGGACTCTGTCCCCCATCGCCTGGGACACGCTGGAGAAGGCCTGGGGGGCCCTCGCTCGGTCACACGGCCGCGTCGCCATGACAACCGCCACGCGCACCCAGGGATGGGGAAGTACAGAGACGGTGCAACTCTGTACAGATAAAAGTCCAACGGAGAGGGCTGCCCCGCCCCCTCATGGCAACCAGGCTAGGACTGACACGGCTAAAAGACGCTTCTGAAGTCTCAGATTGGGTTTCAAATGAGTTGGTTTTTAAACAAATATTGTAAGAGAAATACACTTCTCATTATTGTACATTGATTGTTTGTGATCTTATTACAAAACTGATAGGAAGCTCAAACTGTCATGGAACTATTTTCTCTTGTAATAAGGGCGCAATTTTTGACGTTCAACACCGGCCAATCCAACTCGAGACCAGTGAAACGTATGAGTCGAGAGGGGGGCGCGCATGAAGCCTGTTTGCCACGAAGGGGCCACCAGGCGCCGTTCCTCCTGTGCACCATGCTGCCTTTTTACCTGACCGGGATCCTCGCTCGCGCCCTCACAAGAATCCTTGCCCACAGACAGATTCTTTGCCGCATCTGTGTTTCAAATGAGACATAGTAACAGACACAATGTCTTGCCTTGGTTATCCAAGCACTCTGCAGTCACAAGGCTGCTTCCCAGGGGGGGAATGATCACTCACTCACACACACACACGCACGCGCGCGCACACACACACACGTTCTCTCATTCTCGGTTGTTCAGTTCATCACTCACACACAAATGCGTGCTTAGGCACATTCATATACACATACACACACGCGGGCGCGCTCGCACGCACACACACACTACAGGTACCAGTTCCATTTTTTGTGGAAGAGTTGTAAAACGAGCTGATCAGTGCTTGAGGTTGTTGTTTCTATGGCCCTTCGTGACTTACCAACGCTTGCGCGCCTCACACCAATCCACTCCCACTCCTCGCTCACTTCACTTCACTCCTCTCCACTTCACTCACCACACACTGCCTCGCCACCACACCAACACACCACCACACTGCTGCCAGCTTAACAAAGAAAACCAGGTTTACATCTACACACACATACTTCGCTTAGGCGCTGGTCTTAATGCTCGTCATGAAGAAGAGACGTAGCATGTAAGAATCACCCCATGGAGAAGAGGGTGTTTAGCAGATACCAGTACAGTCACACACAGGCTTTGTCTAATGTATTGACACTTGGCGTGTACGTTTATCAAAACATGTAAACAGAGCTGCGCAGAACAAATGGGGTCTCTTATGACTTTATAACGTTATCCTTAGCTTTATCTTCAGCCAGTACATGAGCACATCATAAGAAGATATAAGGCCAAGGTTTTTCCACTAGTCACTTTTGCTTATACAGTCCAACAGTATTTGTATACAGTATTTCATATACAAAATGAAATGAATCAACATCATGTTATATGGTACAGGCAACATGACAGACAAAGATTGCAACCATGTCCATGATTATAACATCAAGACATTTTAGTGGAGGTATGTGGTCCCTTTAATGCTAACTTACCAGCATAGTTCAGGACGAATAAGTTCTTCTTCAGCATCTCATACACTGGGCTGTAAAGGACAATGACACATTTTATTTTAAACATGCAACTCATTACAGGCTTTTGTGAAATTAATCAATCAATCGATCGATTCAATCAATCAATCAATCTATCCATCCATATTGTGAAAGTTCATCCGCCACTGAAAGCAAAAGCAGATCTTGACAGAGCATCAGTCTTTTTCTGCAATTCTTTTACTGCATAAACAACAGGGTACTGGGGATGATATGTGATAAGGGTGATGCAGACAGGTCAACTGTGCTTGAGTCAGTTTATGTATGTATGCATGTATGTATGTGTAAGTCTCTGTGTACGTATACGGATGTAGGTACATATGTATGCATCAGGGAGGGATATTCACACCAGCAAAAATATGAAAGTGGTAGACATTTTGCAAAGTTAACTTTTTGCAAAGTTAACTGCCACCCTTGTTATGTATGCATGTTTACTTATTTTTATCTAAAAAGTCTGTTTGTATGCATGTAATTTTATATTCTGTATTACTGTTGTTATTATTAGTATTATTATTATTATTTGTGTACTTATTTTTACCTGGGGTTTTTGACTGAGAAGCTGTCCACCTCCAGCAGCTCTCCCAGAGGGTCATCCTGACAGTGAACGATGTGCTGCCTCTGTTTATCGTACAGCTGCTTGACCATAATGTACTGACCCAGGTAGTGCATGACCTGGTGGCAGAAATGACCAGGATAAGCAAAGCGGTGTATATGCCTTTACTGATCTGATCAGTTAGGACAAACAGGCAAGTAAATCTGCATGAAGGTGATGAGAGACCATGACATCTTGACAATGATTTCAGTTTTTTGCTCCAAAAAGTGACAATACCAATGCCCCTTTTGTCATGCCAATAGCGTAAAGTATGTCAAATTAGAAGGAGTATTTTAACCTGACTTAAATAAGCAAGCTAAATCAGAGGAAATACTCTGGAAACAACTACACCTGCAGCAGACATGTGTTTGAAAGTTACTATAGTAACGCTGGCTAGGCTTGAAGCACCCACCTCCTTCAGAGTGAAGATGTCCTCCTGGGCACCTGCCACACGCAAAATCTGGAGGAGTTGAGCTTTGGGCTGAACCTACAAGCAGCAGCACCACCAAAGTGAATAATCAAATCTGAAATCTATTTTTTTGGAAATTGTAACTGCAATACCACACACGGCGGGTCCCACCTGACTCCCTTCCCCTGGCAGACTCCTGCACGAGGCATTCGACCCCGAATATGGGTTCGTGGGAAACGAGGTCATCCTTGTGAAAGACATGCAATTAGAGTTAGACTTGTTGATCACGTTATATACAGTTGAACAGATATACAGATGAATGACTACTTTTATATATACATAACTGACTTTCAGCACGACACCGGCATAACCAGTCTAATTGTTGGATTATGCGTTTTGCAACCTGCTAAAAGTCATCTCTGATCATCATGGCTAAGGATGTCGCCATACTCCCATCTGTCCATGTGGTATTCGTCCAGCATTAACTTTACTTTGACATAACAGTTAGTCTTGAGATTGCATACAAGCGTATTATTTACACTGAGCTTTAATACGCAAGTAAAACGAGTTACATTTAAGCCTTATGTGAATTTATATCACTTTCAACCTTCGTGGTACTCGTGCCTATTCAGCAAGTGCAGCCCAAGAGCCATCCATTAGGCTACGTCAGCTGCTGAATTGCTACCTGATAACTTTTGCCTCATTGTAAGTTGTGCACAAGCTGATACACAAATTCGGCATTACACAGGCGTGCTTAACATTACAGCTGACATAAGTGAAGTCTCGGGTAACAGCATTTGTTGTGTAATGCAACACGTGTTCGCCTTTAGAACACAATTTCAACACAGCAGGCTGGCTAAGTTAGCCTAATGTCAGATGCTAACTAGCACTTCTATTAGGTAGCGTCAGCCTGTTTGCTAAACACTGCTAGCCAAATTGTGGTTCGGTAAGATGGTTTATAACCCTAAACGTCACATCGTCATTCACGTTAAAGACGGCGTACCACACTTAGTTATGTAACATCTGCTTAGTTAATAAATTGTCTTCTGGCTACCATTAGCCCATTTCACAATGCTTGATTAGCAAATCAACGTAGCTACACGGCCATGAAACTTACTACAAATCAGAAGGATGTTAACCATTTTGTGCTTACCTTGGATTGATTTTGGTTCTATTTGTTATCTACATTGTATTAGTGTCCCATTAAGACTGTGTGTATAAACCACTGTATACAATAATTAGTATAAACTGTCATTGGAAGTATAGCTATCATTGTTCAGACCGTTTGTGAACTATGTCACTTTCAAACATAGTTGTAGTCGAAGTACTTCCGGGGTAGGTGATCCCTGTTCAGAAGTGAAAGTAGTTTTAGCGGTCCTAGAACGATTCTACACTCCCTGTTGACTACGTGGTCATCTGAGTCTGGACGATGTCAGAGTTGTAAGGGATTACTTCAAGATTTTCCCTCCCAAATTTAAGTGCACATGTTAAACAGCTATCACTGCCAGTGTTTTCTTGTCTATACTCACTCTTTATCTAGCTATCTACGTTTTAAAACACACATTTTTAGTTTACACTGAGTTGATTAATAACTGGTCATTTTTAAGCATTTTAAAATATTTTTTGATTAAATCAACCCTATATATGTAAGATTTGTATTTTTTTCTATGAAATAGCAGAGTACTGTTTAATATTATGTGGAGTTGTATAGTGTTGTATGTCACTTTGCAGACTGTGCTAAATTCTAAAATAGGGAGTAAGTAACTGCAACTGTTATATTACAGTTATTTATGTATGTATTTATTTAATTGCTTATCAGTAGGGAAAGCTGTGTTGATGATAAATAGATCTTTTTTTTCCAAACTCCAGTGAAACACGACAAACTTTTTACATACAGGAAGGACATTTTTATTTGCCATCAAAAATACACAGGGGACTGAATATCAACAAATAACTGTACAAAGACACAGACAGGATAAATCTTCAATTTTATGTCCATTCCTCTGAAGCACTATACAAAAAAAGCGTCTTCTGCCCAGATTCATAGGCAAGATGGTGGGGTTTGTGTCCAGAGGGTTAAGATAGAAACAGGAGAGAAGTCAAGGGTTATCTGTCCTTGTTGCTACGGAGATCAGTGGTGAGGGGGTCGTGCTGGATCGTCTGATGCAGCATAAGTGCCAGGAGCCCCGCCCTGTTGGTCATCGCTGTCCTCACGTTCCGCTCCTGCTCGAACAGCTCATCCAGCTTGTACCACTACACACACAGCACAGGTGTGTTCATACGTTAGCAGCTGTCAAATGTCAACACACACAACAATGCACTGGTGTACTTTTTTTTGCAAATGGGTTGTGTGTCCCCCTACAGTTTGGGAGTGTAATTTTACCACTTAAATAACTTTACTGCAGCCTTCTGTCACACAAATAGCACTGGTTTACAGGATGGATGGATGGATAACTTCTGAATTCAGAGGGATTTGAACTTTGGAAACAACTATGTCCACAGACAATGTAGAGTATGTTGCAGGATTTTTGCAGGGCTGTTGGAAATAAAGCATTCAGACTGACCACTCGGACTCTCTCGAGGTCCACCTCGGCCCTGCGCAGCTTCTCCCAGCAGTAGTGTTTGTTGCACTTGCGTTTGGACACACGGCAGTACTCTCCTGTCGGATCAAACACGTTACGCACCAGCGGGCAGCCACACACCTCGTCCACTGACACCTATGTACACACAAACACACACACATTCACATTACGCAATCACACTTTAATCAGACAAAAGGTGATTAAAAATACCCATTAATACCATAAAAACACATTTTTGTTTCTGCATAAAAAAACAATGAACACTAAATTCACATGTTGAATATTAAACTGAACTAAATAAAACAATGACAGTTTTTAACTAAATTCACACAAGATCTCACAAAACCAAACCAGTTTGTAGCACCTAATGTAAACTGAGGACAATCATATGGTAAATCTGGTTAAATCAAAGAGGGTGGAAAAAGCAGTCCTTTCTAAAGCTCGACATCACTGACCTTTGGGTCTCTGGAATGTTCTGGACAAAGGACCTGCAGTCTCTTGCAGTAGGTTTTGCTCTGAGGGTTGTACACATCACAGAAGAGTCGCGTTGCCCTAGGGACACATAAACAAACAAACAAACAAACACACAAACAAACAATCATTAACCACTGCAGACCCCCACCACCTTCTTATATGTTCACAGGGAAAGCTGGTGCAAAAAAATGCTAAATCTGGGTTGATAAAGATGTAGTGACTCTGAAGTCCATGTGTAAAATCAACCTGTAATTTTTATTTTTTAAAAACACATAGGCATTAACAAAGTTAAATGTAAAAAAGATGTGGGTGGGTAGGAGTACATATTAATTTGCAGCATTTAGCAAAAAAAAAAAAAAAAGACACTTACCCCTCAATCCGTGTGGGAAAGACAGACCCAAACGATGTTTGACTTTCAAACTGCAGGGAGCAAAAATAAAGGTCAACCTCAATTAGACTAATGGGAATACTCATCTAAAAAACTATTTTAAACCTGCTTTAGATCAGTTTTGAGAGGGACCGCTGCACTGGAACCCTCTGAATAGCTATCTACACATAGCGCGTAGCTCACCTTAGCGTAACAGCGCTCCATGTGCCGCAGCGCCACCTTGGGGTTGACGGGGTGACTGCAGGACACGCAGAAGATCTGCAGGTCTGTGTCTTCGCTGTCTCCCTCATTTACCTGTACGCAGATTAGAGATACCAGTCAGTCTTTGTACACCAATTGCTCAAATGCCTAGTTTCTACATGCAGTTCGGGCTCTAGACAGCAAAATAAATGGTTTGGCCCTCAGATGCTTATATCTGTGTGGTATATTGCATTGAATGCATCTCCCTCAAGGTCTTGGTCTGGCAGAGTCTGACGCACACACACTCTGTTGCTGCTGTTTACATTTATTTCCAATCAGCGTGATTATTGTTTTGTATTCATCCCCATATGTATTTTCTCATTCTTCAATTTTCTAATCTTCCAATAGGGACTCAATTGGACTTATCTTGATGGTCTTTTTTGTGTTCTCGTCTTTCATCCTGGTCTCCATTACAATAAATTGGCTGGCTTAGTCCAATTTAAATGAGTATGGTCTAGTTTAACAAGTGTGGTTCTGAATTATATCAATAATGTCTGATTTTACATTACAATAATTAAGAGTATTTTATATTGCAAGTTTAAAGCTATCCGGTGTAGGATTTTCTCCCACCACCACCCCATCTAGTGGTGAGGTTGTATATCACTGAGAAAAAGCTGTAGAGAATTTAGCAGTTTTACATTACATCTATATTAAGAAGTGGTTCTATGTGTGTTACATGTTCTGTGCGTGTTTCTCGCCCTGACCTCCTGGTCCTCCTGTACGGTCTGCTGCTTGGCCTTGACGATGATGCCCTCGAGCTCGTGGAAGCGGCGCTCCATTTCGGTGAGGCGGAGGCGAGCCTGCTGCTGCTCGCGCCGGATGCGCTCCAGCTGCTTCTTGCCCAGCTCCTCGGCGATGCACGGGCTCTGCTGCCACTGCTGGATGCGCTGCGGCAGGATCTCGTAGATGCGGCTAAACAAAACAACAAACAAATAAAGACACCATTCAGCTATGAGGGATATCTCACACTGATAAGGATTAGCAATAGGTTTTGACATGATGTAATGCAAAATACATCAAGTATGCACAAAATAAAAAGAAAACATCAAAACTGGTACTAACACACACACATCAAAAAACTTTAAAAAAGTAATAACTAGTAATAAGAATAAAAATAATATAATAATATTGCTATTATTATTATTATTACTACTACTACTACTACTACTACTGCTATTATTATGTACACAGTGTAAAAGTGATTTCGTGTAGACCCATGCACTGGTCCTTACTTGGCAGCGAGCTTCATGCCGCAGTCTTCAGAGCAGTACTTGGATCCGGGTCGGGTCGGCTCCACACAGTTGGGCCCCAGGCATTGCCGCGCCTCGCCGCCATCGCGTCCGTCCCCGCGGTCGCTGTGCCGGACCTTGTCCTTGTGCTTCTGTTTCTGCTTGTGCCGCCGAGACTCCTTCTGCTGGGAGCACAGGACAGGAACCAGAGCGTTACAGCAAACACAGGAATCAGAGCGTTACAGCAAACACAGGAACCAGAGCATTACAGTAAACATCATGCCTGGAGCAGCTCAACAGCACTTAACACATACAGCTACAATTATGCTAAAGAAATTATACATGTTTTTCAATGGTATGCACCGTGTGAAAATGTATACTTTGATGTTTATAGTTTATGTAACATAAATTATTTCCCCTGACAAACTCCAAACAGTGGCTCAGTTGGTAGAGTGTGTGTGTGTGAATGTAGGTGTGAATGGGTGAATGTGAGCCATTCAATGTAAAGCACTTTGGGTTCTCTGCAGAGTATAGTAAATGCAGTCTATTGACCATTCACCATTTTTTACCAAACTTCCAGCCTAGACCTCAGCAACACTTTACACATACAGCTACATTTATGCTAAAGAAACTATACATGTTGGCTCACTTACTTTTTTATGGTATGCAATGTTTGGAAATGTTATATACTTTGATGTTCATGGTTTATGTAATATAAATTATTACCCCTGAGAAACTGAACTTATTAATATTTTTTCATGAGGTGTTTTATGTGCTGTTCCCCGGTATCAGTAAGAATGGTAGCTTACTGGGTTTTGACAGAGCACTAAAGTTGTGTGGAATAACTTTGATGAGAACCGGGGGGTTTAAAAAGACATCTAAAAAAGGCAGACACCCTCTTATCAAGTTTCTCTCACTGTGTGGGAAACTGCTATGGGAACGAAAAGGCAATTTTTGAGAAGGCTTTCAGAAGATAGACACCTTATCAAACTTCTCTCACTGTGTGGGAACGTTCTGTGGTGAGAATAAAGGAGAGGTTTTAAAAGGCTTTAAAAAAGCCAGGCACCTTCTTATCAAACTTCTTCTCTCGCCTCTTTATGTGTTTGATCTTCACAGCCTTCTTGCGCATGACGGGGTTGTACACCGGCCCGTCCTCATCGTCACTCAGCCAGGGCTGGAGCAGCAGGGGTACAGAGACAACAGCCAATATACACACACACACACACACACACACACACACACACACACACACACACACACATACACACAGTAAAGTGAAAATTAGATAGACTTATGTGAACAGTGAGAATGCAATAAGATATTAGGTGAACTGAAGTTGACAAGGAGCATCATCACACAGATGCTGCTGTCTACATGTTACACACCACTGATTATCCATCCTAATTATACTGACAAATAATAGCTCCATAAAATAATGGGATAGCACCCATTTTCCTTACCTACATAATGATTTTGGTTATTTTCAAATGAATAGATAAGTAATAATAGATGGATTGTTAACAGACAGAATAGATAAATAATACATAATAACTACACATAAAATCTTATAGTGTTATAACTACACATGTCTATCCGAGTATTGTAATGACATATGCTGATGCAATGCCTGTCCTGTTGCCATGGTTACCTGTGCCTTCTGCGTGGCCTTGTACTGCTGGTAGAGTTCCATCTCCTCCTCATCAAAGTCGTCGGAGAAGCGGCTGTGCATCGAGTTGTCCCGCCGTTCCCGCAGAAACTCTTCGTCTTTTACGCGCAGCATTTTCTGAAGTGCACAACACGACACCACGCAGGCATGAACACAGCTCTCCTCAGAAGCACTTTATATCTCTGCTGGACTGATTTCGGTCAGTCATGAACGCTCGCACGCATGCTTGCAAAACTAGTACGCTTAAAATCATTTTTCTGGTCACTGGAGTTTCCAGATATCCATCATGTGCTTGTATCGTCTTACACAGGGACCCAATATTTGCTTTGGCTGTAAGAGAGTATGTGAGTTATACTATACTATAATAATCCCTTTCACCTCACCATTTTGGCTCAAATCATGTAGCTGCGTGCTTGTGAAATGGCCCCAATGGTGCACTGTCCTGTGTAAGTATCATAGGGATGCACTCATCCAATACAGATATTGTATATCAGTCCCATAATAACCCATTCAGTCACGGTTAGCTGCAAGTTCATTATTCGGTCTATGCTGCATCAAATGTTCTCAATCTTTTCCTTAACAACAGCACTGTATGGCCTTGAAAACAGGGCTATATTGCATTGATTCACACTGGATTTCTCCTTTAAACTGGTCATGTGAGTGTAGTGGGAGTAAGGACACCTACCCTGGCGCGAACCTCACACTGCCTTAGGCGACACTTCTGCCGGATCTTATTGGGGCCTCCAAACTTTTTCATGTCTTTGCAGAAGTCACACTGGGCGCAGTCCTCGGTGCGTCTGCACGGCTCACACTCGCCACACATACGAGCAGAGCGCTTCACCTGAGGACGAGCAAACACACGCATGCACACACACCACAGAAACATGATATGTACTCTCTCCAATGCACAAACAGATGAGTAAGTCAGACCATCTAACCTATAGGCTTTTATTTTGTCTTGCTTTCATAATGGCACCCAAAACAACTGTACATTCTGACACAGTGATGAGAACAGTCTATGCCTAAAACAAATCACCACACCTCTACAGTTAAATGTACATAGATATTATAGATAGATACTGGCAAAACATACATGCACCCATATACATATGCACGTGCATACAGAAATCTGACATCCACACCATATTTTTAGAATATGTAGTGGGTAATCATCCTAATTCTGACACATGAGAATGTAAATTCAGATATTTGCACTTCTGATGGAATGAATAACCCTTACCCGGTTGCCTCGCCGCTTGTCCAGTTTGAAGTTGTCCGGTAAGCTCGGCTGCTTCTCCTTCCGCGGCGGGTGTTCCACCCTCTCCTCGTGGCTCTTCTTCGGCCGAAACTTGATCTCAAGAGACGGGTTCATTTCTTCACAATTAAGTGAATAGAAAAAGACGTCAAAACATGTAGTGATGATGGTCAACACGCTACTACTGTGCTGTTCTTCTGCATCATAAATTCACAGAGCTGACATATGAACTAGACATTAAATGAGTTAGTGGAACATCACCACCAAATCAGGCCAGTACTGCTACATTTCCTTCAACAGAAAAAATTAAGCTTGTGTGGGTGTATGCATATATTTATGTGGGTCTGTATGTATACATGCATGTACATATCTATCTATACCAATCAAGGATACAAGGGTATTTTATTGTCACATGCATACTGGGTATTGTCACATACTGGGTAGAGTAGCACATGCAGTGAAATTGCTGAAATAAGGATTTCTGTACTAAGTACTCCAGGCTGCTTCTGAGAGTGAAGGGAAGTTTTTGGGAGTATTGGGGAGCCTCACCACGGCAGCGCATGCAGTACCACTCCCTGATGCCTTTGGCCATCTTCTCAGTCACGTCGATGCAGTGCCCATGGAACCACTCGTTACAGTTGTCACAGCCACTGGACACACAGACACCAAGACAGACCTTTACTCAAGGACACACACTGCTCTGGTTGCACTCTGATTATACAGTATGTATTATACGTATGCATATGAGATGTGGAGTGATCATTCAGTTAAAAGATATGCTGATACTGCGTTACAATGAAAACAGAGTTATGTAAAAACGTGCATTTGCCATCAAAACGCACTCGAAAAGTTCCTATGAACTTCTTTCTCAGCTAAACTGATGGGGTTATGGTGTTTAGGTTGACCAAGTGAGCTTACATCATGAAACAGTTTATGTCTGCCTTTCGGCAGATGCAGTAGACAGGTGCATTCTCCCCCTCCATCTCCATCCCTGGCCCTTGTTCCAGGTCGGACATCTCGCTGTCCTGAGGTAAGATAGCAACACTGATGGGCAACATTGCTTCCACACAACCAACTGTAATATCACAGACTTGCCTGGCAGATTTCGTAAGTGCTATTTTAACATTTTAGCCGAACCTGGGGAATAACGTCGTATAATGCATAGGTTCTGATAACTTCTAAAACTCATGTCCCTACTGCGATAGGCTAAAAACATCCACACATACATGTTAAACGGTGTATTAGTCACCTCAGCAGCGAACTTAGCGAGAGGGACTACATGATAAAGGCACACATACACGGTGAGTAATTAACATTACGCCAATGTTATGTTCAACAAAAGTACTAACAAGAGACGAGTTTTGCTTCGTTCGTACCAGCCACAATCCATAACTACTAGCATGTTTACATTTAAATAGCTTATCTATTAGTACCGTTAATAGGCGTATCTTGTCACATATCAACACATATCAAGCGTAATGTCTGAACCAGTAACCTATGTCTCCACCCGTTATTACCGACCTATAAAGGCACACCAAATGAACAATCATAAAGCCACTCGGTGGTGGTAAACTCAACAGTTCAAGTTTAGCAATTGTTAGCTAGCTAGCATAACTCGTAGAGCATCTCTGCCCGGCATACTTACCATTTTTCCTGAATTGATAATACTGCCTTAGATATAAACCAAAACTATCCTGATTTCATTTGATGCAAATACGTGGTCAATCAACAGTCTGCAGTATTCACCATCCGATCGAAGGCTTAATAAACCAGTCTTCATTTGATTGCTAGCAAAACTAGACTAGCCCTAGGAACCGGAAGTACAAACCCTGGCCATTCATTTCGAAAATAAAAGTTTCTGTCAGTGCCCACCCATTTCTACTGAAGTGTCTTGGACCATGACGTCTGTAGTCGTTCAGTGTGTGTGATTTTTTCACAACGATATCATCAATATCATCACATGAATTACGTAACTGAACTTTTTTTCTGCTGTTCTTATAAAGACATTTATTTAGGACTCAGAGATTGGTTGTACCAGAGACTTGACTGTACCCTTGAAGTTGGCCCTTTGACTGATCTTTGCCCCACAAATGCAAAATGGGCAGATAGGGTAGACTTTTCAAATGCCTTGGGGCCTTTTTCTCAGTTTCAGTGTTCACACAGTTACTGCACTTGTCTTTGTGGGGCTAGAGATCATTAACTGCACCAAACCACATAACCATATTGGGTATAACATGCTGCATATCTGCAGTATGTCCTCAGTTCGCAAAGAGCACTTTTAAGTCAAAGTAGAGAAGTTTAGGTATTGGAGCAAGGCAAACACAGGACTTTGAATTCAATTCCCATTTTATTCACATACATTCAGGTATCTTCTGTCAAATATTTGACAAATACAACATAATCCATGTCTATAGAGACATCAGCATAGGCACTATTTTCCCAAATTACTTGGAGAAGGAAAAACATAAACATCAATTGACAACTCCTAAACTTAGCTGAAATTACAGACAGTGCATTATGTGGAAACCCATGTCTCAAGTTAGCAAAGTTTTGTACTTTTTGTATTAACATGATTTAAGAGAGGATTTGCAAGTTTGGAAAGTAAATCACCTGCCAGTATATGAATTCATAGCTGCAAACATCAGGCATGAAGACTGCAATTTATCAGGAGACCAGTGTGTACTACGCTAGAGTCAAACACCATCAGCATTAGGCTGCTGTAACAGGTTAATACTCAGAGGTAACATAGACAAATCAGACTGTAGTAACTAAGAGACGAGATGCGACCAAATCAACAGATTAGAGATCTATTTCATAGTTGTAGATGGAAAACTGCGACGAGATCAAGAGGAAAGTATTTTGCAGGACGGCTGTACCTGTGGGACATTTAGTCATTTTCGAACTCATCTTTACAATCTTACTGATATGCGTGTGACTATCTTTTCCCTGTTAAAAGTAACAGAAGTTGAGGAAAAAAGTATAACTGCTTTAGCATGTTATTAATTTAAAATCAGACCGAAAAAATAACCACACTGAAATATTATTGCTAATTTCAAAACTATAAAATGTCATTCCTTTTCTTTTTACCATGGCAGAACATTAAAGGTGCAGTTAGCAATTTTATTTTAAAAGCTAACAATTAGTGTTAACCTATGACATGTTAATAACATATAAGTATACACAACATAATTGTCATAATTGTTTTGAAAACAATACAAAAACAAGGAATTACTGAGAGATTTAGAGAGAAGTTGCATAACCTTTGCCGGTCCAAAGGCATTTTTATGTTTTTGGCCACAAAAATTGCAAACTGCACCTTTATGCCAGAATCACACATTCTTTTACCATTCCCACTAACAGGACCAGATACAGGAGCAGAGCAACAGCAGCGTCAATTTCAGTGCATCTCGAAACAAACGGACCTTCATTGGGGAACTGAGCCATTCACTCAGCCTACTTCAGGAGCAGCTTTGGGGGTTCACTGCACCCAGGGGTTACCGGGATGGTGAGGACTGCTGTGACGCGTCTCCAGGTTGGCACACTGGCCTATCAGAAATCGAGGGTCCTGAGGCTCCTCTGCTACTGGGCAGCTGAGTTCTGCAGAGTCTCTGGTCAAAGCTTTGGTTCGCCGTTTCACAACTTCAGGAAGTGACCACTTGTGCTACAGCCCTCTGATTTAAGACAGCCGAACAGGTGCTTCCAGACTTTCTGATTGAACATGTCGTTAGGGAGAAAGATGGAATTCATGTCAAACAAGAATTTGACTCAGGATTTGTTTAGGTTTTTTTTTAGTCTTGATTAGAAGGGAGGGGACAGAGGGATAGAATAAGAGAGGGGAATTGTGGGTAAATGGTTCATGAGAGGCGGGGTGGGATGGAGGCTGGTGCAGGCCCACTTCAGCCCATGTAGGGGTACTTCCATTCCGTGAGTGGGGCGTGCGTCTCCTTGACAACCTGGGGGGAGGTCCACCTTAACACGTAGTGAGGTCCACCGGGCTTGTCATTGGTACCTTGACAGAGAGAGAGATACATAAAGGTCTATGATCAAGTTCAAACTGACAGTAAGATGTTTGCCATTATTACAATCACAATCTTACAAAATTAGTTTTTTTTTTTCATGAACTTATTTGTGAAAACTCCTACTAGGAATTCATACATATAAAATACATCTATAAACTGCCTTTGAAATCTTTCTTGAACACTTACAAAACCACTATGTGTTCAAATGATTTTTAGAGAAACAAATGGCACCATCACCAACATTCATCCAGGTAGCTCACCTGATGCTCTAGCGCCCCCAAATGGCTGCTGTGCCACAATGGAGCCGGTGGATTTATCGTTGACGTAGTAATTTCCTGCTGCGTTTCTCAGTGCCTTTGCGGCATAATCTACAACACTCCTGATATTAGGAAGAAAAGAACACATCCATAGTCATGCCTGTAACACAGCACCTTATCTACAAACAAACCTGACATTCAACAGTGACAGCTGGGAAATTTACCATACAAAAAGGGGAATATGTGTCTGATTGAAAGGAAACAATAACTCATTTTTAACATCTACCCCTCAACCACAGGCTTTTTGCCAGCCTTCCTGGCTAACATAGTTGGAGATGGTGATAAGTGTGCAGGCTGCTTACTTGTCTTTGGCGAAAACAGCTCCGGTGAGTGCGTACGGCGAGGTGTTATCGATCAGGTGCAGCACCTCTTTGTAGTCCTTGTCGGGGTAAACGTAGACGGAGAGAACCGGCCCAAAGATCTCCTGGGAAACAGAGAGCACCCAAAAACAACAGTTCAGAGCCACAGGGTCACATGTTCTATTTTTCTATATTTTTTGGCCTTTTGTACCTTTATTGGACAGGTCAGCGAAGAGATTACAGGAAGTGGGGAAGAGAGAGCCGGAGTAGGATTGGGAAATGATCAGGGCCGGATTCAAATTTGGGTCGCCATGAACACTTGCCCATTCATGGTAGGGGTGCTCTAACTACCTCCCCGGGTGACGCGTTCTTAACGCCC
Source organism: Coilia nasus (assembly GCA_027475355.1). Lineage (NCBI taxonomy): Eukaryota > Metazoa > Chordata > Actinopteri > Clupeiformes > Engraulidae > Coilia > Coilia nasus. The sequence goes on from CM050211.1 coordinate 28,820,249, forward strand.
ACATTCATCTCAGATCAAATTTAAACACAAATTAAAATTTAAATAACAAACAAGCTTATGGCATCATGTTTGACAGTGAGTTCAGTTGTCACTGAAAAGTCTGTCAATGTAAACATTTTCCTATGCATACAGGTTCAGGGGAAACATGCTATTTCAAGGGCAGGTTGGCTGTGCGTTGATGCGTTCGAAATGGTTTAAAGAGGGAATCAATTTGAACAAACACGACAAATCCAGCCCTGATCCTGTCCATGTGGGCAATCATGGCCTCTAAAGGATGTTGTCACAGCCATTTCACAGTCTCTGAGCAGCAGATTTGTGTGGTTCCTACAGAAAGAGCTCTACATTCTTTGGTAGAATTCTTGGCACTATTTTAAATATAAAATATATGTTGTTGCACATCAAATTTAACATGATCAAAGTTTTGAAGGTTATGTATATTTCAAAATCAACAGATTAAACCTCTTAATGGCCACTTTATATGTATATTGGGAACTGCAGCATTTTTAGAACACTGACTGAGATTTTACACCAAGGTCATGGCTAAATGGCCATGGTCAAATGACGACAGGCAAGGTAATAAACATGTCACCACACTGTAAATAATACACAATAAAAAGCATCTTCTACATGACTCCAACTACATGTAGGCTTCTTTACCTCATAATGGCATGTGTAAGTTCATTTACCTCATTCATAAGGTAATATGTAAACTGCTTTACCTCATTCATAATGCCATATGTAATCTCCTTTACCTCATTCATAATGCAATATGTAAGCTCCTTTACCTCATTCATAATGGCATCTTGTGGGTCCTTGGTCTCAATGATGGTGGGCTCTACAAAGTACCCTTTGCTGTCATCACAGTTTCCTCCAGCAACTATGCTGAGGTTGGGAGAGCTCTTGGCATGATCCAGCCACTTCTTAATGCGGGCAAAGGACTGAGGGAAAACAGATTTATTGTTGTTGTTGTGGTTGTTGTTATAGAGGTAGTGCCCATTTTAGAAATAAACCATCACAAACAGGCATGGACACTCTCACATATATCCCACCTTATCATCAATGACCGCAGAGAAGAAGGTTCCATAGTCCTGAACTGGCTGCAAAATTAATATCAAGAGGTATTAAGCAACAGAAATACTCAATTACAATACATATGCTATATGATAAATACTATCCATGACAAAAAACATGTTATCAGATATTATAAAGGCAACTGGTACCACCTCATAACAATGAATGTTCTACCAGATGAGTAAGGACAAATGGCACAGCACTATGTCACTTAGGAAACTAAGCAGAAACAAAGTATTACTTTCTTCATCAGGACCAGAGTAAACTATTTATTTATTATGTGCCTTATTATTAGTCTACTGCAAAGACAAAGGAGGAGGTGCTCTGTGTTCATCATTTAAATAACTCGACTGACATTTGTCCATCATATATCAGCCCCAGAGAAGAGGCTATTTCTGTACTATGTGTAAATAACTGGCCTATGAGAAAGCCAGAGGAGTTGGTGTGGGGCTGAGGAAGTGTGCTGTGTACTCACGTCTCCCACTTTGATCTGCTTGTGAATGTCCAGCAGTTCCTTCCTGATCTGGGGCCAGAGGCTGTTGGGCACGTACATCCTGGAGCAGGCCGAGCACTTCTGCCCGCCGTACTCGAACGCCGAGCGGATTGTCCCTGTTACCACGCTCTCCACATCGGCCGACGTGTGCACAAAATGGAAGTTTTTACCACCACACTCTGCAAAGAAATTCACACAGACACAGACATGGGCACAACACAGTGAAAAATATGTTCTGCTAAAATGAACGTTCTGGGAAAGTTGTAATTTCTTTTACATCATAGCCAGTGATAGATTGTCCATCTTACAATGTTTTACAGGCTTACAGGACAAGCCATCTTCCCTCACCTCCTGCCACTCGAGGGAAGTTCCTGTAGATGTCCAGATTCTGGGCCACCTGCTTCCACAAGCGCTTGAAGGTCCTGAAGTACGAGACAGAAAATTGTTTATTTTACACATACAGGACAGCAGGTTCAAGATAGCAGAAATGAGCATAACAGGCTAAGTCTCACACACATACATATTAGCATAATTAATAGCACATTAGCATACTTAAGTAGCATAACCGCATACACATTTTTAGTAACTCAGGTTTTCTGGGGAATCCGTTAGTCTTATGTATGTGGAACAAAGATCACTTACGTATGACTGTGAAAGAAACCTTATAATCATTAAATCCTGGCCCGTAGCTATCCATTTTCGCTCTTTCATTAATTTAGTCTAAGGGTAGGGAGATGTCAGGTTGGGTTATTGCACAGAGAAGTGAGTCCTCTTGTGTAACTTTGGGTATAGAGTATAAAGCTTGTAAAGAGTCTTCTTTTCTAAAAGCGCTTCCCTTCCTAACAAAATTAACCTCCACTAACCAACAGTTTATCTGGATGCTTTTGTGTGTGTGTGTGTGTCTGTGTATGTGTGAGAGGGTGCGTCTTAAGTGTCCCTACTCCAGGAAACGTATTTAAGGTACATCTATTTCCTTGCATGTATGTGGCAGGGGGTCTAAAGTGTCCCTGCTCTGGGACACTTATGCAAAACATAATCTCCTTGTGTGTTCCCTCCTGGTGTGAACCCTAGGCTGCCTTAACTTTGCTATGCCTTTGTCCATTTGGATAAAAGCGTCTCCTAAATGTAATTTAATCTAATTTCCAAAAACAAGGTAGCATATTCCTTTAAACTGATAAAATGATTGTGATTATGTCTCTGTGCATGTTGTTAGTGGGGTCAAAACAGCAGAAGGCCTTACGGGACGCTTCCAGTGAAGTTAATGCCGGCGAGGTGCTCTGAGGCCGTGATGGTGTCTCCAAACACGGGTCCGTCGGCAGGTACGAACTGCACGATGTTGGGGGGCAGCCCACACTCCCTCATGATCTTGTACACGGCGTAGCTGGCCGACATCGCCGTATCGCTAGGTTTCCACAGCACCACGTTACCCTGACAACAACAATACAAAAAGAGCACATCAGAGATGGCAAGGTATTGCAAATGCCATTACTGGTGTTCACTTCCGGTCTGCACATGCCTACTATCCCATTATAGGAATAGTAGAAGAGCCTTTAGGGTAGTTATACAAAAATTAATTTTCAAAACCATTAGTCAACCTGAAAAATAATGAATAAACAGATTCTTAACTTCATAGACAGCAACAAAACACAACTATTCCCAAGCCAGAGATCACCAAAGTGTTTAGATATGGGGTGGGTGGGTTAAACTTTTTCTCTTCTTCAATGGAAACTTTCCACCATTTCCTTTGTCAGGAGAGATACAAAGTTACTCACCATGAGGGCGGGGGTTCCTGCCAAGTTCCCACCAATGGCAGTGAAGTTAAAGGGGGCGACAGCAGCAACAAACCCCTGCAGGTAGATATAATAGGCAGAGCAACATGAGGCACACAGTAGAGTCACACACTACAGCACTACAGTGCGCCACAGGCACTAATGGTAACACAATCACAGCTGCCAGATGTGAACCCTAAATGGAATGTTCGAGTCCAAGAGAATGTGCTCATCTGAGATACTGTCTTACTCACTCACTCACCCTCTCTCTCTCTCTCTCTCTCTCTCTCTCTCACACACACACACAAATACATATCAAGGTGCTGAGCAGATGAGATTGGTGGATCACAGACTAGTACTAGTAGTAGTATCAATACAACTAGTGTTAAAACTATGAGGACTGTAGCTAGAACTGCTATATGGGTATATGTATATTCGCTATTGTACGGTGTGAGTGTATTTCTACTTATCTACTGTACTGTATACTATATTTCATGTATACTACTACATGCTTATATGTTGAGTGTAACATGTACTGGAGTCAAATTCCTTGTTTATGTAAGTACAGTTGGCCAATAAAACTGATTCTGATTTTGATTAGTAGGTGACCAATCTGTCTATGACTGCCATATGTACTCCAGGGCTGCAGGGGGCATTCTCACCTCCAGGCCACGGTACAGCATGGTGTTGGTACTGACATCTGTGTTCAGAGGCTGCGAGTACTGCAGCTCGATGGCATGCTTGGCATTGAAGCGGAAGAAGTCGATAAGTTCTGCTGCAGCATCGATCTCAGCTTGAACCACTGTTTTAGCCTATAAGACAAGCCAGCATGTAAACTCAATCAGACATCCTGAATGCTGTAAGAAATGTTTTTAAAACTCTTTAATTTGTATTGACTTACATATAGCAAGTGTGGGAAAAGACTTTTAAAGAAACACATCATTTCATATTTAATTTATAAGTAGTTCATACATTATAGCCCAATTAATTTAATTAATATTCAATTTGTACTCATAATTAGTCATAAGTAAGATAACATCAGGTCATCATGCTGTCTGACTAAGAGGCTGGAGGACCCTTACTGTCAGAGACACAAAGAGCTTGTTTTACACATGCAACCTATGAGATTCCACACATCTCCTACTAGGAAGTGAGGCTTATTTTCCCAGAACTCCAACGGTACCTCTACACTGGCACCAAAATAGTTCCCTTTGTCCAGGAGCCCGGTTATTAACAAGGGGCCCCAGTGTTTGGTCTCTCAGGAGGAGCAGTGGTAAGGAGAGACAAGCTTTTCCCTTTTTCCAGTAACAGGTAGGTTAAAGCTTGCTTGATTTAGCTGACACTTTTGTCCAAAGCACCAGGGTCTTGCAATAATCAGGAGTAAAATCCAGGCCAACCTTTTCATAGGTGGCAAGACTACTGCTGCATCTTTACTAGAAATACTTAACTGGGTCCTCTGCAGTAGAGGACAATGGGACCGTAGTCACTCTCTGACCCTACCTGTTCATGACCGATTTTTCACTGCCACAGTCCTTTGCTGACTACATAAAGGGATTCACAATGTCGACATCAATTAATGTTAGAAATGCTCCTTTGCTGCCTGCTTTGGCTTGCTTGAGCTTGTCCATCAACCCCTCCAGATTACCATGCTCAAATCTCTCTCACAGCTCTGGGGTTAAAAAGATACCAGACTCTCTCCTCACCTGGCCTATGCTAGTTGTACCTGACATACCTGGTGTACGGTTTTCTTACCTGCCCAATCGTGGTCTTACTTATCTCATCGTTGTCTTACCTGCCCAATCATGGTCTTACTTATCTCATCGTTGTCTTACCTGGCCAATTATGGTCTTACTTATCTCACTGTTGTCTTACCTGGCCTATCATGGTGTTACTTATCTTACCGTTGTATTACCTGTCCTATCATGGTCTTGGCCAGCACCTCTGCCCTCTTGGGTCCACTGATGACGTCGGCGGCCTTGAAGAGGATCTGAGCGCGGTCCGCCACGGGCTTCATGTCCCAGTCTCTGCGAGCGGCCACTGATGCCAAGATGGCCTTGTTCAAGAGATCCTGTGAGGGGCAGAGGAAATACATAAAACCAGCCATCAGTTTTACTTTCTAGAGACGATTTTTGAAAACATAGTTACAGTACAACTATTTCATAAACGCCGCCTTGACATAAGTTTGCAAATGGACACTCTGCCAGATGTACTGATACAAAAAAAACCATCAGACCAGCCATTAGTTTTACTTTCTAGAAACAACTTTTGAAGACATAATTACAGTACATAATTTAGGCAAGACAGTTATTTCACAATCATAGCCTTGACTAATAGATTTACAAATGGACACTCCTAAAGTGGTAAAGCTTTTCTCAATCGACCTTCAGAGCTACAGACCGGCTACATACCTTATCAGCATAGCAGAACTTAGCCAGTTTGTGTGAGTGGTTGAAGGGCTGAAAAAGAAAGAGCACATGAGCAATGTACAATAAATTAGCCAATGGATATTCTAAAATAAAACTATACATATTCTCCAAGCAGAATCACAAGAGTTAAATTCCTAAATTATCAAGATCGAACTACTGTTTCTACTGAGGATAACCTATTAATACACATTTACAACTAAACATTGTTTTGGCTGCAGTTTCCTACTGTTTAGATTAAAAGAGTAAAGTTTTCTGATGCAAGATAAGATATGAAAGTCATTGAAGGTTGTTGAGCAAGAGTTAGCAGTGTAAGAGTTAGCAGTGACACCTGATGGTTTTGTGACTGCATGGCTACTCACAGACAGCTGGTATCTGATGTCACTGGTCCACACTTGTTCATCTCCAACCACACATGGGATCTCCTCAGTCTTGCCCTTCAGGTCAGCCAGAGCCTATGCAGAAACAAGTAACACCTCAATGCATAAACATGTGTATATAAAAAAAGTACGTGAAAAGCATACACAGAGTATCGGTATGTACAGAACATACTGAATATGAGAAGCAGGTACCATGCATCTCTTTGTTGTAATACTGTATTACTGTACGTGTCTGTGTCACACTCAATCTGGCTTTACTTAAATAAATGTGAATATCTTATATATGTTTGCACGCATGTTCCAAAAGAATCTTTATATACGGTGTAGAAAGGTGTAGAAAACATACTGCATGTGAGAGGGTACCGTGCATCTCTTTATTGTGATAATGTACAACATGTCTGTGTCAGCTTACTAGGATAAATTTGGGTATCATATTAGTGTGTGTGTGTGCGTGCGTGTGTGCGAGCTTACCTTCTCCAGTTCAGCCCTTTCTTTCGAGCCTGCCTGGAAGCCGAGGATGGGTTCGTTCTTCACTTCCACAGCAGCACAGGGGAAGGTCTTAAACCTATGGGAAGGAGAAAGCAGGAATGGGAATGATCGTCAGAGATGGTCCAAAGGCCTGAGATATACTGGCCTAGAATCAGAGCGCAGCAGTGTGTAAACTTCACCCCAAACACCTTTAGAGCTAGCAGGCACCTGATACTAGCCGCTGTGGACGTCCACCTGCTAGCCAGCTCACCTTACAGGCCTCTGGCTCTGAGAGCAGGTTGCAATTAGCCACACTGCTCAGGTGAAACATCTTGTTTAATGTTCCGGATGATTTCTTGTGATCTTTTTTTTGTTGTTGTTGTAAATGGACTGCATTTATATTGTGCTTCTCTAGTACTCACGTAAAGTACTCTAAATAAGCTTATCTGATTAAGCACTCTTATTAAGACTTATTTTTCGTCTCTCTTCTTCTTTCATTATCTTTCTCTGATGGTATGCCTTTTTTTTTTCAAATGTTGTTGTAAACATTTGTTTCAAATACTGTTGATCATTTTCTTTTTCTTTTATTTTACCATTATTATTTTTGTGTATTCACTTATAATAAAACTATTTATGCACTTCTGCTTCTGTTAGACAAAATGTGCTGTAGAAATAAATTAAACTTGAGTATAAATGCTAAAGACTATAACTGTATCTGTAATGCCTGTCATTCACACACACTCACACACACTCTCTCTCTCACACACACACACACAGCAAGCCTAGGCAGTAAAATAAACAGACATATGGCAAGAGGCCCATAAGTACATGCCACAATAACAGTCATGAGGTATCTATGGCATAATTGGACATTTTACTGGGTCAGATGTGCAGGGAATCTGCCCCTTTCTCCCTCACACCAGTTCAATCCTGCTGCAGCTTGCTGCTTGCAACACAGACTTGGGCAAACTAATGTTACCACCTGAATTAACCCTTCAATGGCTCAACTGCAAAACTCTGATGGGTTTGCGAGTTATGCATCAATGACCCAAAATACTGGTTCTGCACCAAATCCACCTGTGTTGTACACACCTCAAAGGGACATCAATACTTTATGAAGCTACATCACAGCCTGCATCAAATTACTGTGTTCAGGCCAGACTCCTGGGTGTGTAAGTGCATTCAAGGATTCATGTCTTTCTCTTAGTATTTCTTTCAATGTATGTGACAATAAAACTCTTTCCACCTCAAAGTGATGTGAAAGGATCACAAAGAGCAATAGAAAGTTACAGCTGCAGATATGTGCTGCTGTTCACTCCAGTTCCATATTAACTTTTGCTGTGGTGAAGGTCAGTGTCCCATATTAGGCCTAGCTTATGACTTCTGCTCTTATACCAGTTTAATGTGCACATAATGCTGGGTTTAAATCTGGGGGCCCACGTAGGCCAACATGATCCAGTGACAAACCTGGGTATGCTACCTTAGGTAATTGGAAAACCGTTTCTAACCATAGCTCTTCTCCCAACCAGGTGTTTCGTTATATCATCATGTGGGCGAACACACAACCCCCCATTTGGTGATAGGCTCAGACAGCGTTGACCCTGCAGGAGTTAGCTTGTGTCAACACACCCACCAACAGGCTAGACGGCGTGCTTATGTAGGAGGTAACTTTGTTTCTCGCAACTTCCTTGAACTTGAACCATCACTGCACGCCACTACGAGGCCCTACCACAGCATGCAGCAGCTGTCGCGAGTTGTACTCAGTGAACGTGAGAGGTAACAGATAGGCTATTCCTCACGTAGGTCCTTTCCTGACTCAGATTTTTACAAACATTATGTAACACCATTAACTTTCAAATCACGTTGAAAGGTGCACAAAATTGTGCTCCGTAAACTTTTGTCTGCTTTTTAAGAACACCTCAGGTTGCTTTAGAAACAATTAAGAGTGCTTCATAGAGGTAAATGTCATTCTAGTAAGTAAGTCTAGTAAATGTAATGTTAGGTTATGTCGTGTGCTTGTCCATGTGAGATTAGCAAGGACAGATACATACCCCCTCCAAGACTGACAGAGCGCCGATCTTAGTCGCAGCATGGTGGCAAGTAGATGATGGAGACGTCTGTGAGGGAATCAAAAGTCAATCACAAGAAACTTTACTGCGTGGAGCTATCAGCTAAATGTCAATCGCTGATAGAATACACAGCCCCCGTCCTCAGATGTCAGACAAACTCGATGTACACCTACCTCAACGGGTCACGGCACACAGATCAGAATGTACCAATGCAGAATTAGGAGGGACACGTGACAAACATGTTTAACGTGCTCAGGGAATGCTTACATTTCGTACATGTACTTCCCTCTATTTCATAGCTGTACGCAAAGTAAAACGCGACGTTAGGTATAATAATTTTGGAAGACTACTTTGACTTTACAGTTTGATCATTTTTACTTCGGCCACCCCCCTCTTTGTGAAAAATGGAACATACGGGAGGCGAGTCAGTAAGTGGCCATTCAGATGAGAGAGATCCTCCCACAGCCAATTACCAGCCTTCTTTTATTCAAAAAGTCTATTTAAAGATCATGTGTTTCTCGATGACTTGGATGCATTAGGCAGAGATAAGTTAATAAGATATTTTTTGTTTAGCCATGTGCCTTTGAAGATTCGGAGTAGAATATATAAAATATTACTGCGTGATGCTGTAAATAAGCGCAAGCTGTCCAGCCACTCTAGGATTCAGAAATCAGACAACCAGTTTTGGTTTGTTTGTTTAAACGCACCGCGGAAGTGGTACCCGGGCTGTCGGCGAGCCTACATGATGGGATACAGCAGCTCCATACGTGCACCCGCCCTCTGCGATGGTATGCAGGGTTCTGAGTGAATACTTTGATTTCACAAAGCTGCAGATTTTAACATTTATTGTTACGTCGGTTCTATTGGTGAGCAGATAAACGCTAAATGTTATTTTCTGTCTTCTGTAGACCATTTTTGCAACAATTTAAATAGAATAGCATCAGCCTACTAAAACCCATGTTTATGGCCTTGATGGATGTGAAGTTACTTAGGAAAGATAGAAAGTAATCTGAAGAAGAGCACTTTGTATGGCCATGATGGGGTTTCTAATTCTGACTGTGACCTGACTCACTGCATCCACTTGAGAGGCAAAACCAGTGACATGACCAAAAGGCCAGCGGGACCATACTGCTCCACAACCCCAAAAAGCAGTAACTATATATTTTGGCAAAACCAAGTTTAGACTGGATATTAACTTTAACATCTCCTTTGTCTTTTGACTAAATGCCTTTCTTCTTCCTGCACACAACATTTTTTTTAAATGTTCATGTAGTTACTGCAGTTTGTGTTTGTAGGCCAGTATAGCTGCAGTTGGATGTTTGAACTGGTGCCTGCATAAAGTCTGTCCCCAGTGCAGCAAATGTGGTCTAAGCTGTTTAGTAGGCCTACTTTATCAGGCCTTGTAAAGATTGGGCTTTGGAGTTGCCTTAAATGTTAATGATTTCATTGTTGGCTCAAAGTCAGCACACATTTAGTTGCAGCATAATAAAGCAATCACAGACAGTAAAGGTAAACGGTTTTATTTTATTTTTTTGTTGAACCCGACACCAGATACATTCATTTTAATACCTAGATACCCTTCTCCGCAACATAAAAGAAATGCAAATGTTGAAGTAATTTGTATCAGAAACGATTTGCACAATGATTTGTACAAACAAATTGTCCAAATATTTACACATATTTATTTCCAGACAAAACTCTTTGGGCCAAAATCTTTGAGTAGGCTAAGGGTAGCAAAGACCACCACTTTTTTTCTGGAGTTTATGAAACATGAGCACACAAACACCCCCCAAAAAAACTGGTGACTCTGTAACGGATCCGGTGGAGTTCTGGCCTGCTTGTGGACCGGGTCTGGGTCCACACTCCTTGCTGGGGTCCTATAGGCTACCCCAGCTCAGAGGATGGAGTGCAGGCATCCAGTAGTCTTTCCCCCTAGCCCTGGGCTGGCCTGGAGTGCCTCAGGGGGGGGCTCTGGACTCTGGGCTGGGAGGGTAAGTGGGTTGGTGGGAGGTATAGCAGACAGACACACATGAGATGCAAGCGAGCGATATGGCGTGCCGTAGTCACCTGGGGCAGCCGGTGAGGGCAAGAAGCTCGGGGGACACACTCCAGCGACCTCACTCTCCAAGCACCAGGCATGACAGGATGCTGTGTCCGCTTTGGAAAATGGCTGTGCTTAAACTGCACTAAGCTGTGTGTGTGTGGGGGTGTATGTTTGAGTCTGTCTGTGTATGCATTTTTCAAAGAACCTCAAGTTTGATTTTTTTTTTCGACATTCAGCTAAAAGATCTACACAGTCTGAGCATACATGCTCATCCATGGTCGAACTGGTCTTTCTGTACCACAAATCTCATGCAGTACTTTAAAAAAACAAACAAACAAACAAACAAAAAATCAGATACAAGTTATATAAACCATGGAGGGAAAGAAAAAAATATTCATAAAAATATAGGGATGACCGCCACATCACCTAATTTTGGCTGCTAACTACACACAGTCAGAAAGACAAGGAGTGACCTTCACCAGGTCATCGCATTCCGAGAAACGATAGTGTTATTTTCTGCTTTGTCTAGCAGCAAAAAATATGTTTAGAAAATCACTGCAACAGTACATTGTAAATTTCTACTGCAGTACTTACTCTGTTTGACAAAGCATTAATCCACCTTATACTCCTACTACCACTTACTTTTCCTATTACAAAGAAACCAAACCTTAACAGATAGAACATTTTCCATTCTACACACTTGCTGTAATTGTGCTATTCAACAGATACGAATATCCAGCACTGTTTTGAAAAGCCCTCAAATACATACATCAGCCATTTCATATTTTATCAGCAACTCACAAGCAGAAAACTACTTTTTTGAACTCAAAGAAGAGCCCGCGCTGATTTATCTGTCACTTAAGTATACAATCATGTTTTCGAAAAAAAAAAAAAAAATCACATTCTTTTTTTTTTCAGGGGGAAATGGCTATATCTGTTTGTTGTTGCTGGTTTGTGTTAACACATAAAATAATTCCTCATTCATGCTCAGATGTTTTGATGGAAGAGAATCCATTCAGGGCACACCTTAATCTGAATTACTGTTATCTAAAAGCCGGTTTACAAATGATTGGAAAATGCGTCTGGGTGACCGAATCACAAGTGGACAGCACTGAGTACGAGTGCAAACCAAAGGCGCGTTTTAAAACCAAGTGAGGAGTACACGGGGAAAAACAGGCATGGTCACAAAATGCCAAAACTGAGAAAATGTCATTTAAAAGTTTGATTTCTTTATTTGATTTTATAAGTAAATGCTATAGCATAGGATTATTTTTGAAAAAGCTGGGGTTTTAAATGCAACTACTGATAGGGGAAGTAACTTGAAAAGATTTAGTGACTATGCCTGTTTGACCTGTGGACTCCTCAAATGGTAAGCAGGGGCTTCTAATAATGTGCTAGTCTTTTCTATGAGCCGCACTAATGGCCATAGTTTGGATGTTTATCATCCGATGTTCGCCTGCAACGCTACAGTCACCAGTTTGAGATGGCAAACACATTACTCTGTGCTTCAGACTGGCATGGCTGGCTTTGTCTGCGGCTTCACCAGATGGCCAACAGTGAGTCTGCCTACAGTTCTGTCATAAGAGAGGCAATCCTTTAGGACTAACACGGACAACCCCTCCCCACCAAAAGGAACACAACAGCAACAACTTGCAAATTCTGGGACAAAACATTACTGATGTTGGTGTATGAAATACTGAATTTCTGTACATCTCTGAAATACAAAATACTGTCTTCTGTTTCTTGACTTGACTTGTTTAGTAGTAGTGTGTGTGTGTGTGTGTGTGTCTGTGTCTGTGTCTGTGTGTGTGTGTGTGTGTATTTTTTAGGCTGCATGTGTGTGCTGAACAGATGTTATGAACAAATGTAAAAATAAACAGACAGTATTCTTTTTGTGGACTTTCCATTGTACATATTAATCCTGTCTGTGTGTAAGACTTGAAAGGCAAACCCAAGATTATACTTACATAATTACCCAAGAGCACTTCCCTATAGCCCTACATCAACACAGCTCAGCTATCCTACAATACTCCCAAAAAGGACACCACGTTGGAGGAAGTGTTTGACAGCAGAGGTTCAGTTTACATACTGTTCTAGAAATCAAACACTGTGAATATCATAAACACATGAAAAACAAGCCAACTTATATGACACGGTGGCTACGGTGTATAGTTTGTAGTCCAAGAGTAACAGAAAAAAACAGTTTTCTTTAAACAAAATAGTATTGTGTAAATATACTGTGCATAGAAAATAAAACAGATGGTGATATCAAAGCCTTTTGATACGTTTATAACTCTCAATCACTGATTGAGATCCCGTTATCTTACATCAAGTGAAGAAATTCCCTGTCAGTCCCATGCTTTGCCCGTCATATGTCAATTATGCATAAAAATCTAAAGCAACAGAAATCAACAAAAAGGATAAATGCAATTAAACAAACACCCAAAACACTGATAACTGAACTCAATCTTAATGAACAAAAAGGCCACTAAGGTTTGGCATGCCAAAGACCTTTATATACATATCACAGCGCCCTGCACTCAACAGCAACAGCAAAAACCTTGCAGAGGACAGCAGGCCAGTATAAAACAGTGCCCCCTGCTGGTCATTATCATGAAATTCAAGTAAGATGGTTGATTAATTAGCCCATGGATAGACATAGAAAGGGGAACACCGCTGTGACGTCTCATAAAAATTGCATGTGTAAATACAACCAGGAAGAGTGTTTACAGCTGCTGTATGGCAAATTGTGAATTGTACAAAGATTTAGATGATGAATTTTAGATGTGCGTGTGCACATACAGTGTGTGCACCAGTGTGTGTGTGTGTGTGTGTGTGTGTGTAAGTGTCTATGATAGGGTGGGGGGGGCACTGTTCCATACCCATCAGCCGTACACCTGACTGTCCCCTCCCCTAAGCATACACACAGGAGTAGGCACACACACACACACACACACACACACACACCTGTCCAGCTACTTGAAGGCAAATAATACAACGCATCATCCGTTCTGAAATAAGGCTAGCCAATTGCATAGAACATTAGAACAGAGCATTACACAGTTAGAACTGTGCACCTTTCCAAACCACACACACCCAGCACCCACAGAGACCTAACAGAGGTGAACGCCAAAACACACCAAAGATCGCTGGAACACACCAATAGAATGCCTGGTTCTACCACAAACTCATGGGAGATTAGGGGTGCGTTCAAATTCAGCAAACACTCAAAGGAAAAGCATTTTCATTGAACTCATGAACATTTGATTTTTCTTTTGTGTAAACATTTTAAATAGTTTCTTTTAATCAGTAACCCTTCTGTGTGTGTGTGTTTGCAAACATTCACTATTTACTCAGAGCAAACAAACTACAAAAAAGATGTCTGCTAAACTTTCTAGTTTGTTTGCTGCTTTGAACACGCCTCATAGCCCTGTCCATCCCAGAGTCCTTTGCTGTGGCCTCTGGGTGAAAGTGCAACGGTCCAGGCACAGACCTCTGTGAATGTGGGTGGCCTTTTTTTTACTTTGCTAGAAAGTTCTATGTCTTTTGTGTGAATGATTTTTACTTGTCTACATTTCTCAGTAGCTACAGTTCTATTTTCCCAGACCATGAAAGAGTGCAAGCTAAATCTGACCTTGACATGACCTTGACCTGACAGAAACATCAGGTCAGGGCCAGACCTGAGCTCCACGTCACTGCTACCTGGGTTTACGTCTGGGGTACGAGGTGTTGTGAGCTCAGGCAGGGGGAAGCCATATAGATCATGACGCTAGACAAAAACTAGCTGTGATTGGTCAGTGTGTTTGATTGACAGATGTGGTGGTGTGTGGTTGCTCTGTGAGGTCAGTGTGGAGCCCGGGGGCGGGGCTGGCAGATTAAGGAGCACAGTTACAACACTGCGTGACATGACGCGACGCGTATGTACATCTTTTCAGAAATGGTTCAGACTTTTAACTTGAAATACACAGAAAGCAAAAGGGGGATTTAAAAAAACACCCCTCCTCACCGCCACTCTGCTGGAGTGGAGATTTGAAAGCACCAATTTCTCTGTGTGGTGGGTTGGGCCGGGACCTGTCCGTCATAGGGCCGTGGCCCAGGATTGGTGGAGACCGGCCAGCGGAAGGATGGGTCGTCCGGGAGCCGGCAGGAACTCATTGGCTGTCTGTCCTTGTGTGAGGAGGGGTGGGCGGGGCCGGATCAGCTGACTGGCACCTCCCCTTCGCCGTCCTTCTCCAGCTCGTCCTGGATCTCGTCTGTGTTCCCTGAGTCACTGCTGGCCACAGAGCTGAACGAGGGAGAGTTCCTGTCAGCGGAGAGAAAGAGGAGGAGAGGAGGAAAGATGCAGAGAGAGAAGAGGTGATAGGAGAGAGGGAGATATGGTGCAGAGAGAGGGAGGAGACAGAAAGGGAGAGAGGAGAAAAGATGATACAAGTTAGAACAAGAGGATAGGAGGAAAGACGGAGAGAGAGAGAAGAAATGATAGGAGAGAGGGAGAAAAGAAGCAGAGAGGGAGGAGAGAGAAAGGCAAAGAGAAGAGATGACATAAGTGAGTGAGAGGAGGAAAGATGGAGACAGAGAAGAGGTGATAGGAGAGAGGGAGAGAAGGCGCAGAGATAGGGAGGAGAGAGAAAGGCAGACAGAAAGGGAGAGAGCAGAAAAGATGACACAAGTGAGTGAGAGAAAGAGGAGGAAAGATGGAGAGAGAGAGAAGAAATGATAGGAGAGAGGGAGAGAAGGCGCAGAGAGAGGGAGGAGAGAGAAAGGCAGAGAGAAGAGATGACACAAGTGAGTGAGAGAAAGAGGAGGAGAGGAGGAAAGATGGAGAGAGAGAGAAGAGGTGATAGGAGAGAGGAAGAGAATGCACAGAGAGAGGGAGGAGAGAGAAAAGCAGAGAGAAGAGATGATACATGTGAGAGAGAAAGGGGAAGAGAGGAAGAAAGATGCATAGAGAGAGAAGAGGTGATAGGAGAGAGGAAGGAAAGGGACGGAGAGAGGGAGGAGAGAGAAGAGATGATACAAGTGAGGGAGAAAAAAAGACAGAGAAAAAGGGAGAGAGAGCAATGCAGAGAGAGAAGGACGATGGGGAAAGAAAGCAAAGAAGAAGAAGTGATGGGAGAGTGAAAAGAGAGGAAGAAAAACAGAAAAATAGAATGCATAGAGAGATGTGACGAAAAGGTGAAGGCAGAACAACAGAGAGAACGGTGGTGGGGGTGGGGGTGGGGGTGGGGTAAGAAGGAAGGATGGAGTTAAGGGGGGGCGGGGTAATGCGTTTGTCCTTGTCACTGTACTTTTCTAAAAATACAGCTGCATTTGACTAGGCAAGAACAGCCACCTATACTGCGTCTTATCTGAGGTGTTTCTGCTGCTCTCACAGCTGTGGGTCTGCAGGACTGTAGTGCTGTGCTGTAGGTCTGCACAAGTCTGATAATACAAATGTGTGAGTGTGAAAGTGAGGGAGGGAGAATGAAACTGAAGTCTTGCACTTACAGTGTTAAATGACTGTGAATAATACCACTCTGAATGTAACACTGTTTCTTCAACCAAAACTATCACAGATCGATAGAAATGAAGTACATTGAATTAGAACTAGAAAATGCAGTGGTGTTAATATCAATCACATACACATGTAGGCATGCACATGAACTCACACACTATACACTCACACACTATACACACTCGCACATACACACAAACACACACACACACACACACACACACACACACACACACACACACACACACACACACAAACACAAACACGAAAATGAACATGAACACACACACGCGCACACACACATGACTTGTGGTTGTACCTGCCCCCCTTGATCATTCTTCTGCAGGTCTCCATCTGCACGTCCAGGCCGCGCTTCATGCTGCACATCTCCATGTACTCATGCAGGTGTCTGTTCATGTCCGACTTAGCCGTCGCCAGCTCCTCCTGACACAGAGATGGAGAGAGAGAGAAAGATGTGAGGGAGGGGGGATGTGTGTGTGAGAGAGGGGGGGAGACAAGGGAGAGATGAGAGATAGAGAGACAGAAAGAGAAAGATGGAGAGAGAGAGACGGAAAAAGAAAGATATGAGGTATGAGAGAAATGGACAGAGAGAGAGACAGACAGACAGAAAGATAGGAAGAGATGGAAAAAGACAGATATTAGGTAAGAGAGAGATGGAGAGAAAGAGAGAGATGGAGTGAGAGAGACAGAGAAAGAGAGAGATGGACTGAGAGAAACAGAGATAGCGAGAGATGGGAGAGAGAAACAGAGAGAAAGAAAGACAGAAAGGGAGAAAAATATGGAGTAGGAGAGAGAGGGGTGAGAGGAAAGAGCGGAGAGGAAGACAGGGTGAGAGGGAAAGACAATGAAGCAGTGGAAGTAGTGTGGGAGGGCAGAGACAGAAAAAGAGAGATAGTAGAGGATGATGAACAGATAGAGAGAGCAGGCAAATGTAGATGGAGGAAAAAAAGAGAGAGGGGGATAGGACAGAAAATGATGTATAAAGGCTGGGTGCCAAGTCTACTGACGACATTCTGGCAAGATTGACTTGCCCTCAAAAACAGGATGAAAGATCAGGACAGTAAAGAGCAGCATTCACTCAGAAACATCTACAAGGACATTTGGCTCAACACAAGGACACAAGATTGCGGGGCTAAATAAGACCGCATTGTACTTAGCATAGTTCTGTAACGACAAGTATCTTGAAAATATATGTCATTTATATATCATAGGTTCACTGTTGGATACGCTGACAAATACAAAAAAACATGGCGGGCAGATTCATTCATTTATTCTAAACTTGAATGATTCACTGAATTACTGCTGCATTGATTTCCTTGATTCACTGAGTCATTGATTCAGTATGAACACCAAACAATGGAATGTAAAACAAAAATATAGAAAACAAACTGGTACCAAAGCGGGTGGAGTAGGGTAGTGTAGTGTATAGCAGGGGTGTAGCCAGAAATCCTAAAATGGGTGTAGTAATAGTAGTAATAATAGTTAGTAATAATAGCAGTTAGTATTATTACTTAAACAGTAAATCAAACAAAATGAGCCTTCTGATTGGGTGGGCCTGATTGGCATGTGGGTGGGCACAGGCACAACCCAGCCCACCCGTGGGTACTCCTATGGTGTATGGTAGAGTAGCACTGGTACAGTCCTGGAAAGCTGGCCATACAGACTGACCTCTATCTGGCCGATGGTCTTCTGGTACGCCTGCTCTCTGTTCTTGAACATGGTCTCCGTCTCGTCAATCAGACTGCCCAGACTCCCCTCCTGTGACACCTGAGGGACACAAGCAGGACAGGAAGCTCTTTAGCGCCACCTAGTGAGGCTCTTTAGTGCCACCGGTACCTCTTTTCCACCAGGACCGTTCTGGTGCAGGTGCCAGTGCTAAAGTTGAGCTAGTTCTGGTCAATCACTGGCACCGGCACCAGCACGCATTTCTACAGGTTTCAGAACAGAGCACTGTGACATTGTGGTTCCGACTTTGGGAGCAACAACTTCAGGGAGCCGTGCCGCTGCCAGTTTTTTTGGCACCAGCACCTGTCACTTTTTAGTGGAAACAAGCAGAACCAGTTCCAGGTTGGGCACCAGCACTGGCACTGTAGTGGTGGAAATGAGCTACTAGAGAAGCTCTTTAGTGCCACCTAGAACTGCCTGGGGCTCTGGCTCCCAACAGCCTGTTGGGCGAGTTCCTATTTTCCAGCTGTACTTTCTGTGAGGGGAAAATCACCTATGGTGTTTATATTCTTTATGTCCAGCTGTATTTTCTGTAGGTGTGTAAATGCTTACATGGTCTAATTCCTATATTTCCAGCAGTACTTCCTGTGAGGGTAAAAATGCTTATGGTGTCTGTGTCCTATATTTCCAGCTGTACTTCCTGTGAGGGTAAACCGCCTGTGTGGATTCTAATTTCTAACTTTCCAGCCATACTTCCATACTTCCTACTTCCTGTACTGTAGGTTTCTAAACATTTTAGGGGGCTAATTCCTATATTTCCAACTGTACTTCCTGTAAGAGTAAAAATGCTAATGGCATCTACTTCCTATATTTCCAGCCATACTTCCTGTGAGGTCATAAACGCTTACAGGTTCGCCACCCTCTCCTTGGCACTCGACGGGGCAGGGGTTGTTGTTGTTGTTGAAGGCATAGGGAACATTGTAGTTGGTGAAGTCCTCCCACAGCAGCAGAGTCTCGTCGTTCTCCTCCCACGTCAGACTGTCACAGTCGTCGTCGATGTCAAACGCCTCTTTCCTGGCAACAAGGGAGGTGTCAGAGCAATGGCTGGGTGTGATGCGCGATCGAGATGGGAGGCGAAGGAGAGGAGAGGAGAGGAGAACAGAGGAGAGGAGGGGGAAAAGGTGACAGAGAAACACAGAAGGAGAGAAAAGGAAGAAGTAAAGAACACATACACACAACACAGACACACACTCACGAAAGAGTTGCATGCAAAGAGGCAGAAGAAGGAAAGAAAGAAAAAAGAAAGTGCATGCAATGCTGCACAGCATATAAACATAGCCTGGTAAACCAGCCCCTCGTACTTCATTTCATTTCGTGCAGAGGGTCTGGCCTTGCTGCATTGAGAAATGATTTCTTCCTGTAGGTGTGGACTCTGCTGAAGTTTAAAACAAGTGGCTCTGCCTTTACCCAATCACTAACGTCTGGTGATCACGTATGCAAATAGCCTACCTACGCACTACAATTCAAATGTAGCACACAAAGTCAATGTCATCGCTCACAAACACTCCCTCTGTTCGCTGACTGGCTCGGATCTGCTTGGTCAGAATACATGACAACAGCAGCAATGCCAGACCCTCTGTACAAAATGAAATGAAGTACGAGGGGCTGGTTTACCAGGCTATGATAAACATGGACCCAATTGTACATAGCATCATTTTGGGGTCCCCAATAACAATTGTAATTATAATAATAACAATAATAACGCTGATCATTACATTCTATGAGGACCCCATTTCAATGCAGGGCCCTTGGTATTGTCCTCACTTCCCTTCGCCGTATAGGACCCCTGCTGCACATTACACACACAAAAACAGCCTGCGGAGGTAAGCAGAGCCCATATGCTGTGTATTAAAACAGAAGTAAGTGTGTCCACTCAGGAGATCTATATAAAAAGAGCCATATTAAATATGCCTACTCCACAGCATTAGCCTAACGTCACTGTTAGCTTGAAGTGATGTATGAAAACGAACTCTGTGAACTCAGCTCAATGACTTCCTGATCAGTGGTCACGCAGTACCAGACACTACCAGTAGGTGGCACACTGCAGCAGAATAACATCAGACTCAACAAACAGCCAGCTCTGGTAAACACCTGCAGTGACAGTATCACCAATGGACTGCAAAGATTGCAGCTCGTTTCTGCCATTTGGCTTCTTCTCATCAATGTCTGTCACACAGGATGCATATGTTGGACAGACAGGTATTCTCATGACTGGGAAACCACCTTCACATTTTAGGAGAGCTCAGCCTGCTCCCTGCCCACCCACAGACACCCTTCAGAGGTTAAAGGTCAAAGTTCAGAGCTGAGAGGTGACTCACAGCTATATGTCACATTGTATGCATTTTGGACTGGTAGGTGTTGTCATAAGCGTGGAACCAACTTTCCATATGGGTGGCATATTCCACACCGGCATGCTCCCTGCTCACCTTCAACCTTGAGGCCATGGCCATGGGGCCGAAACATTAGAATTAAAGCAAATTAAAAAGAAGGAACGCTAAGTGTGCGGCTACATTCTTTTAAAGTTCTAGCTGTCCTAGCCTGCACCCCATTGGGAGTGTGCATCCTCCTCTACGCCCTGCTCACCCTGTAACAGATTCAGAGTGGAGAGTTGAGGGGTGACTCACAGGTGGTTGAGCATGCGTTTCATCTCGTCGGTGATGTTGAGGGAGCCGGGCACCTCCTCCTCTGATGTGCTGGGGTCAGCGTCCATCTCTGAGCTCTCCTCATCCGACGTCACCTTACGCTCCTTCCTACGACATACTACAGCCCCCTATAGCACACACACACACACACACAGACATGTAAATACACTGACACTAGGCAGATAGGCTACTGTTGTGACACCCTGCTCTTATTATTGCTATTTGTGGTGTTCAATCACAGTGGCTGCTAATGCTTACTCTGGTTGCTACTGTAGCACAATTCACCGGCTGCTGTGACAATATGCTGCCAAGATACCCTGTACTGACTAAGCAACGGTTTGAAGTAGGCAATTCTGTTTACACGACAATCCATAGGCACTGCTGTGAAACTATGTAATGACTGTTTCTGTAATATTATTACAGGATATTAGTAATATTAGTAATAAGATAAAGTCACTTAATTTCATGTCATATTCCTAATGCCTCTATGGCTCGATGCTGTAGGACTGTGGTCTGATAATGGCTCCACTGACTGTATCCACATTATCCTGGCGCTGATGCCACATTGCTGCTGCTGCTGCGTGTGTGTGTGTGTGTGTGTGTGTGTGTGTGTGTGTGTGTGTGTGTGTGTGTGTGTGTGTGTGTGTGTGTGTGTGTTTAATGATGATGATGATGCTTCCACTGAGTATATCCAAAATATTATCTTGGCTCCTGGCTCTTAGCAGTATGGTCTGCACTGTATCTGTCTGCGATATTATTCTGACTCTGAGAGGCTGTTGCTGCTGGCTATAGCAGTGTGGTCTGCCCAATATTATTCTGACTCTGAGAGGCTGCTGCTGTTGCCCTGGCTCCAGTAGGACTGCGGCCTGCTGGCGCTTATGCTTGTGCTGGTGCTAGCGCTTATGCTTGTGCTGTGACAGGCTGCACCTGGGTCTGGGCCAGCACCATCACTGCAATGTGATAACCTTGTGTGCAGAGCTGAGCAAAGGCACCGGATCAGCACTTCTCTCTCTCTCTCACTCGCTCTCTCTCTCTCACTCTGCCCCCCCTCTCTGTCTCTCTCTACCTCTCTCTCTGCCCCCCTCTCTCTCTGAATAAGTCAGTCCCTCTCTTTCTCTGCCCTTCCCTTTCTCTCTAAATATGTGTGTTTGTGTGTGTATTTGAGTGAATGTGACAGTTTAGACAGACAGATACTGTATAAAGGGTCTTGTCTGTAGCTGAGGTGTATGTTTATATGCTTACATTTGTGTGTGTGTGTGTGTCCATGTGTGTGTGTGTGTGTGGCATTAAAAGAGACACTAAGACCGCCCTGGGACTGTGCGCTATTTGTATGTGGTAGTGTAGGTTATTATGTTGGCATCATTCTCTGTTAAATATTTAATGCTTCCTCTAAAATAATCTTCTGCCTCTCCCTCAAAAACTACATTTGCATACCATGCCCTCATTAGAAGACTCAGACAGACAGGCAGGCAGACAAACAGACAGACAGGCAGGCAGACAAACAGTCAAAGGGGCAGGCAGACAGAGGGACAGGCATACAGGCAGATGAAGGGAGAGAGAGATACACAGAGGAAGAGACAGACAGACAGACAACACAGACAGAAAGAGGAAGAGACAGACGGATAGAGGAAGAGACAAACAGACATGCAGACAGACAGACAAAGAGACAGAGGAAGAGACAGACAGAGGAAGAGAGAGACAGACAGACCGAAAGTCAGACAGACAAACAGACAGACAGACAGACAGACAGACAGACAGACAGATGGGGAGCAGCACCCACCCTGTCAGGCAGTGTTCTGGAGGGGCTGACATTGAACATGAGGGACATGTCCTCCGAGTTGCGCTGCTGGGCCACGTCACACAGCTTGGCGGTGATGTCAATGCGCCGGCAGATGTCCATGTCTACCTTCATGGCCTTCTCCTGGATCTTAGAGTCCAGCTCGGACATTTGCTACAGCAGGACACAGGGGAATGCAGCAGTTAGCATTAGAGTCCAGCTCGAACATTTGCTACAGCAGGACACAGGGGAGTGCAGGACATTTGCTACAGCAGGACACAGGGGAATGTAGCAGTTAGCAAAGACACTACTCAGTCAGCTGAGGTAAACTTAGCAGTTAGCTACAGAATGCACATCTGGTAGTAAAGCTGCCAGACACTGTCCTGTAGGTTAACTGTGTAGATGTGATACATTTAATGTGGAATTATTATTAGGTTATTATTGCTAATTATTACTATATCTGCAGAACAACACGAGCCACCAGCTGCGGCTATGAAACCACAACTATACAGCACTACACATTCACATTACATTACATGAATATAATATAATGTAATGTAATGTAACATAGATAGTAGTCTAATAATGGTCAAATCCTGACCTAAATAATCTTAAACCTAACCTTCAGCCTAGCCCTGTATTTTTCTGTTTGCTGTGGTAATATGATAGCATGACAACTGTAATGTTGGCAGCTGGAATAATAGACTGAAAACAAAAGACAAACAGATCTATAGCTTTAGGCTGGGTGTTATTGATACTGTATGGTTGCATGAGCAGTGGCCACTTTGAACACACAAATGTTTATATAAATTTGGCATTTATATAAAAACACCTATATAATCTCTAAGACAAAATCATGTAAACAGAAACAGGGTGATAAGTAAAGAACAGTAAGTAAAGTAAATTGATTTAAGTTTAGATTTTAGTAATGAAGGAATTCCCAGAGCACACAGATAGTGGATTTAATTAATCTGATTTAAGGTACGAACATGTAAGACAGCCTTGGTGATGCCTTCCCCACTGTAGAACTGGCCGTTTCATTAGAAGCATCTAATGCTGTTAGGAGTACGGCAAAGTATCCAGTGTTTATAAGTGTGTTTTTATATGTTTGTAGATGTCTCAATGATGTGTAAATGCATCACTGACATGAGGACATTGTTGTGATGCTTAGATATTGAAAACCGTAAGAGGACTGTAACGCTAAATACTGTAGTACTTAAATGCTGAAGAAAACCACCACGCAGGTCAGGACTGAACAGTAAAGTGTTTCTCTATTGGCACAACAGTCGGCTTCATGAGCACAAACTCATCCTCAGGCCACTACTGATCACTGCTGTCACAGTGTGAATTACCCCTTAATAATTGGGGGGTACTACCTTTTACAGGAGGTTCTACCATTTACATTAACATTAATATGTTGGTACTCCCCCAACCCTGTTATTTTGGTCTCTTTAAGGGTAATTCGAACTGTCACTGTTGTCTGTGTAAACATTACTTTAGGAGATCATTCTTCTACTTCATGCTGTACGTCCCAGGTTCTTTCAAAATTTAAGTGAAACCACAAGGCAGTCCGAAAGTTTATTGTGCACTGATTCTACTTCTCGCCAGGCCCTGTGTCATGCTATTGCAAAGGAGCCCAATGCTGATCACATCGCCCTACAAGTCCCATAATTTTAGTTGATGAGCATTATTCAAAAAGAAAATTGACTTTTGGCACACCTCTACAGAAGACAGGTGTGTTGGAGATGACCACAGTCTAACTTCAAGGAAAAAAAACTTGTGAAGCAACCTGACGAAGGTCTATGACCGTAACATTGTGAATTAAATTTCGCTTGCAGAATGGACAGTGTGCAGGAGTTCTTTTTCCTTAAGTTCTTAGTCCTTAAGCATTAGAATCCCTTAATTATTTTCCTGTCATCATCTCTATAGCGTGCAGAGCACCACGGTATTAGTCACAGCTGTCCTGCAATCAGAGCGCTCTTCTTGAAGGCACCATTGTGCAACCACCTCAGGAGATGATGAGGGAAGGTGTGGGAGATAATAATGGGAGAAGGTGTGAGTCATGATAAGACTTGATTGGACATGATGAGCGAAGGTGTGGGTCAGGATGAGAGAAGGTGTACAACATGATGAGGCAAGGTGTGGGAGATGGTGAGGGAGGGTGTGGGTCAAGATGAGAGAAGGTGTGGGTCAGGATGAGAGAAGGCATAGATTGTGATGAGAGAAGATATGGGAGATGGCGAGAGAAGGTGTGCGACATGATGAGAGAAGGTGTGGAAGAAGGTTTGGGTCAGGATGAGAGAAGGTATGGGTCAGGATGAGAGAAGGCATAGGTTGTGATGAGAGAAGGTATGGGAGATGACGAGAGAAGGTGTGGAAGAAGGTTTGGGTCAGGATGAGAGAAAGTATGGGTGTGAGAAGGTGTTGGACATGATGAGAGAAGGTGTGGAAGATGATGTGAGAAGGTGTGGGAGATGATGAGAGAAGGTGTTGGACATGATGAGAGAAGGTGTGGAAGATGATGGGAGAAGGTGTGGAAGATGATGGGAGAAGGTGTGGGTCGGGATGTGAGAAGGTGTTGGACATGATGAGAGAAGGTGTGGGTCAGGATGAGAGAAGGTGTTGGTCATGGTGAGAGAAGGCGTGGGAGATGATGAGAGACCAGGTTGCTCACCAGGTTGAGTTAAGACATTAGCTATAAGGGCATACAGGCCATAAAAAGGCCTCACCCCTCCAAACAAAAAATCAAACAGCACCCATTTGTCATTACATGGCACACAACACAGCACAGCACACAACGTACACAACTAAATTGACTCTGCATTTAACCCATCACACACGTAAGCAGGGAGCAGCCATATCAACGGCACCTGAGGAGCAGTGTGTGGGGACGGTACCATGCTCAGGGTACCTCAGTGGCTCTACTGGCAGTTGGTGGATTCGGACCTGCGAACCTAAGGTCACAAGTCCGATACCTTAACCGCCAGGCCACCACTGCCCCAGGCACCCTCCATAACCTACCACACCGTGCATGGCATCACTGTATTATTAGTAATGTCTGCTAGTCTGCTAGTCACACACTGGTAGGGCTGGGTTAGCCGTTAGCTGCAGGGGCAGGCAGGGGGTAGCACCTTACTTTGAGGTCCAGGAGCTTCCTGTGAGCTTCGGCAGGTTTGGGCTGCATGCCCAGGCGACACGCACCCTTTATGAGGGGGGCAAGACGACACATAGCACAGGTTGTGTGAGCACCAAAATTACAGATCTCACAAACTCAGGAGATAATACCTGCTGATCTCACAAACTCAGGAGATAATACCTGCTGGCCACACAGCGTCACTCACATTACAAACTTGGCATTGCAAACAGGGAAGTACTGCACTGCAGGCAATTGTGTGTGTGTGTGTGTGTGTGTGTGTGTGTGTGTGTGTATGTGTGTGTGTACAGATCTGGTACACTATCATACATCAGCCTGACACTTTGAAATGGACTGGTTTCCGTCTGTATGTGTGCCAGTGTGACAGAGAAATTCACTGGAATCCTTAACAGGGTTTACTGAGTGCATGTCCATATACCCGCATGTGCGGATATTTATGTTGTGTCTGAAGGTGTGTGTGTGAGACAGAGAGAAAGAGGGATAGAGAGAAAGAAAAGGGAGAGAGAAAGTGTGTGTGTGTGTGTGCCTGTGTGTGTGTGCCTGCGTGTGCGTGTGTGTGTGTGTGTGTGTGCGTGTGTGTGTGTGTGTGTGTGTGTGTGTGTGTGCATGTATGTGTGTGGCTGCACATGCCTACAGTATGTGTGTATGTGTGCGTGTGTGTGTGTGTGTGTGTGTGTGTGTGTGTGTGTGTGTGTGTGTGTGTGTGTGACAGGGAGAGGAATTAATCAGGAACGTAAACACTGTGCGGATGGTTTATTCATTCCTCCCAAAGTGGGCCAGCAGTGATGGATTACAGTAGCGGAGCTGCAGCAGCCTCTCTGACTGGACAGTTAAGACAAAGAGGAATGAAGAGGCAAGGCAGAGGAGGGAAAGAGGGGTGGATGGAAGAGGAGAGGAGGGGAGAGAAAGGAAAAAAAAGAGGAGAGAAGAGAGAAGAGGAGAAGAAGAGAGGAGAGAATAAAAGAGGAGAGGAAAGGAGAGGAGAGGAGAGGAGGGAAAGTAAGAAAAGCATGGGAAAGAGGACGAGAGGAGAGGATGGGAGGAGAGAGGAGAGAAAAGAAGAGGATGGTAGAGGAGAGGGGGAGAAAGAATGGGAGACAACAAGGAGAGATGAGAGGAGACGAGAAGAGAGAGAGGAGAATGGGATGGAACTTGAAAAGACACGGATGGCGGAGAGGAGATGAGAAGAGTGGACAAGTATGAAAGAGAGAAAAGAAAGAAAGGAGAAAGAAAGAGCAGGAGAGGGGATCCAAAGAAAGAATAGGAGAGGAGGAAAGAGGAAGTTAAGGTAAAGGAGAAGGAAAAGAATGTGGAAAGGAGAGACAGGAGGATGGAATTAGATGCAAAGATAAGAGAGAGAGAGGAGAGGAGGCACAACAGCAGAAGGGCAAATAGCAGGGGCTGGAGGGAAGAGGAGAACACAAGAGAGATATGGAAGAAAGAGTGTAAAGGCATGTGGCCATTGAGATAAACAGCCTGTAGGAGTGTGTGTCTGTTCCCAGGCCTGGTGCCGGGATGCTGCTCTGAGAAAAACACACACACACACACACACACACACACACACACTGTGACTACTGCTTTCAGAGACACACTCACTACACACACACAGGGTCATCTGCTGCACACCATCTCCCCTGGCCAGCAGGAGAAATGCCCAAATATGGACGGCACACTGATCAGGGACCTTCTCACATTATCACAAGTCTGACCCTCCTCTAAGCCTTCCACCCCACACATACACACACACACACACACACACCCCTCCCACACACACACACACACGCGCACTCCAGACCAGCTCGAAGGTCATTGGGTTTCAGTCATGGATCAACAAGGGCAGAGCAGACCCAGTGATCAGCATGTGTGGCAGCAATGGCAAACAGGTCAGAGAACAACACAGGTGGACATGGGCTTAAGGGAAATCACAGGTGTACATAGGTTTAAAGGGACAATAAAAGTGTACATCGGGTCAGGGAACAATACAGGTGTACATGGGCTCAAGGGAAAACAGGTGTACATGGGGTCAGAGAGAGTAAACAAAGGCTGAGCACTGAAATAGGGGAACACTAAGACATACTGTATGCTTCAGCCTTGTAAAAACACATTGACCACACTGTGGTCCACCTCTACCTCCAACTCTCATGGGCCAACTGTCTTTTTTTAATAGATTTGATCAATTGTACTTTATTGCACATACTGGCTTTGTAACTGCACATTGCACTAATGGCACAGTCTTAAAAAAATGCTGACTGGCTAACTATGGGCATTGTAGTTGACTGCAAGGGTTACTTCATTTTTGCCTATCTGTCTGTCTGCCTGCCTGTCTGTAAGGCATTTTGGCCATTTTTAAAAACGCATTATGTTAAAAAACAGATACAATGTAAAAATAATTAGGTTTTATGTGGATCATTCCTATGTTTGCCAAGTGTTTTTTGTTAAAAGAAACCTATGAGTCAAAGTATGTGTTCACTGAATATTTGAGTCCCTCTGTTTCAGAACATTGCAGTTGGACATAACGAAAATACTTACGTCACTGACGAGGCTTTTAAAGACCACCAGCTCAGCCTTCAGTCTGTCCACCTTCTCATTCAACTCATCCTGGATCGCCTCAGACTCCTGCGCACTCTACACACACACACACACACACACGCACACGCACACACAGGTAATAAAGACTTGACACACCAAAATGGCTTACTACAAGCATACACACGTACCTTAAAATACATGTGTGAAGGTGCAATGCTACACACATAGGCCCACCGAGGGCCACCTGGTCTTTGACTGATTTAGAAACATGGACATAAACACACCCATAACACCAGACACAAACATGGAAACACACACATACACATACACACACTAGACTAATGGCTAAAGGCCTTGTACATACACACAGCCTTAAGTACACAAAAATGTATAAACACACACACATACACGGGGACAGAAGTCATGGAAAGACAAAGACTTAGTAACGCTGACAACAAAACAACAAAAACACAAGTAGAACACACACTCAGATAAGTTTATAGCCACTTGGCTACTGTGTGTAGAGTCATCGCTGTAGTGAGATTATTTGCAAATATGAGTGGAAACTTGTGTTCCATTCACTATGTACATTTGCAAACCTCAGCATGTACTAGACACGGGTCTGACTACACATTTGCAGATTCCTGTATGCATCTGCAAAGCTCAGTTTGCATCTACAGATTATTTTACACATGGACAAATCTGCTAATATATACTGTACAAACCGATTACAATGCTGTTTTCCACGCACACATATTCCACACATACATTTAGGGGGGCTAATGGTTAGGAGAAGGGTTGCAGGTTCAAATCCTGTACCAGTAGAATGTGGGTGGGGGAGTAAATAACTAGTGCTCTCCTGCACCCTTATCCATGGCTGAAGTGGCCTTGAGCAAGGCATCTAACCCCACATTGCTCCTGCACCTAAAAATAACTGTAAGTCACTCTGGGTAAGAGTGTCAGCAACCACTGTAATACTGCTGTAAAAATGCCCTCATAATTGTGCCCTGAGTCAAACAAAGTTAAAAACATGGGTAAGCTTTTTCATGAACACAACACAAAAAAAGGTGATAAAAGGGTGATGTTTTTGTTGACCTACTTAGATTCAGCGGGTTTTGGGAATGGTAAGAACAAATAAGCGGCCTTCCCTTTACTCTCTGAAACCAGAGTCTCATCTCTGCCTACATCAGATAAAGGCTGTAACAAAACCACATTCAACTCCTATGTGGTTCCTCATCTCTCCAAACCTCCACCTGCACCAGAAGTTTGGCACTCCTGGGCCACCATAACACCAAAGCACTTAGCTTCCTTTGATGCATACTTAAAGTGCTTCTCAAGTGATCCCTGGAAATCTGGCATCGACTACCTGACCAGTTTCTGACCAGGTGCACATCAAATATGTATGCTGACAATTCTCATGTTGCCACTTGGGGCATCGATATAGCAATCAACAGACAAGCTCAATCGATGACAGATCGATAGATCCCATGCCTCTCCAATGAGACTCAGAAATAGACATGCGGGATGTAACCCATAACCAAGTTAACTGTCGGAATACATCGCTCAAGCCAAAGAGTCGACCGACATATTGCTGTTACTGTGTACCATCAAACCGGATGGTGAAGGTTAAAGCGAATCCATAAGTGGTTCGGTGTTCAATGTAAGAGTTAAATCCATACGTGCGTTTGTGGCCAGTGTAAGCATTTCTGTGGAAGAGGCATCTCAGGGGACCAAACTCTTCTGCTGACCTCTGATCCACAGCAAACACATACGCTGCCATCTATCGATCGCCATCCACAGCACGGACAAGTGTTGGCTCCTAGCGCTGACACACACACACACACACACAACGCTTGTCACTCCTGGCCAGATCTGGCTCTGACTTGGTTGAAGTCTGTGCACGATCTGGATGTGTCAGCTTCAATTTGGGCTTATTTTCCCTATCTGGAGGTAACTTATATTTATGACACCCACACACGCACGCACGCACGCACGCACACACGCCCACACACACCGAGCTGCCATGATGCAGCACCAAAGGGCAATTTCAAAGAAAAGCTATCAGGGAACACTGACACTTGCATTAGGCCTGCAGACAGTTCAAACAGCATAAAGACTGGTCCTGGAACAGCATTGAGACATTTGCATTAGGCCTGTGGACAGATCAAACAGCATAAAGACTGATTCTGGAACAGCACAGAGACACTTGCATCAGGCCTGCGGACAGATCAAACAGCATAGAAACTGGTCCTGGAACAGTGTTGGCCCCGATCCGTCCAAAGGTTGATGGATCCTGTTCCAGAGTCTTTGTTAGTAGGTTGTTTTTTTCCTTTGTTGTGTTATTCCAGAGTGTGTGCGTGTTTTAAGGATATATTTGTATTCCTTTGTGCTTTGTGCCATTTTAGGATGTAGCTGTTTTCAGATGAGCATTTTGGAGGCTAGACCTACAGTATATCTGACTACACCAGAGTGTGAGGTCTAAACAGAAGGAATGGAGCTGAAAGAAAAAATGAACAAACTCCAAATATGGCCCAGAGTTTAGAATCAGTCTCTACTCCTTTTTAAAAGTACTACATGAAAAGCAATCCAAATGATACATGTATGTTCCTGTATTAAAACACAATAATTGTACAATAATGCACTAATAGTAATAATAATAATAACAATAATAATAATAATAATAATAATAATGATAATCATAATAATAATAATAATAATAATAATATTATTATTATTATTATTATTATTATTATTATTATTATTATTATTATTATTATTAATAATAATAATAAGGACATTATAAACCTGCATAGTGCTTTAGGTTTACTAAACGTGCATCCTC
>CM050211.1:28878649-28881149 GCA_027475355.1 Coilia nasus
CTGAGGTTAGCAGTTTCTACACATCCTAATTTGAAAACAACAGTAAGCCAACAGCCACCAGCCTGTCTCACACCTAAACAAAATATATTATGTCAACAAAAGCCCCTCTGAAGACAGTCAGCCAACACCCAGACTGTAGCTTATGTGTTAGTGTGTTGGCGGTGAGTTAAGCGGTGAGGTTTTTGCACCAGACCATAGAATAATCTGCTAGTTTTAGCTGTCCAGGGCTCAGGGGTATTATGATGTTGTGATCTGGGAATGAATCCCTGTACCAGTCTCTCAGCTCTGCCACTCTTTAACTATGTGCTTGTGTAAGTGCTGTTCTATTCCCTACCCACCAAACACAGAG
Source organism: Coilia nasus (assembly GCA_027475355.1). NCBI lineage: Eukaryota > Metazoa > Chordata > Actinopteri > Clupeiformes > Engraulidae > Coilia > Coilia nasus. The sequence continues at coordinate 28,878,999 of CM050211.1, forward strand.
GTTCAGCTAAAGCAAGTCTTCAAGGTTGAATCTGAGACTGGTGCTCACGATAATGAGAAAATCAGATGCTATGACAGGGCAATGAATCACTGTGCCATTGTCTTTTCAATAGTCCAGCAGTTCTCAAAGTGTTACTATCATTCCCCACTTAAGAGGGTGAGGAATTGCCAAGCCTCACATGTATCCTATTACCAGAGCAAAGTGATGATATTAACATGTTTATTGCTGCCCACTGAATGCACATTACATTTTCCTTCCATTCACCTAGATCTGATCATTAATGATTCATTAATTTCTATAAAAGCCAGTAAATGACTTTGCTCATATGTGGCTGTTTTGTTTCCAGTGTAGGGTCTGTAATGTCAAAAAAAACACATAAAGATTGAAATTAAAGGGACTAATTTCCTCCTGTTTGGTCACGCCCTTGTCTTGTAACACTTGTCTCTGTGTCTCTGTTCGCCACACTTTGACAACCAGGGCTCTGGTCTAAGCCTGTCCTTAGCTATGTGTCTGTGTAAATATTGTGTTTTTGTCACATAGATTACATGGTCTCAGAGAGGTCACGGTTGGATCCACAATAACTGATGCTCTGGATAAAGAGCATGGTTGGTGTTATGACTTATTGTGCTTTGTTAAGTGTTTATGTAAATGCTGTGTGGTATTCCCAAGCGAGACAGTACAAGTTTAAAACAGACAATTAAATTTACTGGAGCCTCTGATGGAAAGATAGCATGTCCTCATATCTTTCCCATCCCACAGATTTACAACGCATTCTCCTGAGCAGGTCGACAGCATTCTTCCACCTTCATTTCAAAGAAAAAGCCAACTATAAATCACTTTTCTGCACCATTGTGGTCGGAGATATCCAGAGACAGGAGAAAACACAGTCTGTCTGGACTTGTCCAGGGATGGGCACTCCACTCAGTTCCAAAGACAATAGTAATATATGCTTTGTGAAAAGTTGCACAATGAAGACATAAACACCTCCTAACCATATTTGTTGGCCAAAAACCACACAGTCATTGTGAAAGCAGTAGAGATACAACACTATGGGATCTGCAAAAGCAAAACACTGTGTGTCAATCCTGCCCTGATAGACTGAGCTTGACTGCAATTCACCTGAAACATCTGTGTTAGATTAATGGGAAAAGTTTGCTACCTAAAGCCCAGAATCTTAACTTGATGCCCGAGTCTTAACATGATTCCTAAATCCTAACAGGATTCCTAAGTCTTAACATAATTCCTAAGTCATAACATAACTCCTAAGTCATAACATGATTCCTGAGTCTTAACGTGATTCCTGAGTCTTAATGTGATTCCTGAGTCTTAGCACAACTCCAGAACCCCGATGCCATTTCCATGCCTGCATATTTTCATTGTGCTTATTTTTCACTACTTTCAGGTCTATGTGAATAGAAATTACCATACTGCACACGAACGCACAGCAGACTACACATCAGAGATATCTTCCCCACACATATCCATAACATGGGTGTGTGCGTGTGTGTGTGTGTGAGAGAGAGAGAGAGAGAGAGAGAGAGAGAGAGAGAGAGAGAGAGAGAGAGAGAGAGTGTGTGTATGTTTGTTTCTGTGTGTGTGTGCGCACAAACATACAAACTTCCACTACATCACATTTGGAAGACCCTAGCCAAAAATACCCTGCAGTCTGACTGCTGAAGCCAAGATGAATGTTCACACAGTTTGTTTACTCTTTTACTACGCTCTGGCAACCTTAAGCTGTCTTTTGTAGAGAGAAACTGGAACCGACACCAAAACAGATAACTATTGTGTAAGTAATTGTAAATATATTTTTCAACTGAAATAAGTACATTTTAATCAGAAACAGCACTTTGGGCTATTTTAGGGTACTTTATCTTATGAGATGAGGTTTATTGAATCTGCTATAATTTCTGCCAAGTTGTGTTATGGCAGATCCTTTGCTTCAGGTTATGTACTAGTTTGTGTGTGTGTGTGTGTGTGTGTGTGTGTGTGTGTGTGTGTGTGTGTGTGTGTGTGTGTGTGTGTGTGTGTGTGTGTGTGTGTGTGTGTGTGTGTGTGTGTGTGTGTCAGAAAAAGAAGGGGAGGAGGGTATGACTACACTATGAACAGTTTTATCATGATCATGATCTGATGTATAGATTGCAGCAATTC
>CM050211.1:28886149-29031149 GCA_027475355.1 Coilia nasus
ACTTTAGAATGAAAGGGGAAAGCTCCAAAAACCAGTCCAGTTGCTTACAATGTAGCTCATTTGACTACCATGACCTGGATGAAAGAGAATCTTCACAGACACTACAAAAAAAGGTAAATGTGAGAATTGTGTGAATCACAATAACGCTGCTATAATTGCACTCTCTGTGTGCCCTTGTATATTGGCCTTGTCACATGTCCCACTCTTTTTTTAGTATCTCTGAATGTCCAGTGTATGGCAATAGCCAGGTTGCTCTAAAAGCTACGGATGTGAAAACTGCCTCCACTCTCCTTGTCAGGGATAGTTTACCTCAATAGGAAAATGATGGGAATTATGCTCAGGGCCCTAATAGAGTATTAAAACAAGCGTTGTTGTTATTATTATTATTATTATTGTTGTTGTTGTTGTTGTTGTTGTTGTCATTAGTAGTAGTAGTATAGCAGCAGCAGCAGTAGTTGACGATTTTGAGTTTCAGATATTGCATTATTATTGTTTTCTATTGTTTTTAATATCCCCAGTCATCCTTGCTTGTGCAGAGAAAAGGTCAAATCCATCAGAATAAGGTTTGTTTGAACTAAAAACAGACTGAAATATGCAAAAATATAGTAGCCTACTATTCACCATGCCTCCAGTATTTCAGTCTTTTAAATTTAAAATGATCTTTACACTTATTTTAAGTTTTTAGTCTTTTCAATAACTTAAAATGTAGTAAAAATACTTCTTTGCCCTGTTTGACTGTGGGAACTCCTACTAGGCCAACACACTGTCCATACAATCTGTACATAAGAGAGATCGTTCCTGTTTCACTTGAGTTGGTACTTCAATTTCTGTGTCAATGGCCCCCCTAGCGGCAGTGTAGTGTACTGTCTGTCACCATACGAATTTGGACATCAACAGGTCTCCCAAGTGCCAGGCAGTGCTGGAAAACATTTAGATTAGAACATTTATTGTATATGTATTAAAATGTAGGATGGTATAAAAAATGTTGATACAGCTAGCTAAGTGTGAAATGTTAGCTTGATGCATAAAAACCTCATGACTGAGTCAAATGTGGGAGTGATAAGTGGAAAGATGTGACATTTTCTTTAAATAAAATATCCAGAATGTAAAATACATGTATTTTTAGACAAATTAGTTTTTTTTATTCACAACCCAGTGAAAAAAAGGTCCAAGGCCTGGTACAGGTCCATGGCACGGTAATTGGGGACCAATGCTTTAAAGAACAAAAAGAAAAAAGGTATCAGAAGTCTAGCTGCACTGATTACTGCATGTCTTACACCTATTTCTCATTCCTTGTGTATGCACACAACAGCTGTGTTGCATGACGCTGCTGATCATGCGTGGTCTTTCGCTTTTGTCAAGCCAAGATAACACACAGCTGCATTGTGCTTGAGGCCTGTTTCACAATGCCTTTCCCGTGAGTGCATGATGGTTTTGTGGTAGCTCAGTTGCATGTGGTCTTTCACGTCACAAGTGCTGACTTTAGCGAGCCCTGTGCCATTTTTCACATTGAGCTTGTTGACCTATGCACAGACCTTCATTAAAGCGAAGACAAATAGGAGTGTGATCAGAAGGCTCCTTAGATTTGTCTGACTGAGGGGTAGTGAACTCAAAGTAAGGAGTGAGCTATGTAAACACACCAGTAGTATGCTTAAGAGCATGAAATGGCATAGTGACATAGTGTGTGAGGTATATGACTGTCTTTGTGTTTTTTGTGTCTCAACAGCATTATATCAAAGGGGGGGGGGGGGGGGGGGGTAAAGTTACTTCATGACCCTTTTGTAACCTATGACAATGACAATAGACTACAAAACAAAAAAGAAACTGTAAAAGACTTACAGTAGGCTAAAGAAAGATTATCCGTACAGATGGCAGGAGAGTGCCTGTGTGAGGAGGCCTTTACTCATGTAATAGAACTCACAGCAAGCAGCAAGTTGTATAGCCTAAATAGTAATGAAATCAGGAAGTAGAATGCTAAAAGAAGAATAGAAAATAGCACCCAAGAGTGAGACACACTCAAAACCTTCACAGATTCCTACACGATTAAACACCAATGTTTCGCTCGCTTAAAGGCTGCATGCACAAAGATGAAACTGCTTTTAGCTTCACCCTTTTTTGTAATACAGACGCACAGCCAAAATACCTACAAAGGTGCCTGTGCACTTTAGGTGGTTTACAACAATAATACTATAATAAAACAATATTAAAAAATTTTGGAACACACTGGAATTTGTTAAATCACTCAGAAATTCAGAATGGTGTTGCAACCGATTTAAAATTTTGTTCAGGCTATGTGTACATGCATGCTCCAGGAAGGGCATGTTTGTAAAGACCACCAGTTATTCTGATGCAGACCCCAAGACGCTAAGGACAATTTGTACCAAAACGTAAAGATAGAGACAAGCAACACACACAGGGAACAAAGCAATGCCTTTCTCATTTATTATGGAAACTTAACAATGATAACAATAATAAACATTCTGATCAAACACTTGATAAACACATCCACTTAGTAAAAATGCCCATATTCATTGCATTTCACTCTGCCTCTTGAAATACTTACATTGTAGCTAAACAATACAAAAAGGTTTCATAAGTCTATTTAAGTTTTAATGCTTGACAGCATTATTACAAACATTATTCTTACATTATATAATATATAGTTACAAAGAGCTTAATACACAGCATGCATTCTCTAACTATTTATATGAATAAATTAGCCTATTAATAAGTTAGCTTGTCTGTCTTGGACACATCGCACCATTTGGTTAACTCTGGTCTAGCAGTCACATTTTTGTTGACCACCAACATATCGTGGAACCATTAGTTGTCTAAAAATGCAGGTCTGTGCGGGGGTGTTGTGGTGCACTTGGCATCCGTACCATAAATGCAGCGACATGGGTTCAAGTCTGGCCCAATCCTATACCCAGTCTTTCTCTCCTACACACTTCCTGTCACTCTCTGTACTAAGGGCAAAAAAGCTAAAACTATGCAAACTATGCAGCACATTGCAAGTTTTTGTAAGTATTTCTAAAACGGTTCTAAGCCACACATTTTACACTGCAGCCCTATGCTGCCCTACAAAGGCAAAGTGTAGTAACTATGTCAACTACTGCCCAATCAAACATGTTGTAGGTATAACAGTGGTGATGCTTTTACGTACTTTCTTAATAGGAAGAAACAAGAGATTTAGTCACAAGGCAAAGGAGGTGTTATAAAGTCAGTCTAAATTCACTTTGACAAAATATATAGTTACTGCCTTTTGGCTTTGTAGGGCAAATTATGCGCCTGCTCCTCAGTGTGCATAGCTGCCTCAGTGCATTTGCAGCAGGCTGTAGGTCATGTCCTGCTGTGTCTTGTCTGGCTTCCTGTGGTCCTGCACCAAGCTGTAGGTCTCATTCCTCTGGCTGGAGACACTCAGTACATCAGGTATAGTATTGTAGATGTGATATGGGTTTTCCTGGCAGAGGGGGAAAGAAATTCACGAATTCCTTATTGTCGTTATACCATTGTACATAATGCCATTTCATTTAAAAGCTCTCCTTATAAAATACACAGCGACAACTCTATAAACATGACACAACAACACTACAGACATGAGCAACAGGAATAAGGTCATTAAAAAAACATCACAGACACATCAGCCATGTTGACAAAAAAGGGTGCAAAGGTAATAAGCTGCGCACAGAAAATACATTTTTTAAAAAGACATATCAGCGGTAATGACACTTAAATAGATGCAGTGTATGTAGCAGCAGATACGTATCTGTGTGTAAAGTGCAGAGGTGCGTAACCCAGTCTTAGTTTAGGACATGGTGAGTGAGTGTGGGTGTACGTAGGGGTGGAAAGTAAAAAAGGCGAGACAGAAATGACAGAAATGAGTTTAAGGTTTAATGCACAAGGTAGTTTGTGGTCTGCTAAATGACCCTAAAAAGAGTCTGAAAGAGAAATTAGAGATAAAACTATAAAATAAGGATAAAGTGATCTTACAATTAGGTACAGTAAATATGAGAAGCTAAATACATCTGATGGGTAGAGACAATTTGTCTCAGTGACGAGCAGGGGACTATTTTCAATATGCATCCATAGTATAGTATTTTCACACAGAGCACTTACATCATCCTGTTGACAAACACTGGCATCCTTCTTATCAACATCTGAAAGATTTAATAAACAGAATCATATGTAAGAACTGTGTCTGTCACATAATTTAATACTTTTGTTTTATGGCCACATGGTACCAACTTAATCGCTGAAGATGTAAACTAGCCTGAGGATAGTTCTCGTACAATGCAAAAAATGACAACAACAATGGCACATGGTCCCTGATAAATAAAGATTAAATGAAAAATGTTAGGGAAAATAAAAAAGGGGTTCAAAGATTGTGTGTGTGTGTGTGTGTGTGTGTGTGTGTGTGTGTGTGTGTGTGTGTGTGTGTGTGTGTGTGTGTGTGTGTGAGTGATTACCTGAAGCTACAGTCATGGGTATTGAAGTGATCATGGCATAGGGTCCAGCTTGCTCAGCACCAGTCTGAAGGATGAAACAGCAGTTTGTCATTTGCCTCATATTTTAATTCATTATGTTACTTGCACTAATTCATGTCATGAGTAACAGTAAACACACTTACTCCAAATATGAGGATACTTACTGTGCTTCTGCTTTGTGCAGGCCCAATATCTGAAATAAATTAGTCTGTATATTAGCATGTTCGTCCGTAGTACATAGACATACAGTGGGTATAAAGACAACAGGATCTTACCCTGTGTGGTCCTGACCTGAGTACCCTGTGAACTGTTGCACAGGAAATGAATCACTGGTGACGCTACTTAAAAAGAATGAAACTTTAAAAATTTTAAAGCGGAACACATATGCACCTACCTCTGAAGTTTACGTTTCTCTGAAAGAGGAAACAAAAGCAGAAGCTGATTTTGTGTAATTAGCAAACAGCTAAAACATGAGAAACCTCTTGCAAACACGACGATTTCACACATACTGTATGTCATGGCATAGGGCCAAATATTGTGGTTTTAATAGTATATCACATTGTTATTTCCTGAAAACTATTCTGTTAGTGAAATGATCACTTACGACATGTCCGACAGAGACAAAGAGCAAACAGGCCAGTCAGTACAATGCAGAGGGCAATGCAGGTCACCACAGTAACCAGCAGTCCTGTTTGTGAGAAGAGAAATAGTGTGATGCACAAATTATTTATAATTTATATATCCAGCAGTTTCAAGAGGGAGGAAAAGTAGGAGAGGAGTAGGGGCATTATTGCCCTACAAAGCCAAAAGGCAGTAACTCCACATTTGGTCAAAAATGAGTTTAGACTGTAAATTGACTCTATAACACACCCTTTGTCTTCTTCCTATTTAGAAAGGACATAGATGCATCACCACTATTATACCTACAACAGGTTGGACAGGGCAGCATGACAATTTTGAAGGCATTTTTAATGTTCATGTAGTTACTGCACTTTGCCTTTGTAGGGCAGGATAGTTCTACAGACATACCGAAACTTTTGTCATCATTTGTTATGTTAATAATTAATAATGTCTTTCTATAGGGTTTTATGACAAGAAAAAGAAGGGACTACAGAAATACCATTAAACTTGCTGCGATGTTCATTAAAATCGAACCCAAGATACATTACAGTACATACCAGTATGTGGTTTTGACGTTTTGGGAAGCGGTGTTGATGAAAGGTCTGTGCTTGTACTGTGGTGTGCTGTTGGTCAGGTTAAGAGGTGAGCAAATACTGTACACCTAATTTGATGTGCAATGTTGCCCTCTTCAAATATACTGCATAAAAGAATTTCAAAATGGACAGGTGATAGTAAAGACAATACAAATTCTGTATTTAACAACACTAAATGAAAAAGAGCCGACCTGTGCCTGTAGTTCTTTTCTGCGTGTTTTGCCCAGTAGTAGCATCTTTGGTTTGCTGTGCTGGGACGTCAGTGGGTTTTGCTATAGTGAGAAGAAAAACAAACAAACAAAAAAAACTTTTTTATGGGCTCTGTGAGGATGAACTTGGAATTTGGCACGCTACTTTTGACCAAGCATTGGTGCATTGAACATTATTAACAGAGTAGAACTCCTCCATGAATACATGATACAGGTGGGTTAAGCACCTTAAAAGTCAAATTAGCCACATACTGTATAGTCTACAATCACGTCAACTTTTTATGTTACTCGATAAATCTGTATCATCATCTAAATACCAGTACAAAATTCTTATCAGAATTACATGACCAGCAGTTGAATTAAAAAGAGCCAACCTGTAGTTCTTTCCTCCATGTTTTGCCCAGTAGTAGCATCTTTGGGTTGCTGTGCTGTGACTTTAGTGGGTGTAGCTAAAGTGACACATAACATAATCAGTAATTTCTGTGTAAAGTCACCTTTGAAGGTACAAATTAAATTAAGAAAAAGCCATAAAATGGTTTGGGCATTAAAGAGCACTGTGTGGGAGGAGCTAACCTGTAACTGTGGTTCCATTCTGGCGGTTCTGGCTGTTTTGCCCACTCACAGTATCATTGGCTCGCTCTGGTGTAAGGTGGTTGAGGATAGTGAAAAGACAATCAGTGGGTTTTGTTATAGTGAGAAGAAAAACAAACAAAAAAAAACTTTTTTATGGGCTCTGTGAGGATGAACTTGGAATTTGGCACACTACTTTGGACCAAGCGTTGGTGCATTAAACATTATTAACAGTAGCACTGCTCCATGAATACATCACACAGCTGGGTTAAGCACCTTAAAAGTAAAATTAGTCACATATAGTCTACAATCACTTAATCTTTCATGTCGCTCTGTAAATCGGTATCATACCAGTACAAAATTATGATCAGAATTACATAATCACAAGTTGAATGAAAAAGAGCCAACCTGTAACTGTAGTTCTTCTCTGCCTGTTTTGCCCTGTAGTAGCATCTTTGGTTTGCTGTGCTGTGACTTCAGTGGGTATAGCTATAGTGACAAATTACATGATCAGCAGCTACTGTGTGTAGTGCGTTTTGAAGGTACAAATTAAATTGAAAAAATAAATAAATAAATAAATAAAGGAGCTAACCTGTAACTGTGCTTCTGTTCTGGCAGTTCTGCCCACTCGTAGTATCACTGACTCGCTCTGGTGTGAGGTGGTTGAGCATAGTAAAAAGAAATAAAAAACTCATGTCACCATTCAAATAAGCCACAAGGGAGCTAATTGAAAAAATAAATAAATAAAAATGGAAGACTGAAAACTGATGATCAGCAGCATGTAGCAGACATGTATGAGAATTCATCGACTGAACTGAAGGATTTGTGAACTGTAATCTGTGCTGCAGAACTTTCACAGCTGTTTCTAAACATGTTGATAAGTGTTCTCTCATATCAACAACATATCATAAACAAAATTCTGTGAATACTTCCTACTCGACTTATCGCTCTGCTCTGCTAATGACACACAGCTGTACCTGTCGTTCCGACCAGACGACACCATAGTCTCTGCACGCATCTCCGCCTGTCTCTCTGAACTGTCCGCATGGATGAAAGAACATCACCTCCAGCTTAATCTGTCTAAGTCTAAACTCCTGGTCATCCCAGCCCAGGATTCAATCCACCATGATATCAATCTGAATATCACCACTGTCACTGTCGCTCCAAACAAGGGTGCTAAAAACCTGGGCGCCATGATTGATGACCGCCTATCATTTTCTGACCACATTGCCTCCGTAGCATGGTCTTGCCGCTATGCACTGTACAACATTAGAAAAATCAGACCGTACCTGACCCAATATGTGCTCAGCTCCTGGTACAGGCTATCAAAGTCAAAGTCAAAGTCAAAGTCAAAGTCAGTTTTATTTGTCAATTTCTTCACATGTGCTTGACATACAAAGGAATCGAAATTACGTTTCTCACTATCCTATGCGTTTATATAGACGACAACAACAACAACAACAACAACAACAGTAAAGTGCAAGTGCACAAGACAAGACAAATCCTGAGCTAAGTTATTGCAAATAATAAATAAAGTGCAGTTGCTTAAGGCTACTGTTACCTAGTGTTAAAAACTAAACCAGGTATGACAAGTCAAGACGACAAGACGGGACAAGACAAGACAACACTGAGTGTGTGCATGTAGAGGTAGTTGTTCTTGTGAAAGTGATGGCTAGTGCAATAAAAATATAAATATAAATATAACAGCAGTATGTGTGTGCAAAGTAATGGCTAGTGCAATAAAAATATAAATATGATAGCAGCATGTGTGTGCAATTTTGCATATGCAGAGTCTCAGTTTGGGTAAGGTGGGGGGTGAGAGTCCAATGTCGGGGGGGGGGGGTCCAATGGTGTCGGGGGGGGGTCCAATGGCTATGGTCATCCCTCACCTCAACTACTGCAACCCTCCTGGTTGGCCTTCCTGCTTATCCAATCAAACTATTGCAAATGGTCCAGAATGCAGCAGCACGACTGGTTTTCAATCAACCCAAAAGGGCACATGTCACTCCGCTCTTCATCAACCTGCACTGGCTCCCGGTGGCTGCCAGAATTCAACCCAAGACTTTGACTCTAGCCTACAAAGTCACTTCCGGATCTGCCCCCGTCTATCTCAACGTCATACTAAAGGCTTGCATCTCATCCAGAGCGTTGCGATCCTCTAATATGAACAGTCTGACCGTACCCTCTCACAAAGCGAGATCACTCCAAACTTTTCTCTGTTGTTGTCCCTCAATGGTGGAACAAACTACCAGTCGCTACAAGAGCAGCAACATCCCTCTTGACCTTCATAAAGCTTGTGAAAACCCTTCTTTTCTTCCCTACTTTCCTTTCCAACAAAACTAATCTCTACTAACTATGTCTTCACATAGGTGCCTCGTGTATGAGTGTGTAGGGAGTGTGTGTCTGAAGTGTCCCTGCCCCGGGAAACTTAGCTAAGGCATATGTATCTCCTTGTGTGTATATGAGTAGTCTGTTTCTCTACATATCTGTTAGCTTATGATGTCCTCCTTTTGTAAGTCGCTTTAGATAAAAGCGTCTGCTAAGTGTAAAATAATGTAATGTAATGTACTCAAGACTGTGTAGCATGATTCATGATCAGTGCATATCTATGCAGTTACTGACAGTCACTCCAACACACATCATTATGACCGCCGCTAGCGAAGCTAGCGAAAGCGGTCATATTGGAGTTGCTGCAAAATTTTTCCCTTTTTTTTTTTTCACCGATTTTTCGTCAACGATTCCCGGGACACTGAAACTCGGGGAGACATGAATGTTTGTAGGCATGTAGCCCAAGAGGTTTGTGAGCGAATAACGCCTTTTGGTCCCCCAGGGCCACCCCCCCGCTGTGCCAGTGTCTGTTAAAGAGGGGGAGACTGGCAAAAGTTTTTGCTGAATAACTCAATGAACGTTTCACCCAACAACATGAAATTTTTGTGATATGTCGGTGTTACAGAGACGTATCGACCCAGCCCATAAACTCTCACTTGAAGCATAGTGCCACCTAGTGATATGGGTAAATGCAAACATTGGGATTTTGAGTTGCCAATATTTTGGACCGAGAAGGTGGGAACTGCGCAAAATACGTCATGCACGATCACCACAAAGATCTCTAACACCACAGAACATGCCATAAAATTTGGTCCATAGGGGGCGCTGTAATTGTAGAAAATGTCATTTTGCCTATTATCTAGACAATGCTTACGTTTACAACATTTTTTTTTTATCGTGAAATCTATTGACCCTCACGCATTGAAAACACTGGTCGACGCCCACTTCCAATGAACACAATTTCCGTGAAATTTTAATATTGCAAAAACGAATCTGAACGAACTCGTCATAGGCCGTTCATGTGAATCTCACCAAATTTGGCATATGTCATCTATAGACAATGCTGACAAAAAGTTATCAAAGGATTTATCTTGAGATAAACCGTTCCGAAGTTACACGTCAATGAACATTTAACACGTAGCTTAAAATTCTTCAAATGGACGTATCTTGGCTTTTAATTGCTCAAATTTGGTCAAAGTTGACATGCCATCTCTAAACAGCTTTCTTTTTATGTGTACTAAATTTTGTGACATTTCGTCATAGGGGGGCGATGTTTATTGGCGAAGCTAGGTGTCAAAAAACAGTTTTTGTTAAATAACTCGTCAACAATTTTGCCCAAGACAACGATTTTGTTTTAGTATGTCGGTGTTACAGAGACGTATCGACCCAGCCCATAAACTCTCACTTGAAGCGTAGCGCCACCTAGTGATATGGGTAAATGCAAAAATTGGGATTTTGAGTTGCCAATATCTTGGACCGAGAAGGTGGGAACTGCGCTAAATACGTCATGCACGATCACCACACAGACCTCTAACACCACAAAACATGCCATAAAATGTGGTCCATAGGGGGTGCTGTAATTGTAGAAAATGTCATTTAGCCTATTATCTAGAGATTGCTAATGTTTACAACAACGTTTTTTTTATCATGAAATCTATTGACTCTCATGCATTGAAAGCACTGGTCAACGCCCATTTCCAATGAAAAAAATTTCCGTGAAATTTTAACATTGCAAAAACGGATTTGAACGAACTAGTCATAGGCCGTTCATGTGATTCTCACCAAATTTGGTATATGTCATCTACAGACAATGCTGACAAAAAGTTATCAAAGGATTTATCTTGAGATAAACCGTTTCAAAGTTACACGTCAATGAACAATTAACACGTAGCTTAAAATTCTTCAAAAATCCACATCTTGGCTTTTAATTGCTCAAATTTGGTCAAAGTTGACGTGCCATCTCTAAACAGCTTTCTTTTTATGTGTACTAAATTTTGTGACATTTCGTCATAGGGGGCGATGTTTATTGGCGAAGCTAGGTGTCAAAAAAACAGTTTTTGTTAAATAATTCATCAACAATTTTGCCCAAGACAACGATTTTGTGTTAGTATGTCGATGTTACAGAGGCGTATCGGCCCAGCCCATAAACACTCACTAGAAGCATAGCGCCACCTAGTGATAAGGGTAAATGCAAAAATTGGTATTTTGAGTTGCTAATATCTTGGACCGAGAAGGTGGGAACTGCACAAAATACGTCATGCATGATCACCACAAAGACGTCTAACATCACAGCACATGCCATACAATTTGGTACATAGGGGGCGCTGTATTTGTAGAAAATGTCATTTTGCCTATTATCTAGAGAATGCTAATGTTTACAACAACTTTTTTTTATCATGAAATCTATTGACCGTCACACATTGAAAGCACTGGTCAACGCCCACTTCCAATGAAAACAATTTCCGTGAAATTTTATCATCGCGAAAACGAATTTGAACAAACTCGTCATAGGCCGTTCATGTGAATCTCACCAAATTTGGTATATGTCATCTACAGACAATGCTTACAAAAAGTTATCAAAGGATTTATCTTGAGATAAACCATTTCGAAGTTACATGTCAATGAACATTTTACACGTAGCTTAAAATTCTTCAAAAGTCAATACCTTGGCTTTTAATTGCTCAAATTTGGTCAAAGTTGATATGCCATCTCTAAACAGCTTTCTTTTCATGTGTACTAAATTTTGTGACATTTCGTCATAGGGGGCGATGTTTATTGGTGAAGCTAGGTGTCAAAAAACTATTTTTGTTAAATAATTCGTCAACAATTTTGCCCAAGACAACGATTTTGTGTTAGTATGTCGGTGTTACAGAGGCATATCGGCCCAGCCCATAAACACTCACTTGAAGCATAGCGCCACCTAGTGATAAGGGTAAATGCAAAAATTGGTATTTTGAATTGCCAATATTTTGAACTAAGAAGGTAGGAACTGCATAAAATATCTCATACACAATCAACACAAAGACCTCTAAAAGCACAGCACATGGCATAGAATTGGCCCTATCTCATGCACGATCAACACAAAGACCTCTAAAAGCACAACACGTGCCATAAAATTGGCCATATGCGGGCCGCTGTAATTGTACAAAATCTCATTTTGCCTATTCCTTTCACAAATCACTCCTACACATCCATTATCAAGTTTGCTGATGACACTGTGGTCATGGGCTTAATCAGCAACAACAACGAGCAGGCCTACTTGGATCAAGTTGAGGAGGTGGCACAGTGGTGCCAGTCTAACAGCTTGACACTGAATGTCAGTAAAACAAAGGAAATGGTGGTGGATTATAGGAGGCAGCGGGTTAGCAGCTATACTCCACTAATGATCAGCGGGCAACCTGTAGAGAGAGTCCCAAGTTTTAAATACCTTGGTGTCCACATCACTGAAGATCTTACATGGACTGTTAACACACAATATGTACTGAAGAAGTCCAGACAACGACTCTTCTTCCTTCGTCAGCTAAGGAAATTCAAGGTTTCTTCATCTGTCCTGAAGGCCTTCTACACTTCAGCCATAGAGAGTGTACTAACAGGTAGCATCATCACCTGGTATGGGAACTCCACAGTCAGAGATTGCAGTACTCTGCAGAGAGTAGTACGTTCAGCTGAACGCACCATTAGAACTCCACTCCCTGCTCTGCAAGACATCTATCCCAGAAGAGTACTTTCAAGGGCCCAAAAGATTTTGAAGGACTCCTCTCATCCTGGAAATGGGCTGCTTAAACCACTGAAGTCTGGAAGACGCCTACGCAACCACTTGGCTAGGACTGAAAGACTCAGGAGGAGTTTCTATCCCCAGGCCATCAGAACCCTGAACACACAGTATACTGACTTTGCACACATTCACCACTCAGCACACACAACCTAACTTTACACCCCCCCCCCCCCCCCAGATGTCATCGGAGCCCCGCCATTCTCCATCCTCCACTGCTTCCTCACACATGATTCCCCAAACCCCACCTCGGCAAAGTCCCCCCCCCCCCCCAAACACACAGCCCTCCCCTGCCTCATGCCCCCCTCCTACACACAACACGCAGCCCTCTCCTCACACACAGCCCTCACACCCCCCCCCTCCCCACACAGCATGCAGCATATAGCCTTGGTCCTTGTGCTATGCTCCCCTCCCCACACACCCACAGCACACAGCCCTCGTTGTTCAAGCCCCCCCCCCCCCCCCCCCCCACACACACACACACACACACACACAGTGCAGCATAGCCTTGCTCCTTGTGTTATGCCCTTCCCACACACCCACAGCACACAGACCCTCACACATACAGCACACAGACCCTCACACCCCCCCCCTCCCCACACAGCATGCAGCATATAGCCTTGGTCCTTGTGCTAATGCCCCCTCCCCACACACCCACAGCACACAGCCCTCGTTGTTCAAGCCCCCCCCCCACACACACACACAACACGCAGCCCTAAGCTCTCGCCCCCCCCCTTCCCAGGAACAGCTCTAGTGCGCCCATGCCCCTTCACATTGCCCCCTCCTCTCCTTACACACAGCCCTCACCCCCCCAGCATGCAGCATATAGCCTTGGTCTTTGTGCTATGCTCCCCTCCCCACACACCCACAGCATACAGCCCTCACTGCCCCCCTCTCAATCACAGCTCCCCCACCCCCGCACACATACAGCACACAGTATATAGTCTTGCTGCCTGCCTCATGCCACCTCCCTCCACCCCCCCCCCCCACACACAGCACAGAAGTCACAGCCCTCACGGCTCAAGCCCCCCTCCCACATGCACACAGCACATATCTTTGCTCCCCAGCTGTCTCCACACACGTGTGTGCAACCCCACCTCAGCGCTGTCAGCTGCACACGCAGTGCCACCCCCCACACAGCCCGTCATCTGCCACCACAGCCAGTCCTTCCTCCCAATCATAACTGCACTTTATGCACTTTACCCCACCCCCCTTCACCTTTTTTCTACCTCTGCCCTTCTTATGGCCCCCCCAAATGCATTCTACGCACTTTACTCCCCATGCACAGTCTAGACCCACAATCATCAGTTTCACTGCATGTCCTACTACCCAGTATGTCTATGTACGTGACAAATAAAACTCCTTGTATCCTTGTATCCTTGTATCCTTGTACACACTATTCAAACACACACAATGTAATTCATTCAAAACCCACATTCATGCCCACTTCCAGGAAATCATTTCCACACAAATTCTCACCTCACAACACTGCTCTACCACACACTCATCATACCAACAGTTCCCACATTTCAATACACTGCGGCGGTCATACCATGTACCGCTATGCGGTACATCTAGTTATGATTAATCTCATGACACTTACCTGCAAAGGTCTGAGATGTGCCTGTGAATGAAAACAAGTTCAGTTTAGCACCGTGTCTTCCTGATATTGATCCCATGCAAATTACTGCCCATTTCAAGAACCTTCACACTGCCATTTGAATCTACTTGAAGTTTAGAGCTGTACTAACAGCAAGCCATTATGTAATAGAGTCTCTAATCTGACTTACCAGCTCCCGATGATGTCACAGGGATGTTTGTGGTCAAGGGTGGGTATCCTAAAATCATTTAAAAATGAGACTAAATAGCACCATTTCTGGTACAGTAGTTATAACACATGTAATCTTCGTTGAAAGCAATAACATGACAAAAACTATTTAAAGCAGACATGTCAAAGTATACAAACATCACACATTTATATTTTACAATATTTTATATTAAACAAATTCATAACATTCTGAAAATGCCTACCTGGAATGGTGTACGGGTCACTGTGTGGAGAGGCAGATGAAGGTTGTGTGTCCACTGTGTAACCACAGCTCACCAATCTGCTCCTCACTGACTGCAGACGTCTAAATAATTCATTTTCCTCCATAAAAAACATGCAGTAGAAATGTCCAGATGCTCTTTTTGAGACTTTAGCAGTTAAGCTAAGTAACGTCTGGTTTTCAGTGTACAGCTGACATCCGGTGGCATTCCAGGACTGTGCAGGTATTTCACAAACAATAAGGAACAGCATGTCTGTTAGGCCATGGCTGATGCTTAGTGTAGGTTTCTGCAGCTCACCTACCAGCACACACAAGGCAGAAATAAATTAATATATTGCCAGACAGAGTGAATGTTCAGTGAATTTACAGTACTGATTTTTTCTCACACTCACCCAACACAAACAGTGAAACAGACGAAGAGTGATCAGAGGGATGTGAAACACCAGTGCTGCTTAGTACTGTGTAGTAACATTTTACACTCAGCTCTGCAGGTGGTTGTACATCCCCCCATGCTCTGATCTGTTCCCATGTAAAAGATAGCTGGCATGAGGATGTATGGGGCACGTATGGTGCTGGGGGTGAGACTGTTCCTCTCTTTCCCTTTATGGAGAAAATACACTGAGATACTGAGGGCAGAGGAACTACACAGCTGAGAGTAGTTGTGTGTGTCGGCAAAATGACTGGGGAGGATACAGACACCTCAGGTTTTTGATATCCTGAAACAGAAGTATTATTCCCTTATTTTATCAATGTCACCTTGATGGAATTTAAAAATATATATATAAAAATGTAAGCAACATGTAAAATATGTGTTTGCATGTACTTTTGTATTAATAATTTAGTTTATTGAAAAAGAGGTCTGACTGCAGGTTAGATTTCTTCATGCAGAAATGGTACAGTACAGGGTATCTTATAGGCCAAAACATTTAAGTTAGTTAGACACATTTGATACTTGCCACAGACTTGGGAGAATAAAATCAAACCTAAAAATGAGAACAAACATAAGTACAGGTGCAAAAATGAGTCATGTGCTGTATATGTGTAAATATACCAGCTCTGCTATTTTAATACAGTTCTGTCTCAGCTTCTAGCATATGGTCTCCAGTGATCACTCACACTAGGACTGGACAGAAATGAATTGAAAGTGAAGAGTGAGATAAGTCTACCTACATTAAACCTACATACATGTACCAGGAGTAAACTAAAGAGCATTAAATGACATTTTCTTTCATAATAGCACCGACAAAGAAGATTGATATGTGAGGTTTTTTGTTTGTTTGTTTGTCCCTGTACAGCATTTTACATCAACAGTGTGTATTAAGAGATTTCATGACTTTCTTGAATAACTTAAAAGTGTACACAGAAGGCTACAAAACAGAAACAGAAAAAACATAAATGACTTACAGTGAAGGTAGATCACCAAAAGCACAGATGGCTGGAACGTTGTAAAAAATTGCATTTTTATGTTAGTAAGAGAAATAAGAGCAACCACCAAAGGCTATATAGCCTCAAATACTAATGAAACGAGGAAGTAGAGCGCTTAGAAACCTGTAGGAAACCCACAACCACTTCCCATCATGCAACTAAACTACGTGCACACAGACATCCTCACAGAGGTCTTTCAATTTCCACTGAGATGCTATGTAGTCTCTGCTACTTTTTTGGTGTAAGGATGTTTCTCAAGGTGTCAACACATAACTTCAATATGCAAAAAATAAAAACAAAACACATAAAACAGTGTGATAATAATTAATAAAAATCATGTTAATACAATTATTGAACTGGTTTGTGTTTGTTCTCTGTACTGTATCATGGCGCCTCCTGATGTATTATATGTCAGGCAAATAGAACCTACTTCTCACCTCAAAACTGCTATGTAAAAAAACAAATCCACAAAATAATTTAACAGTGATTGATCCATACAAGTCATGTAGTTTAAATTAGTTACCAGAACAATGGACTACTACTTCACTTAATGAGGCTTAATCATATGTTATGTGTTAAAAAGAAAACAAATCTACATCTCACAGGTAAGCTAAAATAAATGAAGGGAATCAGTTTTTACTTCTGCTTTATCAGATGGGTAACTGAAAGTTTCTTGAGAGCAAAAGAGAAGAGGCTGAGTGCGTGGGAAAGTCACCCTAACGCTGTACTGCCTGTGGTGACGGTCTTGTTATGAGCTGGTCAGCCTGTTGGATACAAATTAACAACAGAAACCTAGCTTATACTTGGGGTATGTTGATCTCACACATCTGTTTCTAATATAGTGGCTTATTGGGTCCTATGTAATAAAGGGACTTCAGAGGGCTAAGCTGGTAGGCCTTATATTTCTGGATGGGGCAGTGGTGGCCTGGCATTTAAGGTATTGGACTTGGGACCACAGGATTGCAGGTTTGAATCCACTCACTGCCGGTAGTGCCACTGAGGTACCCTGAGCATTGTACTGTCCCCATACACTGCTCCCCGGGCACCATTGTCAGGGCTGCCCCCTGCTCACGTGTGTGAAGGGTTAAACGCAGAGTCAATTTTATGGTGTACACTCTGTGGTGTGCTGTGTAATCACAGTGACACTGGGTGCTGTAAGTTTATTTGGTTTTTGAAGTGGTGGGTACAATATGTCCCTT
This sequence comes from Coilia nasus, assembly GCA_027475355.1. Taxonomy (NCBI): domain Eukaryota; kingdom Metazoa; phylum Chordata; class Actinopteri; order Clupeiformes; family Engraulidae; genus Coilia; species Coilia nasus. The sequence continues at coordinate 28,903,399 of CM050211.1, forward strand.
TTTGACTGAGCCACAGCATTGAATTCTGGGCCCTATACACAAGCAGTCTCTGCCCATGCATCCGGCTTTTTAGGCCCACTGGGGCCCTGCTAGTCAGCCCCCCTTTACAGCTCACTGGTGCACCTGGTCAAGACCCACAGCACATCACTACTCACCTGCTGGGAGGTGAGAAGAAGCATGAATAGAGTGTCTGAGGTCCTGAAGCTGAAGGAAAATCTATATAAACAAATCTGGTGGAGTCTGTAGATAGATCCAGACTTCAAAGGCAGGTTAGCTGGCTGATGTGGAAGGCCACGGTGTTACAGTTTGAAAATGCTAACAAAAAGAATAACAACTAAATAGGCAACTTGTAATACCAAAGGTGTTCAGGTGGTTTAACTCAGCGAAGGCAACAGAGGACGAGCTGAGTTGTGTATAATTTATAGTAGCCCAGTGGTCTTTGCATGTTAGCTTTGGAAGTTATGCTGAACCTTAAAGTGTACCACAGTACGATTTGCCATTTTTAGTGCTTTGGTAAAATAAGAGACGTGCGTCTTGCGTCTGCATGCAGCACAGTGCTTTTACTGTCTGACCTGCCTCTTACACACACGTAGGTCAGAAGTGAGCATGCAACATTTTTTTACTGATGTAGGAGAAAGGCAGCTATCGGTAACCATGTGAATGTCAGACTTAGATAAGCTCATAGACACGTGTCAACCTTCATAATAATTTCTAAAAACTATCATGTTAGCAAATAGAAACAAAGAAAACATTATGATATTGCGATGAACTGTATGAATCTTTTCAGTTGTCTCCTCATGATCATAAAACTACCGTTTGGTCTTAAAGGGACAGCTGATATCATGTGATTAGTATACATGACGTAACAAATGTAGCCTACACATCTGAAAAACATAACAGATTTCATTTGGACATAAAACATTCAGAGAGAAGCGACAGTCTGACAGTTGCTTGCAGTTAGGACATGGTGTTAGATCTTAAAAATAGTACCTAAGATTTTAAAAGGAGAGTCAACAACATGTTTGTATTTAGAAGCATGGGTTAAAGCAGTCGGCAGTTTCCAAAGCGTGACTTTTAGGGGAAGTCAATTCTGATGTCTTGAAGAGATAGACAATGTGTCAGTTTATCACTCTAAATAAAATAGAAACATTAAGTAACAGACACAATGATAACATCTGAGAAGGTTTCGTGTGTTCCTAAGCAGAGGTGTCAGGACATGCCAAACTGACTAGAGGATAACACTGTCAACAGCTTATTGCCAACAACAACATTAACAGTGTCCTCAAAGTCTGCCCTGTCAATGATGGGCCCTTAGAATTGACATAACTTGTCCCCAACCCCCCCACTACACGATAGCCTGTAGGTGGTTAGGCGAATCAGAATGTAACAGATGGTTGAAAAAGCTAAATGGACACCTTAGCAGTCTCTGTGGTTTGAGACAGACTTGTTTGAAACAATAACTTGCTGTATAGTTAAGCTGACCTTTTTAGCTGACAACTCTTACCTTTTCAACATTTTCATGAGAAAAGCTGTCAGTACGTCAGACAATGGAAATGTATCGTTTTGCCTCAGAGAGAAATGAAAGATACTGCAGAAAAAACAGCTTGCCTTGTTTTTTGGTGTCAAAATACGCAGTGACAGTGACTTACCGTCAGAGTCACCATTTCGCTCTCTGACCAATGACCAAATAAAGAAAAGACCAACATGTCTCTAACTGTGAGTGGTTTTAGCGCCTAAGTAGCAGAGCAACAACCACTCATATAAAAGGTCACTCCATTAAGATGACAGACACCACAGTCATCACTCACAAGAGGCACAATTCTCAGGCCATGTAAACAGAGGTGGCTGCTAGTTTTTCAAGCAGTAGACACTCATTTTTCGACTTTCACAAAATGAGCCAAATGCATGTTTACAATATTAGCAGTACTGTCTATCATTGTGATGGTTTTGGCTAAATAGCAGGCTAGTGTCCCCCTACAACTTCGATATCAGACAATGATTGAACGGTTGCCCTATGGGAATTTTGTGTACCAGTCATTGTTGTAATAAGTTGATTCCTTTACTGATTTGTATTTTGTTTATCTACTCTAAGATGTGAATTTCATGTTAAAATCAGTTTGTAAAAAATCACTTACAGTACATGTATTGAACATCCAGGTAACAGTTAAAAGGACATGTTAGAAATTATGCTGTTACACTGTCAAGTTGGTAGAATGCTGATTAGAAATGTAATAGCGGTTTTATGAATAGTGAACGACCACCACAAGGCAATGTATATAGTGTATATACAGTATAGTCAGTCGTTGCCAGAATATTGTCCATTCAGGGTGCTTCTTTCCTCCCACCCCCTGGAGGTATTTTTTCTAATAAGAACAAAAATCACAAAACGTTTGCCACATTGACAGAATACAACCAATGTTTATTTTAACATTACAAAAGATTTTACATTACAAATGAAAAACGTATTGGTATGTTTATCTTATTGCTTTTTTTTTGCTTTACTGCTGTCAAATATCTAAAGCCATGTTTCATGTGGACAGATGCAGATGGCCATCACTGAGCTTCATTTATATTCGGTTAAACAATGTTTTTAACGATTACAAATGCAGGGAATGTGATCACACATACACATCAAAGTTTCATAGTAGTTTAAATGTTCATTTAGATTTTTAAGACATATTCTGGAGTTTTACTTAGGTATATGACACAAAGTAAGATATAAAGTGATATTTAAAAAAAAAACATTAGAGGTGGAAGAAGGTATTATGAAAACAACAGAGGTTCACAAGTGTACAAGTGTAAACTCACAGCCAAAACGACACCATACTGCAGACTCCTAACAATGCTGCTGCTTGGGCATGTGAACACAGCAGAAGATGTTAATGTCCACCTGGAAGAGAACCACACAGGGGCCTGATGAGGAAATTAGTACTCATAGGCTACATTCAAAACAGCATGGGGTTTGTCCAAGCTGCCACACAATTTAGAACCACAAGCCTGGTTATGTAAACAGGAAACAGACTGAGTTTATGTATATTGTAGATGTGCATATTTCCAATAGCATTTTCAGTTGCATTTATCTGACAACCCAGCTCAGTGGTGATGGGGGGGTTGAGCAGTTTGAGTAAGTCATTGATAAAAGTTAGACTGCAGGTGGTAACAAGTGCAATCAGAGATGGCAAGCTCCCCCATGTGGACGGACAGGGTCATTGCGGGCGGACACACACACGCACACCCACACGCGCGCACACACACACACACGCACACACACACACACACACACACATACATGGACAGGATCATTGCAATACCTGGTCAATACCAGGTAATAAGTGACAAACTTACTGAAGCAGACACAGGAGGCTGAGAGGACCACCAGGACCACCAGGGCCACTCCTGATGACACTGAGCCAGACAGCAATGCCCCATGACCTTCAATCAGAAACACTGTGTCAGATGTTTTAATGGTCACATATTGACAAATTAAATGCATTACCATGGCCTGCTTTGACATGGACATCTTGTAATGTTTCAAAATCAGGATCAAACTTTTTCTTTCTGTCTCTGTGTCTCTCTGTTTCTCTCTCTCTCTCTCTCTCTGCCATAAAAACACTGAACTTAATGATTTTCAGCAGATGCAAAATAGCAAAATACTGTGTTTAGTTCCATGTTAAAATAGATGTTATCAGCAGTGATGAAAGGACTGTAAGACATCCTGTGGTGTTTTATGTCAATTTAAATATGTGCTTGCCCTCTGATAATCTAGAATTATAATTCCTCTAGCTGGAATGTAAAGACAATAAAGCTCTTCTGCAAGATCTGAAATAATCTGACTCACTTTTCATTGGTGAAGCGTCTCTCTCATCTGAGAGTTTAGACTTAAAGCCTCCAGGGGGCACCAGGCAGAAGGTTCCAGAAAATACTGTGTCACCCTGAGCAGAAAGGTAAAGAAAAATGACCAGATACTGTTTTAAGGAAACTGTAACTTTAACTTTTGTGTGATCGTACCTACTGAATATATGTTAGTCACGTCATCCGGAGCAGAGAGAGGTAAACAAAAATTAGGAAATACTGATGTAGAAAAACTGTAATTTTAAATTTTGTGTGATTGTACTTACTGAATATCTGTTAGTCATATCAGGTTCTTTGAGAGAGTGGTCTGGACAAAAATGTTTAGTTTAAACAAAATGGCATGAAAAGGTTAGATGATGTTGAACAGAATAAAACAGTTTGTTCTGTGATGTTGTGCCTTGTTTTACAGTATGTGATTAATTGGTGAGAAATAGACTATTTGATTTGAATAAAGCTGTACAACAGATAACTGGGTATAATTTTAGACTACCACAATGATACCAAGATGATGTCATTAACAAAATCGTGGAAATAGTCAAGATTGTGTAGCATGATGCATCAGTGATGATCATGATGATCAGTGCATGTCTATGCAGTTATTAATAGTCACACAGACATGATCATGTAAATTACTGCATATTTACTGTAAGTACTTACATACTGTAAGTACTGTAGCATAATTTCTGATGCAGTAGTTGTTACATACAGTAGTCTAACTTTAAAATGACTCTTGCAGTAGGATACCAACCCGTGACCACAAACATCCCTGTGACATCATCAGGAGCTGGTAAGTCAGACTGGTGACTCTACTGGATAATGGCTTGCTGTTAGTATACTAGCTGATACCTACAGGTACAGCTCTAAACTTTACGTAGATTGAAATGCCAGTGTGAAGGTACTTGAAATATGCAGTAATTTACATGATCATGTCTGTGTGACTATTAATAACTGCATAGATAAGTACTGTAGCATCATTTCTGATGAAGTAGTTATTACATATGTAATCTTTGTTTAAAGCAATAAAATGACAAAAACAGTTTGAAGCAGATTTGACAATAACATTGAGACATGTCACATTTATGTTTCTAAACAAATTCATAACATTTTGAGAATGCCTACCAGGAATGGTGTACGGGTCACTGTGTGGAGAGACAGATGGAGGTTGTGTGTCCACTGTGTAACCACAGCTCACCACTCTGCTCCTCAATAATTTATTTTCCTCCACAGAAAACATGCAGTAGAAGTGTCCAGATGCTCTTTTTAAGGCTTTAGCAGTCAAGATAGATTTTGTGTTGTGTCCAGTGTATAGCTGACATCCAGTGGCATTCCAGGACTGCACAGGTATTTCACAAATAATAAAGAACAGCGTAGGTGTGTGGTCATGGCTGATGCTTAGCAAGGGTTTCTGTAGCTCACCTGACAGCATAAACAAGGTGGAAATAAACTCATACTTTTACAAACAGAGTGAATGTGAATTAACAGCAGCAATGTGTTTTCATATACTCACCCAACAAAAACAGTGAAACAGAAGAAGAGCGATCAGAGGGATGTGAAACACCAGTGCTGCTTAGTACTGTGTAGTAACATTCCACATGCAGCTCTGAAGGTGGATCTACATCCCCCCACGCTCTGATCTGTTCCCATATAATAGGCAGCTGGCATGAGGATGTATGGGGCACGTATGGTACTGGCGGTAAGACTTTTTCTCTCTTTCCCTTTATGGAGAAAATACACTGAAATACTGGGGACGGTAGAACTTTACAGCTCAGAGATGTGATGTGTGAAGGCAAAATGACTGGGGAGGATACAGACACCTCAGGTGTTTGAAGTCCTGAAACAGAAGTAATCCTGTAAATAGTCAAGACTGTGTAGCATAATACATGATCGGTGCATATCTATGCAGTTACTGACAGTCACACAGACACATATCATTATGAATAATCTCATGATACTTACCTGCAAAGGTCTGGGATGTGCCTGTGAATGAAAACAAGTTCAGTTTAGCACCGTGTCTTCCTGATATTGATCCCATGCAAATTACTGCCTATTTCAAGAACCTTCACACTGCCATTTGACTCTATTTGAAGTTAGGAGCTGTTCTAACAGCAAGCCATTATTCTGTAGAGGTACCAATCTGACTTACCAGCTCCCGATGATGTCACAGGGAGATTTGTGGTCACGGGTGGGTATCCTAGAATTATTTTAAAATTAGACTACATAGCATAATTTCTGATACAACAGTTATTTCACATGTAGTCTTTGTTGAAAGCAATAAAATGACAAAAACAATTTAAAGCAGACATGTCAAAGCATACAGACATGTCACATTTATATTTCTAAACAAATTCATAACATTCTGAAAATGCCTACCTGGAATGGTGTACGGGTCACTGTGTGGAGAGGCAGATGAAGGTTGTGTGTCCACTGTGTAACCACAGCTCACCACTCTGCTCCTCACTGACTGCAGACGTCTAAATAATTCATTTTCCTCCATAGAAAACATGCAGTAGAAATATCCAGATGCTCTTTTTGAGACTTTAGCAGTTAAGCTAAGTTCCGTCTGGTTTTCAGTGTACAGCTGACATCCGGTGGCATTCCAGGACTGTGCAGGTATGTCACAAACAATAAGGAACAGCATGTCTGTTTGGCCATGGCTGATGCTTAGTGTAGGTTTCTGCAGCTCACCTACCAGCACACACAAGGCAGAAATAAATTAATATATTGCCAGACAGAGTGAATGTTCAGTGAATTTGCAGTACTACTGTTTTCTCACACTCACCCAACAAAAACAGTGAAACAGAAGAAGAGCGATCAGAGGGACGTGAAACCCCAGTGCTGCTTAGTACTGTGTAGTAACATTTTACATGCATCTCTGCAGGTGGTTGTACATCCCCCCATGCTCTGATCTGTTCCCATGTAAAAGATAGCTGGCATGAGGATGTATGGGGCACGTATGGTGCTGGGGGTGAGACTGTTCCTCTCTTTCCCTTTATGGAGAAAATACACTGAGATACTGAGGGCAGAGGAACTACACAGCTGAGAGTAGTTGTGTGTGTCGGCAAAATGACTGGGGAGGATACAGACACCTTAGGTTTTGGATATCCTGAAACAGAAGTATTATTCCCTTATTTTATCAATGTCACCTTGATGGAATTTAAAAATATATATATAAAAATGTAAGCAACATGTAAAATATGTGTTTGCATGTACTTTTGATTCATAATTTAGTTTATTGAAAAAGAGGTCTGACTGCAGGTTAGATTTCTTCATGCAGAAATGGTACAGTACAGGGTATCTTATAGGCCAAAACATTTAAGTTAGTTAGACACATTTGATACTTGCCACAGACTTGGGAGAATAAAATCAAACCTAAAAATGAGAACAAACATCAGTACAGGTGCAAAAATGAGTCATGTGCTGTATATGTGTAAATATACCAGCTCTGCTATTTTAATACAGTTCTGTCTCAGCTTCTAGCATTTGGTCTCCAGTGATCACTCACACTAGGACTGGACAGAAATGAATTGAAAGTGAAGAGTGAGATAAGTCTACCTACATTAAACCTACATACATGTACCAGGAGTAAACTAAAGAGCATTAAATGACATTTTCTTTCATAATAGCACCGACAAAGAAGATTGATATGTGAGGTTTTTTGTTTGTTTGTTTGTCCCTGTACAGCATTTTACATCAACAGTGTGTATTAAGAGATTTCATGACTTTCTTGAATAACTTAAAAGTGTACACAGAAGGCTACAAAACAGAAACAGAAAAACATAAATGACTTACAGTGAAGGTAGATCACCAAAAGCACAGATGGCTGGAACGTTGTAAAAAATTGCATTTTTATGTTAGTAAGAGAAATAAGAGCAACCACCAAAGGCTATATAGCCTCAAATACTAATGAAACGAGGAAGTAGAGCGCTTAGAAACCTGTAGGAAACCCACAACCACTTCCCATCATGCAACTAAACTACGTGCACACAGACATCCTCACAGAGGTCTTTCAATTTCCACTGAGATGCTATGTAGTCTCTGCTACTTTTTTGGTGTAAGGATGTTTCTCAAGGTGTCAACACATAACTTCAATATGCAAAAAATAAAAACAAAACACATAAAACGGTGTGATAATAATTAATGAAAATCATGTTAATACAATTATTGAACTGGTTTGTGTTTGTTCTCTGTACTGTATCATGGCGCCTCCTGATGTATTATATGTCAGGCAAATAGAACCTACTTCTCACCTCAAAACTGCTATGTAAAAAAACAAATCCACAAAATAATTTAACAGTGATTGATCCATACAAGTCATGTAGTTTAAATTAGTTACCAGAACAATGGACTACTACTTCACTTAATGAGGCTTAATCATATGTTATGTGTTAAAAAGAAAACAAATCTACATCTCACAGGTAAGCTAAAATAAATGAAGGGAATCAGTTTTTACTTCTGCTTTATCAGATGGGTAACTGAAAGTTTCTTGAGAGCAAAAGAGAAGAGGCTGAGTGCGTGGGAAAGTCACCCTAACGCTGTACTGCCTGTGGTGACGGTCTTGTTATGAGCTGGTCAGCCTGTTGGATACAAATTAACAACAGAAACCTAGCTTATACTTGGGGTATGTTGATCTCACACATCTGTTTCTAATATAGTGGCTTATTGGGTCCTATGTAATAAAGGGACTTCAGAGGGCTAAGCTGGTAGGCCTTATATTTCTGGATGGGGCAGTGGTGGCTTGGCATTTAAGGTGTTGGACTTGTGGCCACAGGATTGCAGGTTTGAATCCACTCACTGCCGGTAGTGCCACTGAGGTACCCTGAGCATTGTACTGTCCCCACACACTGCTCCCCGGGCACCATTGTCAGGGCTGCCCCCTGCTCACATGTGTGAAGGGTTAATCGCAGACTCAGTTTTGTTGTGTACACTCTGTGGTGTGCTGTGCAATAAGTGACACTGGGTGCTGTTAGTTTGTTTTGTTTTTAAAGTGGTGGGTACCATTTGTCCCTATTTGACTGAGCCACAGCATTGAATTCTGGGCCCTATACACAAGCAGTCTCTGCCCATGCACCTGGCTTTTTAGGCCCACTGGGGCCCTGCTAGTCAGCCCCCCTTTACAGCTCACTGGTGCACCTGGTCAAGACCCACAGCACATCACTACTCACCTGCTGGGAGGTGAGAAGAAGCATGAATAGAGTGTCTGAGGTCCTGAAGCTGAAGGAAAATCTATATCAACAAATCTGGTGGAGTCTGTAGATAGATCCAGACTTCAAAGGCAGATTAGCTGGCTGATGTGGAAGGCCACGGTGTTACAGTTTGAAAATGCTAACAAAAAGAATAACAACTAAATAGGCAACTTGTAATACCAAAGGTGTTCAGGTGGTTTAACTCAGCGAAGGCAACAGAGGACGAGCTGAGTTGTGTATAATGCATAGTAGCCCAGTGGTCTTTGCATGTTAGCTTTGCAAGTTATGCTGAACCTTAAAGTGTACCACAGTACCATTTGTCATTTTTAGTGCTTTGGTAAAATAAGAGACGCACGTCTTGCGTCTGCATGCAGCACAGTGCTTTTACTGTCTGACCTGCCTCTTACACACACGTAGGTCAGAAGTGACCGCAACATTTTTTACTGATGTTAGGGGACGTCAATTCTGCTGTCTTGAAGAGATAGAGAATGTGTCAGTCTATCACTCTAAAGAAAATAGAAACATTAAGTAACAGACACAATGATAACATCTGAGAAGGTTTCCTGTGTTCCTAAGCAGAGGTGTCAGGACATGCCAAACTGACTAGAGGATAACGCTGTCAACAGCTTATTGCCAACAACAACATTAACAGTGTCCTCAAAGTCTGCCCTGTCAATGATGGGCCCTTAGAATTGACATAACTTGTCCCCAACCCCCCCACTACACGATAGCCTGTAGGTGGTTAGGCGAATCAGAATGTAACAGATGGTTGAAAAAGCTAAATGGACACCTTAGCAGTCTCTGTGGTTTGAGACAGACTTGTTTGAAACAATAACTTGCTGTATAGTTAAGCTGACCTTTTTAGCTGACAACTCTTACCTTTTCAACATTTTCATGAGAAAAGCTGTCAGTACATCAGACAATGGAAATGTAACGTTTTGCCTCAGAGAGAAATGAAAGATACTGCGGAAAAAACAGCTTGCCTTGTTTTTTGGTGTCAAAATACACAGTGACAGTGACTTACCGTCAGAGTCACCATTTCGCTCTCTGACCAATGACCAAATAAAGAAAAGACCAACATGTCTCTAACTGTGAGTGGTTTTAGCGCCTAAGTAGCAGAGCAACAACCACTCATATAAAAGGTCACTCCATTAAGATGACAGACACCACAGTCATCACTCACAAGAGGCACAATTCTCAGGCCATGTAAACAGAGGTGGCTGCTAGTTTTTCAAGCAGTAGACACTCATTTTTCGACTTTCACAAAATGAGCCAAATGCATGTTTACAATATTAGCAGTACTGTCTATCATTGTGATGGTTTTGGCTAAGTAGCAGGCTAGTGTCCCCCTACAACTTCGATATCAGACAATGATTGAACGGTTGCCCTATGGGAATTTTGTGTACCAGTCATTGTTGTAATAAGTTGATTCCTTTACTGATTTGTATTTTGTTTATCTACTCTAAGATGTGAATTTCATGTTAAAATCAGTTTGTAAAAAATCACTTACAGTACATGTATTGAACATCCAGGTAACAGTTAAAAGGACATGTTAGAAATTATGCTGTTACACTGTCAAGTTGGTAGAATGCTGATTAGAAATGTAATAGCGGTTTTAGGAATAGTGGACGACCACCACAAGGCAATGTATATAGTGTATATACAGTATAGTCAGTCGTTGCCAGAATATTGTCCATTCAGGGTGCTTCTTTCCTCCCACCCCCTGGAGGTATTTTTTCTAATAAGAACAAAAATCACAAAACGTTTGCCACATTGACAGAATGCAACCAATGTTTATTTTAACATTACAAAAGATTTTACATTACAAATGAAAAACGTATTGGTATGTTTATCTTATTGCTTTTTTTTTGCTTTACTGCTGTCAAATATCTAAAGCCATGTTTCATGTGGACAGATGAAGATGACCATCACTGAGCTTCATTTATATTCGGTTAAACAATGTTTTTAACGATTACAAATGCAGGGAATGTGATCACACATACACATCAAAGTTTCATAGTAGTTTAAATGTTCATTTAGATTTTTAAGACATATTCTGGAGTTTTACTTAGGTATATGACACAAAGTAAGATATAAAGTGATATTTAAAAAAAAAACATTAGAGGTGGAAGAAGGTATTATGAAAACAACAGAGGTTCACAAGTGTACAAGTGTAAACTCACAGCCAAAACGACACCATACTGCAGACTCCTAACAATGCTGCTGCTTGGGCATGTGAACACAGCAGAAGATGTTAATGTCCACCTGGAAGAGAACCACACAGGGGCCTGATGAGAGGAAATTAGTACTCATAGGCTACATTCAAAACAGCATGGGGTTTGTCCAAGCTGCCACACAATTTAGAACCACAAGCCTGGTTATGTAAATAGGAAACAGACTGAGTTTATGTATATTGTAGATGTGCATATTTCCAATAGCATTTCCAGTTGCATTCATCTGACAACCCAGCTCAGTGGTGATGGGGGGTTGAGCAGTTTGAGTAAGTCATTGATAAAAGTTAGACTGCAGGTGGTAACAAGTGCAATCAGAGATGGCAAGCTCCCCCATGTGGACGGACAGGGTCATTGCGGGCGGACACACACACGCACACCCACACGCGCACACACACACACACACACGCACACACACACACACATACATGGACAGGATCATTGCAATACCTGGTCAATACCAGGTAATAAGTGACAAACTTACTGAAGCAGACACAGGAGGCTGAGAGGACCACCAGGACCACCAGGGCCACTCCTGATGACACTGAGCCAGACAGCAATGCCCCATGACCTTCAATCAGAAACACTGTGTCAGATGTTTTAATGGTCACATATTGACAAATTAAATGCATTACCATGGCCTGCTTTGACATGGACATCTTGTAATGTTTCAAAATCAGGATCAAACTTTTTCTTTCTGTCTCTATGTCTCTCTGTTTCTCTCTCTCTCTCTCTGCCATAAAAACACTGAACTTAATCATTTTCAGCAGATTCAAAATAGCAAAATACTGTGTTTAGTTCCATGTTAAAATAGATGTTATCAGCAGTGATGAAAGGACTGTAAGACATCCTGTGGTGTTTTATGTCAATTTAAATATGTGCTTGCCCTCTGATAATCTAGAATTATAATTCCTCTAGCTGGAATGTAAAGACAATAAAGATCTTCTGGTAGATCTGAAATAATCTGACTCACTTTTCATTGGTGAAGCGTCTCTCTCATCTGAGAGTTTAGACTTAAAGCCTCCAAGGGGCACCAGGCAGACGGTTCCAGAAAATACTGTGTCACCCTGAGCAGAAAGGTAAAGAAAAATGACCAGATACTGTTTTAAGGAAACTGTAACTTTAACTTTTGTGTGATCGTACCTACTGAATATATGTTAGTCACGTCATCCGGAGCAGAGAGAGGTAAACAAAAATTAGGAAATACTGATGTAGAAAAACTGTAATTTTAAATTTTGTGTGATTGTACTTACTGAATATCTGTTAGTCATATCAGGTTCTTTGAGAGAGTGGTCTGGACAAGAATGTTTAGTTTAAACAAAATGGCATGAAAAGGTTAGATGATGTTGAACAGAATAAAACAGTTTGTTCTGTGATGTTGTGCCTTGTTTTACAGTATGTGATTAATTGGTGAGAAATAGACTATTTGATTTGAATAAAGCTGTACAACAGATAACTGGGTATAATTTTAGACTACCACAATGATACCAAGATGATGTCATTAACAAAATCGTGGAAATAGTCAAGATTGTGTAGCATGATGCATCAGTGATGATCATGATGATCAGTGCATGTCTATGCAGTTATTAATAGTCACACAGACATGATCATGTAAATTACTGCATATTTACTGTAAGTACTTACATACTGTAAGTACTGTAGCATAATTTCTGATGCAGTAGTTGTTACATACAGTAGTCTAACTTTAAAATGACTCTTGCAGTAGGATACCAACCCGTGACCACAAACATCCCTGTGACATCATCAGGAGCTGGTAAGTCAGACTGGTGACTCTACTGGATAATGGCTTGCTGTTAGTATACTAGCTGATACCTACAGGTACAGCTCTAAACTTTAAGTAGATTGAAATGCCAGTGTGAAGGTACTTGAAATATGCAGTAATTTACATGATCATGTCTGTGTGACTATTAATAACTGCATAGATAAGTACTGTAGCATCATTTCTGATGCAGTAGTTATTACATATGTAATCTTTGTTTAAAGCAATAAAATGACAAAAACAGTTTGAAGCAGATTTGACAATAACATTGAGACATGTCACATTTATGTTTCTAAACAAATTCATAACATTTTGAGAATGCCTACCAGGAATGGTGTACGGGTCACTGTGTGGAGAGACAGATGGAGGTTGTGTGGCCACTGTGTAACCACAGCTCACCACTCTGCTCCTCAATAATTTATTTTCCTCCACAGAAAACATGCAGTAGAAGTGTCCAGATGCTCTTTTTAAGGCTTTAGCAGTTAAGATAGATTTTGTGTTGTGTCCAGTGTATAGCTGACATCCAGTGGCATTCCAGGACTGTGCAGGTATTTCACAAATAATAAAGAACAGCGTAGGTGTGTGGTCATGGCTGATGCTTAGCAAGGGTTTCTGTAGCTCACCTGACAGCATAAACAAGGTGGAAATAAACTCATACATAGACAAACAGAGTGAATGTGAATTAACAGCAGCAATGCATTTTCATATACTCACCCAACACAAACAGTGAAACAGAAGAAGAGTGATCAGAGGGATGTGAAACACCAGTGCTGGTTAGTACTGTGTAGTAACATTCCACATGCAGCTCTGAAGGTGGATCTACATCCCCCCACGCTCTGATCTGTTCCCATATAATAGGCAGCTGGCATGAGGATGTATGGGGCACGTATGGTACTGGCGGTAAGACTGTTTCTCTCTTTCCCTTTATGGAGAAAATACACTGAAATACTGGGGACGGTAGAACTTTACAGCTCAGAGATGTGATGTGTGTCGGCAAAATGACTGGGGAGGATACAGACACCTCAGGTGTTTGAAGTCCTGAAACAGAAGTAATCCTGTAAATAGTCAAGACTGTGTAGCATAATACATGATCGGTGCATATCTATGCAGTTACTGACAGTCACACAGACACATATCATTATGATTAATCTCATGACACTTACCTGCAAAGGTCTGGGATGTGCCTGTGAATGAAAACAAGTTCAGTTTAGCACCGTGCATTCCTCATATTGATCCCATGCAAATTACTGCCTATTTCAAGAACCTTCACACTGCCATTTGACTCTATTTGAAGTTAGGAGCTGTTCTAACAGCAAGCCATTATTCTGTAGAGGTACCAATCTGACTTACCAGCTCCCGATGATGTCACAGGGAGATTTGTGGTCATGGGTTGGTATCCTAGAATTATCTTAAAATTAGGGCCCATTTCCACCGCACTCTCTGCGTGTTCAGCGCGTGGCCGTATTCTGTCCGTATTCATTTAGAATGCACGTTAGCAGATGAGACCATTCCCACCGCAAGCGTGTTCTGAGCGTATTCTGTCCCCATACAAACCTATTGTATACGCCCACGCGCTGAACACGGCTACGCGCTGAACGAGGCGGTGGAAATGAGCCCTTAGACTACATAGCATAATTTCTGATACAACAGTTATTTCACATGTAGTCTTTCTTGAAAGCAATAAAATGACAAAAACAATTTAAAGCAGACATGCCAAAGCATACAGACATGTCACATTTATATTTCTAAACAAATTCATAACATTCTGAAAATGCCTACCTGGAATGGTGTACGGGTCACTGTGTGGAGAGGCAGATGGAGGTTGTGTGTCCACTGTGTAACCACAGCTCACCACTCTGCTCCTCACTGACTGCAGACGTCTAAATAATTCATTTTCCTCCACAAGAAAATGGCAAAAAAAATGTCCAGACCGTACTTTTAAGACTTTAGCAGTTAAAATGAGTTCCATCTGGAGTCCAGTGTAAAGCTGACATCCGGTGGCATTCCAGGACTGCACAGGTATTTCACAAACAATAATGAACAGCATGTCTGTTTGGTGATGGCTGATGCTTAGCAAGGGTTTCTGTAGCTCACCTACCAGCACACACAAGGCAGAAATAAACTAATAAATTAGACCAGACAGAGTGAATGTTCAGTGAATGTACAGTACTACTGTTTTCTCAAACTCACCCAACAAAAACAGTGAAACAGAAGAAGAGTGATCAGAGGGACGTGAAACCCCAGTGCTGCTTAGTACTGTGTAGTAACATTTTACACTCAGCTCTGCAGGTGGTTGTACATCCCCCCATGCTCTGATCTGTTCCCATGTAAAAGATAGCTGGCATGAGGATGTAAGGGGCATGTATGGTGCTGGGGGTGAGACTGTTTCTCTCTTTCCCTTTATGGAGAAAAAACACTGAGATACTGAGGGCAGAGGAACTACACAGCTGAGAGTCGTTGTGTGTGTTGGCAAAATGACTGGGGAGGATACAGACACCTCAGGTTTTGGATATCCTGAAACAAAAGTATTATTATCCTTATTTCATCAATGTCACCTTTATGAAATTAAAAAACACTTTTATAAAATTGTAAGCAACATGCACATGTTTTAAAATACATGTTATACTTTTGATTCATAGTTTAGGTTATTGAAAAAGAGGTCTGACTGCAGGTCAGATTCATTTATTCAGAAATAGTACAGTACAGGGTATCGTATATGCCAAAACATTTAAGTTAGTTAGACACATTTGATACTTGCCGCAGACTTGGGAGAATAAAATCAAACCTAAAAATGAGGACAACCATCAGTGCAGGTGCAAAAATGAGTCATGTGCTGTATATGTGTGAATATACCAGCTCTGCTATTTTAATACAGTTCTGTCTCAGCTTCTAGCATTTAGTCTCCAATGATCACTCACACTGGGACTGAATGAAGTGAAAGTGAAGAGTGAAATAAGTCAGCTTACATTAAATGTACCTGGAGTAAACTAAAGAGCATTAAATGCCATTTTCTTTCATAATACCCCTGACAAAGAAGGTTGATACGTGAGGTAATCTGTGTGATTGTTTGTCCCTGTACAGCATTTTACATCAACAGCGTGTGTATAAAGAGATAGTATGACATTTTTAAATAACTTAACCAATTACAAACAAGGCTACAAAACAGAAACAGAAAAACATAAATGACTTACAGTGAGGGTAGATCACCAAAAGCACAGATGGCGGCGAAGTTGTAAAAGACGGCATTTTTTATGTTTGTGAGAGAAATAAGAGCAACCACCAAAGGCTATGGGCTAAAATACTAATGAAACGAGGGAGTAGAGCGCTTAAAAACCTGAAGGAAACCCACAACCACTTACCATCATGCAACTAAACGACATGCGCACAGACATTCTCACAGAGGTTTTTCAATGTCCACTGTGATGCTATGTAGTCTCTGCTACATTTTTGGTCAACACACAACTTCAATATGCAGTTCAATAAAATACAAATAAAACAGTGTGATGATTAATGAAAGTCGTGTTATTATAATCATTTAGCAGGTTTGTGTTTGTCCTCTGCCCTGTATCATGGTACCCTGAGTGGGCTTAAAGAGGGAGGAGAGGGTACCTCCTGATGCATTATAGGTCAGGCAAATAGAACTTACGTTTTACCTTAAAACTACTATGCAAAACAACTAATCTACAAAATAATTTGACAGTGATTGATCAATACAAGTCATGTAGTTTAAATTAGCTAGCAGTACAATGGATTACTATTTGACCTAATGAGGCTTAATAATGTGTTATCTGTTAGAAAGAAAACAAATCTACATCTCACAGGTAAGCTAAAATAAATGAAAGGCATCAGTTTTTACTTCTGTTTTATCAGATGGGTAACTGAAACAAATGAAAGTTTCTCATACAAACTTGAGAGTAAAAGAGAAGAGGCTGGGTGCATGGGAAAGTCACCCTAACGCTGTACTGCCTGTGATGACGGTCTTGTTATGAGCTGGTCAGCCTTTTGAACAGAAATTAACAACAGAAACCTAGCCTATAGCCTTGGGACATGTTGATCTCACACATCTATTTTCACTAATATAGGAACTTATTGGGTCCTATCTGATAAAGGGACTGTAGCGGGCTGAGCTGGTAGGCCTTATACATATATATGGCATGTTTGAATCCACCAACTGCCAGTAGAGCCACTGAGGTACCCTGAGCATGGTACCATATGTACACACTGCTCCCCAGGCCCCGTTGCCATGACTGCCCCTGCCCACGTGTGTGATGGGTGAAACGCAGAGTCAATTTCGTTGTGTACACTCTGTGGTGTGCTGTGTAATCACAATGACTCTGGGTGCTGTTAGTTTGTTTTGTTTTTGAAGTGGTGGGTACCATATGTCCCTATTTGACTGAGCCACAGCACTTAATTCTGCGCCCTGTACACAAGCAGTCTCTGTGGTCACGCCAAAGATGGTAGGTAGGTGTAGCAAAATACTAAATGTTAATTCATGTCTATGGGAGCAAAGTGGGGATCAGTTCTGGCCTGCATGCAGGGGTGTGTTGTTAACGTATGACTGACGTTTCTATGCCTCGTAGCCTAATGCTTGGTCCTTGCACGAGGGATGGGAGGAGGGGAGTGTCACAAACCCCCTTTATGCAGCAGTCTTTGTCTTGACATGACGAATGTTGAGATATCTACCGATCTGGCTCTTTAGGGCCACTTGGGCACTGGGTAGTTAGTCCCACTTTACACCCCACTGGTGCACCTGGTGAAGACCCACAGCACCTCTCTACTGACCTACTGGGGGGAAGATACACTCAGAGGTGACACTCGGGTGAAAGAAAATCTACATCAGCAAATCCTGTGGATAGATCCACACTTCAAGGGAGGGTTAGCTGGCTGATGTGGAAGGCCAAGGTGTTACAGTTTTAAAAATACAGGAATGGGAAAAGGATAACAACTCAATAGGCAACTTGTAATAACAAAGGTCCAGGTGATTTAACTCAGAAAAAGCAACAGAGGATGAGCTGAGTTGTGTGTAATTCATAGTAGCCCAGTGGTCTTTGCATGTTAGCTTTGCAAGTTATGCTGAAGCTTAAAATGTATCACATTACGTTGTGCCATTTTTAGTGCTTTGGTAAAATAAGAGACGCACGTCTTGCGTCTGCATGCAGCACAGTGCTTTTACTGTCTGACCTGCCTCTTACACACACGTAGGTCAGAAGTGGCCGCAACATTTTTTACTGATGTAGGAGAAAGGCAGCTATCGGCAACCGTGTGAATGTGAAACTTAGATAAGCTCACAGATATGTGTCAACCTTTACAATAATTTCTAAAAACCATCATGTTAGCAAAGAAAAAATTATGATATTGCGATGTATGAATCTTTTCAGTTGTCTCCTCTTCATAGGTGGTCATAAAACCACCATTTCATCTTGAAGGAACAGCTGATAAGCACACAATTAGTATACATGACGTATAGGTAGCCTAAACATCTAAAAAAAAATTAACAGATTTAATTTGGACATAAAACATTCAGCGAGAAGGGACAGTCTGACAGTCGTTTGCAGTTAGGACACTGTGTTAGATCTTAAAAATCGTACCGTAGGTTTTAAAAGGAGAGTCAACAACATGTCTGTATTTAGAAGCATGGGTTAAAGCAGTAGGCAGTTTCCAAAGCGTGACTTTTAGGGGAAGTCAATTCCGATGTCTTGAAGAGATAGAGAATGTGTCAGTCTATCACTCTAAATAAAAAAGAAACGTTAAGTAACAGACACAATGATAACATCTAAAGAGGTTTCCTGTGTGCCTAAGCAGAGGTGTCTGGACATGCCAAACTGACTAGAGGATAACACTGTAAACAGCTTATCACCAACAACAACATTAATGGTGTCCTTAAGGTCTGCTCTGTTAATGACTGGCCCTTTGAATTTGATGAATTGATCCCCAAACCACCCCCAGTACACGATAGCCTGTAGGTGGTTAGGCGAATCAGACTGTAACAGATGGACGAAAAAGCTAAATGGACACCTTAGCCGTCTCTGTGGTTTGAGACACACTTGTTTGAAACAGGGACTTGCTGCATAGTTAGGCTGACCTTTCAGCTGGCAACTCTTACCTTTTTGACATTTTACCTACAGTTAACTTGCTTCGTCTCTGGAACTCTGTGTGAACAATCTTAGTTCACTTCTTTGATCCAAGGGTTCTTAAAAGAGTAGAAACATACAGATGTGGCAAAATGTCTGATCAGTTTCCAGTTGACTTATTCAGGCTGAGAAAAACTGTCAGCACAAGCCAGACAATGGAAATGTAATATTTTGCCTCAGAGAGAAACAGAAAGATACTGCAGGAAAAGTAGCTGCATTGTCTTGTTTATAAGTGTTAAAATACACAGTGACAGTAACTTACAGACAGTCACCGTTTCGCTGTCTGACCAATGACCAAATAAAGAAAAGACCAACATGTCTCTGTGAGTGGTTTTAGCACCTAAGTAGCAAAACAACAACCACTCACAAAAAAGGTCACAAAAAAGGTCACAGTCCCGACTCACAAGAGGCACAATTCTCAGGCCATGTAAACAGAGGTGGCTGCAGGTCTTTCAAGCAGTGGATGCTCATTTTAGGTCTATCACAAAATGAGCCAAATACATGTTAGCAATATTAGCAGTACTGTCTATCATTGTGATGGTTTTGGCTAACTTGCAGGCTAGTGTCCCTCCACAACTTCGATATCAGATGATATGATTGAATGGTTACCCTATGGGAATTTTGTGTGCCAGTAATTGTTGTAATAAGTTCATACCTTTACTGATTTATATTTTCTTTAGCTACTCTAAGATGTGAATTTCATAGTGTTAAAATCAGTCTTTAAAAATCACTTACATGTATGAAACATCCAGGTAACAGTTAAAAGGGCATGTTAGAAATGATGCTCTTACACTGTGAAGTTGGTAGAATGCTGATTAGAAATGTAATTGTGGTTCTATGAATAGACCACCGAAGGCAATGCATGTAGTTTATATAGTACATAGTTGGTCGTTGCCAGAATATTGTCCGTTCAGGGTGCTCATTTACCCCCCAACCCTCTCTCGGGCGCCCCTGAGGGTAATTCTCCTTACGGTTCTTCATAGTGCATGTTGGGTGTTCCCTTTCAAGAGCTGCAGTTAGGGTTGCTAACACTCAGAAGATAACAAGGCAACAATGTAACAAAGTACAGGACAGTGTTGGTTCAGTGGAGGTTTTTGTAGATAACACACAGCCTACACATAGCCCTTTGCTTTTAACAGCCAGGCCCCATTTATCATTGTAACGCCTGTGTCTAAAGTATACATGAAAGCATCTTTGAAAAAATAAGGAGGATTATTTCTAATTGCAAAATATGCCATATTGTGAATGCAGGTCAATCGGCTACAGTAGGAATGTAGGTATCTGATCTAAATCTGAGTCTACTGAGAAACAAAAATCACAAAACACTGGTCATAAGAAATGTCATAAGATTAATCATATTGGCCACATTGACAGAATACAACCAATGTTTATTTTAACATTACAAAAGATTTTACATTACAAAAGAAAAAAGTATGGTGTGTTTGTCTTGTTTTCTTTTCTTTTTTTCTTTTTTTTTGCTTTACTGTTGTCTTTACTGCAGACTGAGCTTCATTTATATAAGGTTAAACAACTTTTTTTTTACTGATTACAAATACAGGGAATGTGATCATACATGCACATACAATTTTCACAGTAGTTTAAATGCTCATATATTTATGCTTCTGTTTATTTATATGCTCATTAGATTAAGTAAGATTCTGTAGTTTTCCTTAAGTATACGACACAAAGTAAGATATAAACTGATATAAAAAACAATTTGGAAGAAGGTATTATGAAAACTTGCCACAGACGTGGGAGAATAGTATCAAACCTAAAAAAATAAAGACAAACATCAGTGCAGGTGCAAAAATAAATAATGTGCTGTATATGTCTAAATACAATACACCAACTCTGCTATTTCACTATGTAAAGTTCTCTCTCAGCTTCTAGCATTTACAGTAGAGTAGAGTTACTTTATTGATCCCGAAGGAAATTAAGCCTCCAATGATTACTCACACTGGGACTGGACACGAATGAAGTGAAAGTGAAGAGTAAGCTAAGTCAACCTACATTAAATGTACCAGGAGTAAACTAAAAAGCATGAAATGCCATTTTCTGTCATAATACACCTGACAAAGAAGATTGCTATGTGAGGTATTCCTGTGTGTTTGTTTGTCCCTGTATAGCTCTATACATCAACAATGTGTATTAAGAGATACTATATGACCTTCTTGAATAACTCAAATGTTTACACTCACAAGGCTACAAAACAGAAACAGAAAAACATAAATGACTTACAGTGAGGGTAGATCACCAAAAGCACAGATGGCTGGAAAGTTGTAAAAGATGGCATTTTTTATGTTTGTGAGAGAACTAAGAGCAAGCAACAAAGGCTATTACCTCAAATGTTAATGAAGTGAGGAAGTAGACTGCTTAGAAACCTGTAGGAAACCCACAACCACTTCCCATCATGCAACTAAACGACATGCACACAGACATCCTCACAGAGGATTTTCAATTTTCATGTTATGTTTCTGGTGTGAGGATGTTTCTCACAGTGTAAAGACACAGCTTCACTATGCAAAAACAAACATAAAAGAGTGTGATAATTAAAGAAGAAGTTTGGTGTAAATCAATGCATAGCCTTGTTGTTCAAGGTCGCTGAATGCTGTTGGTGAAAAAAAGAATGAGAACATTTGATGCAACACAGACCAAATAATAAAGTGGTAACTAACAATAACTGTGAATGGGGCATATAGACTAACTTTCAGTTTCATTCCCCTGTGCCCCATTCAGTCAGTGTTAGCTACCAGTTCATTACTCGGTCTGCTTGGTTACATCAAATTTGGTTGTTCTTTTTCCTACCAACAGCACTCTATGACCTCGAACAACAGAGGTATGCATTCATTCACACTGAACTTCTCCTTTCATGAAAGTCATATTATTACAGTTATTAAGCAGGTTTGTATTTGTCCTCTGTCCTGTATCACGGCACACTGAGTGGGCCTGTTGTAACCTGTTGTAGTATGTGTGCATGTAACTGTAGCAGTAAGCATTTAAAACCACAGTGTCGGTGTGTTTGCTGTGGACAGCTTTTAGACTGCTAATGGAAACGTATCAATACTTGCTTGTTTCAAGAACATTACTTTTATAAAGAGCCTCCCAAGACTTTTGTCCTCCCAAGACAAAACAAATCCTGTAAAATTAAAGATATATTTTCCACTGTATAGTCTGGAGTCTTGTAATGTGTGTGTGTGTGTGTGTATGTGTGTTTGTGTGCGTGTGTGTTGGTCTGAGACGTTAAGGGTGAGTTTAGTTTCGGTGGATCCCAGTCGATAGCAGTGCATAAGCATTTATTGATCACACAACATAAAAGATCATGATGAGCATATTACAGAGAAAACCATTAGCTGCAGAATAAATACTTGGTATAAACTCACACACAGTACACAGAGTACAATACACCTTTCTTTGCAAAAAACACCACTTATTAGCCTACTGACACCATGTTTTAGACATAGAGAAAAAATAGCATTGCTTACAGCCTCATATTCTCTCACATTACACTGCCCCACTGACCATGTTTTAATAACAAAGGTTTCCAACACATTAAAACACTGACATTACATATTGGTTTGTCTAAGGTTGCCAATCTTGTTGATCCTCAAATCTTTTGTAGAAGACTATAAGCCACGCTCTGCTGGATTGTGCCTGGATTCGTCTGTGCCTGTGCCAAACTAGGTGGTGTCCAGATGGTTGTGTCAGGAATGGTGCTATACACATGAAATGGGGTGTACTGTGTGGGGGAGAAAGAGAATGAGTGTTTGGTCAGTAAATATGTTCTGAAATACTAAACAGGCCTTTTTAGATTTCGTGCTAATAATCATTGTGCACATTACAGGAAGTAGACTTACCACAACCTGGCTAGAAGTGTTTTCCAGATCCCCGCCTGAAACACCAAACCGCATGAGAACGCTAAACATACAAGCCTGCTGGGTGTGTGTGTGTGTGTACGTGTCTTATGGTTAGGAGCCATATGTGGGGATCCAAATAAATAGACTGTGAGACAATAAACTGCAATGCGCAAACAAGTCATATATGTGGTCTGCTGCTACAAATGACTTGTATCTTTACCAGGAAAGCACATCCATAATTACCAAATGTATTTCTGTATTTCACATGCTGTATGGTGCTGTAATGATCGTAGTGGAGGTGTGTGTGTGTGTGTGGGGGGGGGGGGGGGCTCAGGGCTGGCAGTAAGGCTTCATACTCAAATATTACAACTAAAATCACACAAAAACACAATACCACACACAGATTCTGCACTGAGTTACACTGTATAAAATAGATGCTTTTATCAAAAGCGACTTTCATGTCAGAAGCAACACTGAGGCCACTGTACTGGTGGCACTTAAGTGTGCCTTGAAGAACACCTTCAGGTAGAGAGGGAGGCCCCTGCCCTATTTCACCTGAGGTTTCCAAGATGGGGGGGGCACAGTCGCCATCTTCATTATTCAACTGAAAGAAGAACACAGTTACACACTTGATCATGAAGAGAATAAAACTTTATTAATCCATCGCTTCAGGGAAATTGGGAGAGGAGAAGAGTATGTGACAGTGTTGTTTTTGCTACTTTCTATATTGAGTCAGTGAAAATTTGACAATTGAGTGTAATATCAGACTTATCTTGAAGAGAAAATGAATGTGTAGTGCAGAAGTATTGCCATTTCATTGTCTTTCTACTCACATCATTATTGCTGTTCATAGGACCACATCTGACAAAATCACCTGTGAATCAAAAGTATTTTTATTACACAAAAGTGCTTTGACATAAAAGACAGCACTGATATTTGTGTTATTTGCAGTAGGTGCAGCAGCTTAATGCATTTGTGACTTTCTTACTTTTCCCATGGATGGTTTGCTGTGGTCTAGGCAGAAGCAACAACAGCAAAAAAACATTCTTACAGACTATGCAGTGACTAGGACAGTGTCGTCTGTGTTCTGAAGAAGTCTTTTTATATCTAAGTGTTTGGTGTATGGACTGTAACTTTATCTTACCGTGTGCGCTTGTTTCGACCTGTGGGACACAGCATGCAAACCACCAGCTTAACAGCTTAACTAAAAATAAAACTGTATTTCTAGCATCCATACATTAAACACAAACACTTCTAGCAACCAGCTTCATGAACTATTGACATACATCATCATACACTGATGTCATACATTGACATAATGTACATCCACAAACAACGAAGGAAGGCAGTTTCAGTAACTCAGTGTCAAAAATTATAAAGTGCTTCATGGAACCAACAAATTGAATTAAGGCAACATGATGTATGTATCTTGCAGACAGTCTCGTCGCGAAACTTTGGTGCACATTGGCCTTAAAGTTAATCCAATGTAAAAAGATTGTTTTTTTGGTTAAGTTGGTGTATGCAGCATGTTTTGCACAGTGGCAAATGACAGAAGAGCTCAACTCACTGTAGCAGAGCCATGAGAGAGTGAGACCAACCAGGAGGAGGCCGACTGCAGATGCCACCGCTGATCCCACCAGCACCTGCCGAGGACCTTTAGTCAGAGCTGCCACGTCAGACAGGGAATATAACCACAGCTGCATTATAAATTCAAGTGCACCAATCATCTTGAAATCATCTTGCATTTTCTTCCACCCAAAATGCTAAATTACAGAGATCACTATGTCATATTTTAGAATTGATTATCTGATTGTAAATTGCATGTTTGCATGGGCTACATGACTATGGGCTACACACTAGAGCATTTGATCCAGCGAGAGCTTTGGGCTGCGTGTTGTGTGTGTGTGTGGGAGGGGGGCATGAGGCAGGGGAGGGTTGTGTGTATGTATTTCCTTGAAGCTCACAAACAATTTCTAGATTTATCTGTGACCACTACCAGTCATGTGGAATCCACTCTGTTTGTTCTGGCTAATAATTTTACATCGTACAATGTTCGTCCTGTACATTCAACATTGTTTCATTTTCTAGTTATACTTTTGTTTACTATACAAGGTCAATGTAAACTAACTAAGAAATCAGAAAGTACACTTACTGTACTGATGTGTCACATTAAGAGCTGCAGTAAGACACATAGACAGAAGGATCAGATGAGCCATGCTAGTATGGGCATCAGGCACGAATGAAGACTACTTTGTCAGGCAGTTAGCTCAAAAGACAACACACAACAGCCAAGCAATAAAACCACCACCACAACACCACAGCCTATTTCTGTTTAGCCTCCGTGTCTACCTGAGGAGGTTTAAACTAGCAACAGTTTAACAATTTTAATGCTGTTCATGCTGTCCACCAGCAGTATTTTTTATTTTATTTATTTATTTGTTGTTGTGCGAGATTTAATGCTAACATCTAAGTTTTTCATGTTCTGGTCATTTTTAAAAAGCAATGGCCCCCAACCTTTTTTGCACCATGGATAGCTTTCATGCCAGGCAATTTTGAAATGTGTAATTAAAAATGTTTTAATGTGTAATTTAACATTTTGTAATGTATAACTCATTTTTTAACTATAGCCTCTTAGCCGGTGGCACGGTATCTGGGGACCAATGCTTTAAAGGGAAAAAGAAAAAAATGATCAGAAGTGAATCTAACTGATTATGTTTCCTAGGAATAGACCTAGGGCCGCTTTGCACTGCCTGCCTCTGTGTAAATAATGGCTGCGTGTCTATTAAATTTGTGTGTCCACGATGACAGGACAGAGCTGTCATAATTCCTGAGAACTGCATGTCTCAGACCTATTCCACATTGCTTGTGTTGCATGTGTGGTCTTTCACTTTTTGGCATGGGGCAGCTGTGACCAAGACCAAGATATCTAACTACTAAACTGTAACTGAAACCATGTACCTAAACAACTGTAAGTCACTCTGGATAAAAGTGTCAGTAATGTAATGTCTAGCCAAGATAACACACCGCTGCATTGTACTTGAGGCCTGTTTCACACTGCTTTTGTGCATGATGGCTGTGTGGTGGGACTGCTGTAGCTCAGTTGCATGTGATCTTTCACACCACAAATGCTGATTTTAGAGTAGTATAGCGAGCCCTGTACCATTTTTACATTGAGCTTGACCCTCTTGAATACCTCAAATGTTTGCACATGAGCCTACAAAACAAAATCTGATTGTAAATTGCATGTTTGCATGGGCTACATGACTATGGGCTACACACTAGAGCATTTGATCCACTGATCTCATTACCTTTAAACGATTGCACTTATAGTGCCCTGGCCCCCTTGGCCCCCTGGCCCCTGCGTCTTTGCTAACTGAATGTGACTCAGAGTAAACCATCATGAACCAAGACATTCCATTTCAAATAGATGACACATTTACCTTTCGTCGAAGAATGCGTAGACCTTGGAAGAGTCTGTGTTGAAACTACAGAGTGCATTTAACAAAACATAATTAGTGATAGACTTTAGTTTATTGTCCTCTTAAACTAATGTAATAGATTGAAAAACACACTGAATATCTAAATTCACGTAAAATTTCTTTCTTATTCTCCCACTTTATACAGTGGTCCCTCCTCCTTGTTTGACAGACAGTCAAGCTCACCTATCAGGACTGTCCTACTTTGCATGCACTAGACATACTCAAAAGTTAGAAATGGCCGAATTAAAAAGTAATAATAATATGAAATACTAAAGACTGATTCTTAAAACGTACACAGTATGTCAAATCAAATCCACATAAAAAGACACAAATAATTATTTTCCCGAGGTTGTGCCTAAGTTGTACAATAATCTGATTCCGTTCAATGTAAGTAACAACATGAAGGACAAAGGAAGTAGACTCCATAGGTCTGTATATATATTTATACTTTTTAAATGACTATATCTCCTAAATCATTTAGGCTACCACAATTTGATACCATGCAAATTAAAGCTTATTTTGTTCTCTTCCCAGTGATGAAAGCATGAAAACAAGGGGATGTCCACTTTGACCATTCTAATAAAACGACTCCTGAAACTACTCCTTCTCACATTTGCATTTTAATTCTGTCAGTTTTCTAAAAAGTTCAGATTCTATTGTAACCTAACTTTTTATTGGTTTATGTGTTTTTTTTCAATGGGCACATTAGAGTAATTTAATGTGTCCTCCAATGACAATATCGTCAGTGTGAAGCAAAGTGGAGCTAACTAGTTGAATAATCTCCCCGATGCATGTGTCACACGCAACCCAATTGTCAATCTCAACATGCAACTCAATTGGCAACCTCAACATGCAGCAACTCAATTGTCAACTTTCCAAGATGCAGGTAAATAATGCTGATGCCCTCAGCTGGCTAGACCATTGCTTGCATGCTCATAAACCATATCACTGGAAAGACAACTGAATGAGCTTCAATTTGCATGGTTTAAAAGTGTGGTAGCTTCACCATAAACATGAGGATTCAGGAGATACAACCATTTAAAAAGTGGTCATTTTTTAATGTATATATAATAAAATGAATAGTGCACGTAATATATACCAACCTTCTGAAACAGGGCTCTGGATAGGTACAGGATTGGAGAGGCCAGATGTGGATCGCCCATCAGGTGTTTGCACATAATACGAGCACCTCACTTTAACGCCTGTAGGAGAGCTTTGGCCTGCCCACCGAAGCAGACGGTCGTAGCGGAGAGAGAGACCACACGAGGGAGCGCTGTACGGAGGACCCACAGTCTCCACCTCAGCATAGAAATCACACTGAGCTGGAAGGACAGATGTGGGCGCCACACAACGAAGATGAATTTTGTCATTCTCACTGATGACGGGAGGAGACACCATCACTGAGGGAGCAGGGATTTCTACAAAATATTTGACATTGTATTAGGATTAGGAATACACACGGGGAAGTGAAATACTTAAAAAAAAAAAAAAAACACGTCACACAAGTAAAACATAAGAATGTGTCACACATAAAATGCTGCCCTTCACTGTTCTATAATGCAGACAGAAGCTTACTCTGGACAGTGATGGATGTTGGATCTGAATTATTTGATCTGACATGAAGGCCAGAGCTTTCTTCTGAATAGGAGCACATCATGTGAACTTCTGTGGGTGAACTTTGACCTGACTCTTTCAGCAAATCAAAGCCCTTGAGAATATATCTGCAATTCATAGCAGCAAATACATGTTGCTCTTTTCCCACTAGGCAGAAGAGACACTGGGATACGGCAGGCGCAGGCACCTCACAGGTCAGCTGAACTTTTTCAGTCTCATAGATGACAGCAGGAGACACTGTCAGCCGAGGCTTTGCCACACCTAGGATACAAATTGGGAAATGTTTATCCAACAACATTGCCATGATAATTTTGTAGTGGTTGTTAAAATAATGAATGATACAAAATGACGTGTAAGCAAATGTGCAATGTTTGCAAACAATTAGAAAAAGTCTCACATTTATACTGTAATAATTGTGTATTAATTAAAGCCTACAAAAAAAACACATTACACATATTCTATTTTTATGACTATAATAATAATATTTATTGTTATTAGATTTCAAATATGTACTTCTGTATTTATCTATGTCTGCATCTTAGCTCCATATGTAGTAATATGTGTCTGCTTTCTCTTTTTTCTTAATCTGTTTATTGTGTTTTGCACAGCACTTTGGACAGTGTAAACTGTATGTAAATGTGCTCGCTTTATAAATACATTTTACTTTACTTTCTTTACATGTAATGAAGGGAAAAGAAAAAAAACACCTAGCAGAGATCAAACAAGTCACCATATTCCCATTTTTATTACTCCTCGTACTGTCTATGTCCTGTTGTCAATAGGCAAATGACATTTTGATTGACATACTACACTGAACTCAAACAAAGGGTAGATCCAATTAAACTGGACCACTTTTTCAAATGATTACATCTCCACAGTCATTGATGTTACCAGAATAAAAAACCAAAATCCATTCAGTTGTCTTTCCAGTTATATCATGGTTTATGACCATGCAAGCAGGTCTATGCTGACCCTGCCTATTTGAACAAAAATCTGAAAAAAATATATACTTTTCCCGGTTTTCAACCTCACATTATTACTAAAGATGGGTAAAAAAGGCAAAATGTGTTCATTTTCACCCACAAAGTTGCAGAGGAGACGTTGAAACAAAAAGTGAATAGCCAGCCAACTGAGGGCATTAGCATTCTTTACCTGCATCCTGGCGGCAAACTAGACCTTTTAACTTGACAGTTTGGTTGCATGCGTCTGCAAGGTTATTCAACTACTCAGCCCCCTTTCCCCTTTTTGGTAAAGATGTTGTCGTTGTTGAAAGGGATGGAGGATACATTGAACAGCTTTTCCACCATTAAAAGTGAGAGTACTTTCAGAAAACTGGCAGAATGAAAATGCAAACGTGAGAAAGCATGTGGCAATGTTTTTTTAAGGGCTGTTTTTCAAGGCCATGGTGGTCATACCCTTGCTTGCATGATCATAAACCATGACATCACTATAAATGAGCTTATAATCCAAAGATTTTTAATTGTGGTAGCCTCAGTGAGTGAGGAGACACAACCCCTCAACAACATGACCAAGTTGTAATGTGTTAGTTAAGAATTTCTGTAATGTTGTAGTAATGTCATAGTGTTGTAGTAAAGACATTTTCATACTGCTGGTGGAACAGCAAATCGATCCACAGACGAAACAATGTGTAGTAAGAGGGTTTAAAAAGTGGTCCAGTTTTTCTTTTTGGTCCACCTTGTATAAACCTAACATGGCAAGTTTTAGTAACATGTTCTAAACACTGACAAAAACTGCATGCATTTCCTTGAAGCTCACAAACACTTTCTAGATTTATCTGTGACCACTACCAGTCATGTGGAATCCACTCTGTTTGTTCTGGCTAATAATTTTACATCATACAATGTTCGTCCTGTACATTCAACATTGTTTCATCTTCTAGTTATACTTTTGTTTACAAGGTCAATGTAAACTAACTAAGAAATCAGAAAGTACACTTACCGTACTGATGTGTGACATTAAGAGCTGCAGTAAGACACATAGACAGAAGGATCATATGAGCCATGCTAGTATGGGCATCAGGCACGAATGAAGACTACTTTGTCAGGCAGTTAGCTCAAAAGACAACACACAACAGCCAAGCAATAAAACCACCACCACACCACCACAGCCTATTTCTGTTTAGCTGCCGTGTCTACCTGAGGAGGTTTAAACTAGCAACAGTTTAACAATTTTAATGCTGTTCATACTGTCCACCAGCAGTATTAGTTATTTTATTTATTTATTTGTTGTTGTGTGAGATTTAATGCTAACATCTAAGTTCTTCAAGTTTTTTCATGTTCATGTCATTTTTTAAGAGCAATGGTCCCCAACCTTTTTTTGCACCATGGATCACTTTCATGCCAGACAATTTTGAAATGTGAAATGAACAATGTGTAATGAAACATTTTGTAATGTGTCATTTTTTTTTTACTATAGCCTGTTAGCCAGTACAGGTTCGTGGCACGGTAACTGGGGGCCAATGCTTTAAAGGGCAAAAAGAAAAAATGTATCAGAAATCTAGCTGATTACATTTCCTAAGAATAGGCCTAGGGCCTCTTTGCACTGCCTGCCTCTGTGTGAATAATGGCTGAGTGTCTATTAAATTTGCGTGTCCACGTTGATTTGTGTGTCCATGTTGACTTGTGTGTCCATGTTGACAGGGTAGAGCTGTCATAATCCCTGACAAACTGCATGTCTCAGACCTGTTCCACATTGCTTGTGTTGCATGACGCTGCTCATCATGCGTGATCTTTTACTTCTACCATGGGGCAGCTGTGGCCTAGTGGTTAGCGAGTTGGTCTGTGGATCGGAAGGTCACAGGTTTGAATTCTGTGCCAGTAAGAAGAATGAGGGTGGGAGAATAAGCAACCAGTGGCTGAAGTGCCCTTGACCAAGGTATCTAACTTCTAGACTGTAACTGAAACCATGTACAGTACCTAAATAACTGTAAGTCACTCTGGATAAGAGTGTCTGTAATGTAATGTCAAGCCAAGATAACACACAGCTGCACTGTGCTTGTGTCACACTGATCATGCTGCGTGGTGGGACTGCTGTAGCTCAGTTGCATGTGGTCTTTCAAACCACAAATGCTGATTTTAGAGTAGTATAGCGAGCCCTGTACCATTTTAACATTGAACTTGGCGCTCTTGAATACCTCAAATGTTTGCACATGAGCCTACAAAACAAATTCAGAATACCATAAATGACTTACAGTAGGCTAAAGAAAGATTATCCGTACAGATGGCAGGAGAGTGACTGTGCGAGGAGGCCTTTATTCGTGTAATAGAACTCACAGCAAGCAGCAAGTGTATCCTAAATAGCAATGATATCAGGAAGTAGAATGCTAAAAAAGAATAAAAAATAGCTCCCAACAGTGAGACACACTCAAGACTTTCACAGATTTCTATTTTAAACACACTTAAACACCAATGTTTCGCTTGAAGGCTGCACGCACAAACGTGAAACTGCTTTTAGCTTCACCTTTTTTTGTAATACAGACACACAGCCAGAATGAATACAAATGTGCCTGTTGACTTTAGGTGGTGTACAACAATACAATAATAAGACAATAATACACACCTTTGGAGCACACTGCAATTTTCAGACCACTCAGAAATTCAGAATGGTGTATTGATTTGGTGTTTTGAACTGATTTTCTTTTTTTTTCATGCAATTTGTACATTAATTTGTTTTAATTTGCAATATATCAGTATACAGTGTTGAAATGAAAGCTAAATTGAAAAGTTGGGTTTTAAGCAGCCACTTGACAGAGACCACTAAGTCAGCTTTGATGTGTTCCAGATGTTGGGGTTATATGTGTAAATCCTCCTCAATCCTCTAGGGACGAACGTGACGAATCTTTAGCAGACCAGCCAAAGAGCACCTATGGTTTGGTCCCAACCGAGTGTCGTGTCGGGTCTTTGCAGTTCCCACAACCAGCAAGGGCTCATGCTGAGGCCACTGGTGAAAAAGAAGCTGGTCTTTTATTAAGTTAGTTACCAATTTCAGCCAGCAGGTGTCAGCAAATATCAAATAGGAACCCATAGCAGTGCTAGTGCTGAGGGAGAAGAAAAGGGACTTTGCCCAGTGATCACTCACACTGGGACTGGACACGAATGAAGTGAAAGTGACGCATGAGCTACAGAACAGAAACAAAACAAGACCTACAGTAAAGATAGATAACCAAAAGCACAGATGGCTGAAAAGCTGTGTCAATGGCACCCCTAGCGGCAGTAGTGCATTGTCTGTCACCATCCAAATTTGGACTTCAACAGGTTTCCAAAGTGCGAGGCAGTACTGTAAAACATTTACAACATTTATTGTATCTATATTGATTTAAAGTTTTTCTACCACTCAAATTAGCATGACCATTATTTTGTACCAACTACAATATTTGATTATGCACATAATTCAGTTCTACCACTCTAAATATTCAGATTGTACCCAGATTCAGCATGGAAACAGTGTCTTCAATTACTGTACATCTCAGTCATGAAAGGTAACACAAATGTGCCTTACTGGGTACAAATGAGTCAGGTATGACAAAGAGAAAGTGATTTGTTAGTGTGATCACACAGTATACAGTGCATGCAACGAAATTCAACCTCGCCATTTAACACATCTCACGTGTGAACAGGGGGCAGCCATGACAACGGCGCTCAGGGAGCAGTGTGTGGGGATGGTGCCATACTCAGGGCACCTCAATCATTGGGAACACTCTCAGAAATAGGGGGGCAGTAGGGGTACAAATCTGTAACTTAAGGTACAATAAGTATTAATGTACCCCAAAGGCTAATATTTGGATCTTAAGGTACTGATGTGTACCTATATAGCTCCGGAGAAGGTACAAACAATTTGTAAAACAGTAGTTAAAAGGTACAATTATGTGCCTTTGAGGGCACTGGCAGTGTGACAAGCCTTTGTACACCTAAAAGTACAATTCACCTTCTTTTCTGAGAGTGAAGGACAGAGGAGAGTGCTGGTCATTTACTCCCCCCACCTACCTGTTGGTGTGGTGAACTGAACCTGTGACTATTTGGCTGCAAGTCCGACTCCTTAGCCATTAGCCCATGGCCGCCTGTACCTGCGGGCATAGGTACATAACTGTTCTTCAAAAGGGTTCTACTCCAACAAGCATTTGTACCCCTCTAGGTACACAGGAGTCCCTCCATCTCTCTCTGTGTAGGAACTGTTTATTATCTCACTTCATAGAGATGAATGGCTGTTGTTGGTATGGTGGCATGAAAAGATGTTATGCTACTGTTGGTATTCCAACCAAGTTTCCAAATTGTATACTTAGTTAGGGAGTCAGTTTGTTTGTTTGTTTTTTCCATTTGAGACGTTCTTTTTTCATCACTTTATGCAGAACCACTATAATTTCACAAAGACATTACACATCATTACAAAACTGAATACATTTGAAAACACAACACAACTTTAACATATCATGTAATAATACACCTTACGCAATAACATCATTCTGACATTATCAATTGGTCCTCATTTCCCATTTGTTTACAAAGCATTGCTGACCTCATGTGACTTAGTCTCTGAGGTCAGGTGATGTTTAAGGGAGGCACATCAGCATGTGAAGATGAGGTGGAAGTGAAAGCACAAACAAGCGCTACTTTGAAATTCAGACTAAAGTTTGAAATGAAACTGGACTTAATAACATGCTGACACATGAGATCCACACAGATTGTGCAGTCAGAGTTACAGGGGCAATGGTTGTTGTTGGACCCCATAGACCTGGCCATGATGTCAGTCTGCATATACCCTGGGAGACCTGGTGCCTCAGCTGGCTCTGTAGAAATGCTACAATGACTGGGCTTGCTTGAAATGACTAGCTGGCTAAGTGGCTGGCTTAAAGCAATGCATTCTGGATCTGAAATAGTGATGTTTTTGAACAATGTCATTAATGTCATTTGTGACATTTTTATTAAGCATTTTGTTGTTGCCTTTTCCCTTCCGTAAAGAAAAATAACAGAATGTAAAATGCAAGGTTCTATTTTAGAAATGTAAAAAAAACGTATTTATCACTTTGACTTTGAGTTAGACTTTGAAATACAAGTTAAAGGTACTGTTTAAAGTGAAACTGCAGGCAACTGGGGATGTAGCATCTCGGACTTCTCTAGACTTAAAATTAAAGGGAAGGGCTAACGTTGAGTTTCTTTCAACTGCTTCCATCGGGGAGACAGTATAGAAACATAAACACAAGGACCATTACAGACTCAAGAACAGTTTCTATCTCCCTGCAATGGCTTCAATTAATGCTGCCACTACATGACTTTTAATGCACATTTTTCAAGGGATCTGGGTAATACTGTTTAAATGTATACGGTGTATGTGTGGATATGAATGCAGTATTTATTTTTTATATTTTTGAATATTTCTGATGACATGACAACAATAATGGAAATGATTAATCTACATGGCAACATGAAAGAAATGTTTGTAACAAGATAAGACCTGCTAAATCATGCACTCAAGAAAACAGGAAATGTGATGACAGTCACAGCATGAAACGTTAACCACAGATGCAGAACAAGACTCATGAGAAAGAGTGCATAGCCTCAGATCACAGTGGAATACACAGAGGATCAAAGTAGTCCACATAGATTTATTGTGCAGTCAGAGTTACTGGGGCAGTGGTTGTTGTTGGACCCCAACGACCTGCCCATGCACATACCCTGGGAGACCTGGTGCCTGAGCTGGTTCTTTTTAGGTATTTCCAACTAAGCAATTATTGAGTACAGCGGACTAAAATTATTGAGTACAGCTGACAGCTGACTAAAAATTTCACAGTGCCAACTATTTTTTAAGTACACTAAACTTAATTTAAGTTGGCTTCTAGAGACTTAGTTATATCGAACAATTATTAAAACAACTAATTTTCCTAACAATGTTTTACTATATTCAGTGGAATTTTAAAGCTATGGGTGCCTTTAGCCATACTGGGGTGCGTTTCCTAAAAGCATAGTTGCTAACGTTGTTAGCAACTTACTTGGTTCAAACTATGTAGGTGCGACGCAAGTGTGTCTCAAAACCTTCGTTCGTGTGAACCAACATAGTTTGGACCAACATAGTGTGAACCAACATAGTTTGAACCAACATAGTGTAAACCAGCATAGTCCCAACATAGTGCGACCGACACAGGCGTGTCCCAAAACACGAACATTCGCAACCACGTTGGTAACTAGTGAGGTTTGCAACCACAGCTCTCGGTGCTTAGTTCCACCTAACCAACGTTGTTTGAAGGTCTCGGCGGCATCCAACATGGCGGACCGAATGTCTCGAAATCCTCGATCATTGTAAATATCTCCGTTGTTTGACGTTGTATCCCTCAGATTTTACAAAACGAGGTGAGAAATATACAGTGTAGAATCTAAAAACCCCGCTGTTGTAGCAAAACAATTGATCTAGGAGGATATTTGCAACTCGTTTGGCAGTTTGGCTTAAGCGACTCATGCTGTGACGTACCTTCAAGTACCTCCAAATTCCGTCAGCTATGAGCTGTTTCTGTGGTGCTGTTGGTAGAGCGCAGGTCATGCACACCTGTGTTTGTAGATAGTACTCCGGTTCCAATCTGGGGTGATGCATAATTAAAATGCTGTATGAAATTGTTGACATTCTCAACTGCCACGTTACTTTTCTTGACATAGTTTCAGGGTGAACGTGTCTCCCCTGTTGCGTATTAACATAGTGTGGCCAATTTATGCCAGCCTGCATATTCTTGGGCTTGTGTTCATACACTTCAGAATGCAGGTCGCCAAGGTGAAAATAAACTTCCAGCTCCTCCGTCATTACGTGCATTGTAAGCAATAAACCTAATGTTGATAGCGTGTAGCATACTGCCATATAAGCACATGCATTTACAGATGGCACATCGCCTGGTGTCTATGCAAAATAGCATTTTGAAAGCTATTTTAATCAGGCTAGCTGTGATGGCTCGTAGTCTATGTGATTTAAATA
Source organism: Coilia nasus (assembly GCA_027475355.1). Taxonomy (NCBI): domain Eukaryota; kingdom Metazoa; phylum Chordata; class Actinopteri; order Clupeiformes; family Engraulidae; genus Coilia; species Coilia nasus. Next base: position 28,939,494 of record CM050211.1, read on the forward strand.
AAATAAAAGCAGTGTATAGACTTTGTCTTCCACATGACTTCAAAGTCAGGGAGATTTCCTATAGCTTAATGTATTGCCTAGAACTAGGCTGCTTATGAGACGTGCATAGTCACAACTCATCTGTGTTCATATCCAGAGGTCTGCGTCATTCAATAAACAATGTTAAAGTTTATTTAATCACTGAAATGTCTTGCAAATCTGTCACTAGGCTATATTACAAATGAACGAGCAGTATATAGGGTTCGGTGATAGTGTCCACCGTTAGATTTATCCAGTTTCTATTGTTTATTTCCTAGTACACAGTTATTCCCGACATCATGTGAAATAGCCTATTATTAGACGATAAATAATCGGCTACATAAGTAGTCATCTCTGTTAAATTCAAGGTCGTAGCCTGCTTCGGATTGTTTCTCTCTGCTTCCGACAATGCACGAGCATGTCCGAACACATCTGGAAACCATTGTGGTTTGGACTATATTGGTTCAAACCAACTTGGTTCAGACTATGAAGGTACGACAGTGTTTGAGACACAGTCGCAATTTGGTTGTTGGTTAGCTCAACGGTGCATCGTACCATGTTGGTTTAAAGCTAAGTTGGTTGGTTGTTTGGGAAACGCACCCCTGTATAGGCTAATTGTATTGATATGTACGCACACTAGGCATTAGATCAGGTTAATTACACTCAATGTGAAGCACTTAAACACACAAGTCTTGTTGAATTAAAAGTTACTGAAGTGTTGAATTTTTAATTACTGTATTGCACAGGTAATAGGCAAGGGAAAAAACAAGAAGGCTGACCTGAAGGGACCAATAGATGAAAATTAGCCAGGTACTTTGCTAACTCTGGCACATTTACATTTTTTATACAAATGGAAATGTTGATTAATGTACATTGGCCCTTTTAAATAAAAATACAAATCAATAAAAAAGTAAAATGGATTAGACAGGGACAGAATGTCAGTCCACAGAAATAGCAAGGGCATGAAATTTACCAAGAGAAACTACGTAATGCAGTGAACTGGAAAGGTGGCTAGTGAAGCATGCATCTGGTCGGAGACCATGACTCCCAGACCATGCTAAGAAAGAGCTGACATAAATATAAGAGCATAGAATGGTTAATGTGTTGTTTTGTCTAAAAACAATTCAAATAAAAATACATTTATTTTACCTTTTAAGGAGTCCTGCATTTAGTGTTGCCACCTGTCCCGGTTTTTAATGGTTTGTCCAGGGGAAAATATAAATATCTCCCGGGATACTGACACCCGGGCCGCTGCTTATAAGCAAAAAGGTTAATTGGGTTGTCGAAATGTCCAGGTTTTTTGTCAAACATAGGTGGCAACCCTACCTGCATTGGATCTATTCACCGGCCATTTTATCTGATCACAGCCCATTTGGCCAGGAAAGAAGCTTGTAACAATTACAATAACACCTCTAAAATATAAAAAGGATTACAAACAATGAGTTGTCCTTATAGTCTAATAGAGGAAACCTGCAATCTAATCTTTTTTGGAGGTTTTACGTGTTGTTACATAAACCACTGTCCCTAACGAAAAAGGCTTTGTAGGCATCCGATAAGATCTATGTATGTAATGCTTAAACGCTACAATACATCACACACACACACAAACACAGTTTGACCGGGTTTCCCAGATGCAGTTAAGAACTTCTAAGATCCTTCTTAAGGCTCTCGTAAGAAGCAACCGCGTTTCCCAAAATGCTTCTTAGCCTTAGAAGACCTGCCGTTAAGAAGGATCTCTAAGAAGTTCTGGAGCCTTCTTAACACCCTTCTTAGCTACAAAACAGTGAAAACAGCACCCCCCCTCAGGCAGGTAAAGCAATGTGACACTAAGCAAGGAGATATTAAAGGAGAACTTCGGTGTAAAATGAAAATTGGCATGTTAAAACATCATACCGAGTTGGTATGTGTACTGAGGAGCAAAATTGATTTAGCCTGTTGCATTCAGAGTTTAACTATTTTTTACCGTTTGTCCCAGAAGGCTAACAATGGAAGTGGTAGGTGCCCTCAGACAAAGCATGACGACTACGCTATTTTTAAACCATTAAAACAGCTCGAATAAACTCCACACTCCATCGGTATAACACAGGTCCTGACATTAAAAACGAGGCACTGAGAACTTTGTAAGTGTACACAACATTTATTAATAAAATAGTTTTAACAGGCAGTACCTTGTTGTAGTTTTTCGTCGCCGCCATGATGAAAGTCCGCGCAAGTTGATTGAGTAACACGAACCAGCAGGAAGATAGGAGAAGAGGTAGTACAATAACTCTGAATGCAACAGGCTAAATCAATTTTGCTCCTCCGTACACATACCCAGTGGCGGTTCTACATTGAATTACTCCCCGGGCGAGACCCCCTCCGAGCGCCCCCCCCCCCATGACAAAAAAAAAACATAATTTTGCACGTTTTGTTATGAGCACATAGTGATTCTTATTATTGAATTGCACTTGAAATTAACATCAAAACACTGTAGGCTACAAAAACTCTTATACAAAACATCCATAAATTACAATTTCATTATGATAGCATGCCCTTACATGCCAAATGTCCGTCATTAGACGCTATCTTTAGGAAGGAACAATTAGCTCCTTGGCTACTGCCTCGAATTCTACAGTATGCTTGTTACACGTTCAGGTATGACTGGTTTACTATGCTAAACTACCCTATAGTTAAACTGTGCAAACTATGAGTTGCAGCAAATTGCAAATGTTGAAACTACCATAACATTTTGTTGGCTAATGACAGGGCTCAACGTTAATCCAAATTATGGAAATCAATAATAACTTTACTTGTAACCGTTTTGTTGCAAAGCCAAATCTTATGGTGAAATTAGATCTTGTGTTTGTTGAGCTAAGACCGAATTATTGTTGAGTATAGCAATCGTAGCATCATAGCTAGAAGGCTAACAAACGTAAGAGTTATACCATGATTAACATTAGCCCTTCATTCATGGCATGGATAATGTGATCATGCAGAGAGAACAGTTGCATACCTTCATCTTTTGCTCGTTTCTACACTTCTAATGGCTTTGACCTTTTTCTGTCCATCTCCTGTTTGTCACTCGACAGTCAACATACTGTATTTCCCATCCCCGAACACTGTCACTGCCGACTAGGAGTTAAGACTTATTCACCTTGGTGACCGCCTACTCGTTTTGTATTGCCCTGTTTTATTAGCCCTTTCACACAATTAAAAGATGTGCAGGAATTATAAACCTGTAAATATAATGGTAGGAATAAAATGTGTGTTATTGGGAAGAAAGCTTATGTGTGACTGACTTCGCTCACTAATTGCAGAGTATTGCCCACTTGTGCATTGCATTTGAGAGACGCAGAGGTGAACTGTCCCCCGCGCCCCCTCCCCTTTGCCCTTCTCTCACAGCTTCTGTGCACTGGAACTTTTCAGCAGGGGCGCGGGCAGCCAAAGGGGGCGCCAATTTGCCAATTTCCTACACAGTGATGTGATAGATATTAAAAACTTTTTTAGATTATATATTTTTTTTTTCAAGCGCTCGTGAGGCCAATAGCACGGCGCCCTTTCACGAAATTGCGCCCTGGGCGAAGGCCCAGCCCGACCCCCCCTAGAACCGCTACTGCACATACCAACTCGGTATGATGTTTTAACATGCCAATTTTCATTTTACACCGAAGTTCTCCTTTAATGCAGTACGTCCATTTCTCCTGATCGCGTTTTCCCCCTTTTCCCTATCGTTCATGACAAGGGGACGCCAATTTCTCAGTTTTTCACATATTTACTCCTCATATTGCAGATTTATATCAGACAGATAAGAATATACACATTAAATGAAATGACGGACTGATTTCATTTTGTGTTTCACTTTCTATTTCCCTGGTTTTTGTGTTTTGGTAATTATATGTATCAAATTGTTTTTGTGCGCACGTGACGACAAATGTCTTATTTTTAGCCGGTATTTTATTGATGAGTTCAGTCGGACGCCACGTGTTGTACCACTTCAGTTGGGAGCATTTTACCAAAGATTCTGGAGTAGCGCTCTAAAATATTTCATTTTGCTATGGTAACTATGCGCTCCAATCGGCCATTCTGAGATCGATTGCTCATTGCTAGAGATGGGCGATACTACTTATTTTCATTTCTTTATGTTACGAGACCATCAATTTATGAAATGGTTCAACATAACATAATGAGCCAGAGAGAGAGTCGGTGTGCATAAATGATGCTTTTTACTGAAAATTATGATTTAAACAACGGAAACAGAGCTGGACGGTGAAAATAAATACAAAACGTATAGCAAAAGAAACCCCTCGACTTACTAACTTAAAACCACGGAAAAGTACTGCCTCCCGTACCAAACAAAAGACAATAAAAGTTGTGAGTCTTCCGGGGATCTGCTGCTCTAACTAAGCCTAAACTAAACTAAAAGTGTGGAACCCATCACCAGTCACCGCCAACTCAACGAATAAATCAATGAACAAACAAACACAAATCTGAACCCATACGGGCCAGCAAAAGAGGACAAAACGCCAACGAGAAGAACAAGGCGCTGCCGAAAGTAGCACGCGGTAGTGTTCCGCTCTGCTGCCGGGGACGAGACGGCCAGAGGAGGGGAGAGAGAGAGAGACGTAACGTCCTGAATGGGACGTCTTATATAGGCGAAGTCCAACCCCCGCAACACTGCTTACCAGAGCCACCTACAGGACGACAGGGAGAACAACAGCCCAAAAGGACAACAGCAGCAGACAATACCACAAGAGCGTAACAGATATGATACCAAGTACTACCAGGGTTAGTATCCCAATATCGATACCGATATCGATATTTTCAAAAGTTTTTTTTTAATACTGCAGATTTTTTTATCCACCACTAGATAAATGGCCTTAATTAAAGTTTAGCTCTATCATATCATTTAAAAGCATGAGGAAGTTACAATACTTATAAGCAAGGTGTTTTACACCCCTAAACTGCAACATACAACTTAGCCCACAGCAACTAATGTGGCCATCAATGTGCCACTTCACCTTATGTATGTGACTGAATATGACATCCCTTCCCCCCCAAAAAAGCGTACAGCGTGAAAGAAGTCAGTCATTAAAACATGACTTGATATCGATATTTTAACACCAGGGTCGATCCATATTAAATACCCCATCAAGATCGAAGTATCGATACTTTGGTATCGATCCGCACACCCTTATTCATTGCGCTCCAGTTAAGAAGGCAGATAAGAAGGTTCTTAAGACGTTGGTAAGAAGGGCATTAAGAAGGCGTCTGGGAAACACTCTTATCTTAACGCTTCCTCTTGGTCGACCTCTTCTTAAGAGCCTTAACTCGTTAAAAAGGTTCTTAACTGGGAAACCCGGCCTTTGTTTTTTGCATCAGCCGCGTTCCCATCGTTTCAATTTGTGCAGGTATATGAAATTCAGCGGAGGCGATAGTCGGCGCTAGCCTGGCTAGAAACGCTGCCACTAGGGACAGTTTCACTTTCGTTTTTTTTTAAGTGAAGCTGGAGCAACTGCGTTAGTCCAGAGCTTGCCTGTTCAACGTTGCCTGATAAGTAGAATAATCACTTTGCAGATGGTCAACTCTGATGTAACATCATGTTGTTGGTTAATAGGCCTACGTAATACGTTGTTCACATGAAACTTGGAATACACTACATTACTGACATATCTTTTGGATTATGTGTTCTGTTAGCTATATGAACACTACACAGCTTATTTCAATAAGTAGTATAGCAGGGCAGACCAACCGTTGTGGGAAGAAACCCACAGGGTTGAAGTCTGCCTCTCTTTTGATGATGCGTGATTTTCTGAAATGTCATTGGCTGCATGTGATTGTCCTTTGCCAGAAGCGAGTAGACATTGGTGTATTTGGTAGCTGCCCATAGAAAACCCAAAACTGCGTAGATCGTTTTTAAGCACATCCAATAGGCAGTCTAGCCTGTTGTCGGAAGAAATTGATTTTTAGATTTTTAGAAGATTAAAGGCTTATTACACGTATAGGTTTTGTGCAGATGTGCGCGTTTGTGAGATCTTTTGGCAGTGAAACATTTTCAAATGACAAAATGTTTGTCTCACAATGTTTAGTGCTCTATAACCACAAAAGACTTACAATTGCCAAAAGAACTATCGCCCCCAAACTTCGATCATTTCTGGATTCCTTTCTCACAGGAAAAACATACTTTTAAAAGACAAAATTGTACTTGCAAGAAAGACAAAGAAGTCTTAAGTTTTTAAACATACTTTCAGTTTTGTGGCTCGTTAATGCTTAAACTCTGAATGCTATGTGCTGTTAATGTAGGAACATTTGTGGAAACACCACGTTAATTAGACTAATAAATGCAGATTTTTTTGTTAAAACATTGCATTTTATGCAAAGTTTAAATTGGGCTGAAGTTTGGGTTTAAACCAACATACCTTGTGGGCAATCCATGTTTGAGCTATGAGGGCAAGCACAGTCAGTCATGAAAGTACTCACAGTCAGTTACCTGGAATAGTGGTAAAAGATTTTTGTTGTCATTATCACCTGTACTTCCATACAGACACAGACGATAATGAAATTACCGTCACCTAGCAAGGAACAACCAGTAGTTAAATAAGTTAAAAGAAGTTAAATACTAAAATAATCTCAAGGGGTTGTTTGACCTGTTGTCATGGTGATAAAAAACAAAAACAAAAAAAAGCACCCGCGGTGTCATTGTTATTACACGGCACAGCACAGCACACAGTGTACACAATGAAATTGACTGCATTTAACCCATCACACAAGTGAGCAGGAGGCAGAGATGACAGTGGCACCCGGGGAGCAGTGTGTAGGGACGGTATCATGCTCACGGTACCTAGTGGCACTACTGGTAGTTAGTGGATTAGAACCTGCGGCCATGAGTCCGATACCTTAAGCGTCAGCCCACCACTGCCCAAAAGACCATCAGATCACACCTATGTTTACCCATTTATTTACATAGTCCCACCGCAGAGGGAAACCACCCAGCAGCAACCAGAACATAAAATGCAGTATGATTCTTTCTTTTTTTTTGCGCTAACAGTTTTGTTGTACCCAATGTTGTGCAATGACAATAACATCTATTCTTTTTTATTTTATTCTGTTCTATTTTATTCTATTTTGAGTGCAGTGATGTTACACGTAGTTCACCCATGGTATTGATCTGTTTGTGGCTAATTGAAATGACAGGTGTGTGTGTGTCTTTTACATGATCATATACCACTATTAAAAAAATATCCAAAGATGATATCAGTATTAGTAGCATATAAAAACATTATACAAAAGTGTCAACTTATTGAGTACTATTTAAGGTATGAACTCATCAACCACAGGTAGCACTATATGTTCTACTATTAATCACATAGACATGCTGCAACATAAGCTCTGCATTCCCAAAGGCAATTGGCCATTCCTGGTCTGTCATCTTGCAGTCTCACCTGATCTATTGGTTTCTCATTTGTGTTTTCCAGGTATCCATTCCCTGCAGTACTTCTACACAGCCTCATCAGGAATCTCAGGTTTGCCAGAGTTCATCAGTGTAGGACAGGTCAACGGCATAGACATCAGTTACTATGACAGCAGCTCAAGGAAGGCGGTCCCCAAACAGGATTGGATGAAATTTGATCAGAACTACTGGTTGAAAGAGACAGAAGTGGCCAGGGAATATGAACGGGCTTTCAAAAAAGACATGGGCATTTTAAAAGAACGCTTCAATCAGACTAGAGGTAAGTTTTTTCTTGAAATGTGCCGTTCACTTGCACTTGTACATAGCCTAAGTCCTAATTTCACAAAAGGTCACATTTAATTTATTTGTTTATCATTTGCACCAGTATTTGTGTATCACAGTGACAACTTTGGTGTCATCTGTTGTTTTGCTCACAGATGTAAAGCTGTATCAAACTAATATTTCTCCTTCTGTAATTAGGGTGTTAATTCTAACTATGCATCTGCAAAGGGCCTGAAAGTATTTACTGTGGGTGTCATATTGTTGCTGTATATTCACACACACACACACACACACACACACACACACACACACACACACACACACACACACACACACACACACACACACACACACACACATTCATATAATCATGATCATCTTTATGGAATAGCTGCCTTTTCTCAGTTTATTACTTATCTCCTGACTGTGAGGTTCACTGCCACAACAAATTAAACATTTTCTGATTTTCTTTGGGTTTTGGACTAACTGATTCAGAACTTTAAGCTACAGTTTGTGTTATTTGCTATTTTCCTAATTCACCTCTTTACATTTGTATCTCAGAGGTGCAAGTTTTTCAGAAGAGGTATGGCTGCCAGTGGGATGATGAGACTGATGCCACTCCGGGTTTTGAACAGTTTGGGTACGATGGAGAGGACTTCATGTCACTGGACCTGAACAACCTGAGATGGATAGCAGTGGTGCCACAGGCATTGGCTACCAAAGACAAGTGGAACAGGATGGAGAATGCATTTGGATACAGGAAGAACTATTTCCAAAAAGACTGTGTTGAGTGGCTGAAGGAGTATGTTGGATATGGGAGCAGCACTCTGGGGAGGAAAGGTACAGCAGCACTCACCACACTGATGACAGCTGTTGCTACGGGCAGCTGCACTCATATTGTAGGACTTAAAGCTGCAGTTTAAATAATTTGTAATCATATTTGCTGGAACTGTGATAATTTCCTGTCAGTAGTACATGAAATATGCAATTTAGGAATAAATACCACCCATCTGACACCTCCTTCAGTCTGTAGCTGAATTTGCAAAATTATCACGTTCACATCGATTGGGAACATGTTGGAGCAAAGAGGGAGTGGTAGCCCCTGTCAAAAAAAGCTTAATTAGCATACCTGTTGCTATACAAATGCAGATTTTTTTTTTTTTTTTTTTTTTTTTTTTTTTTAATTAGTATTATTAGTATTACAGTATTATCTCTTTCTTTTTTTCCAGTTCGTCCAGAGGTGTCTCTCTTCCAGAAGGGCTCTACAGGAGAGCTTGTATGCCATGCCACAGGCTTCTACCCAGAGGGAGTGATGATCACCTGGAAGAGAGGGGGGGAAGAGATGCAGGATGATGTGGATGTAGGGGAGACACTGCCCAATGAGGATGGAACCTTCCAGAAGAGATCTGTGCTCACTGTCTCTCCTGAGGAGAGGCAGAAACACCAGTACAGCTGTGAGGTGGCACACAAAAGTGGAGAACCGACTGTTCTGATGTTTCACGAGGAAGGTGAGGAAGGTGGTTGGTGAGATGCCTCATACAGCTAATCAGAAACTGATTGTTGTGCATGGCCGCTTGAAGTGTGAACAACATCAATGGGAGACCACATGTAGTTTACAACTTTTAACAAAAACTTGTTTAAAAGAACTAGTTAGAAAAGGGTCAGTATTATGGAAATAAAACAAAATGTGCAAGTCTATTTGCTGTGGTGACAATATATTCAAATTATCCCCAAACAAATGGAGGAGAAAGCCCTTTGGTTCCAGACAAGGAATTCTTTTAAAATTAGGCCCATCAACCTATTATGTGTATAAATGCAGTTCTGTTAATTAAGCTGTGAGCAACTGTTGCAGTGTTGTTACTTTTTCACAAACAGTATGGTGCTTGAATTATTTTACCTGCATGCGAAATTGACTTTTAATGTTTTGTTATGTGTAATCATATTTGTCATATTTTTAACAGGAAACAGTCTTCCAGTCATTTTAGCTGTGTGCGTAATTGTGGCTGTTCTGCTTGTTGTGGGGATAGTTGCTGTTGTTATAAAGAAGAAGAAAGGTGAATTGCCTTAAACAATTTCTACATATTTTTGCAAAATTCTCTCTATATCTGGTGATGCTCTGGTATCCTAATGTAAATTTCAAAATCAATGTATTTATTTAGCACATATAAGAACTGCAATAGATGACAAACATTTTGTACAAAAAAAACAACAAGACCAAGCAAAACTGAACACATACAGATCTGTGAGATCATAAGCTAACATTTATTTATGTAAACAATCTAAACATTCTACATTGTTTACTTTTTACAGGATTCGAAAAGGCTCCCCGTGAGTACTTTTGCAAATATTTGCTTTTTTAATAAAACAAGAAACTTTAAATTATGATATCTTATGATTATACAAATGACATATAGTACCAAATAGGCTACATGTGCTGTAAAGCTGACATTAAGGAGTTTTTCATACATAGATTAATTTCTCTGGACACCACTTTAGAAGAAAATTACAGTCGTGTTTTTTATAGGACTAGTTTTGGAAAAGCATTTTTTTTTTTACAAAACACAGCCAAGAACATTTCAAACCAGAGGTCTGATTTCAAAATGATGATGTCACATTTTAACATTTTACAGTTAAACTTGTGAAACAGGAAAACTGTCTATAATTCAAATTTGTGAAGGGGGCTCTGCTGCATGTTATTCTAAACACGGCTCGCTGTTGCGTTCAAGAATTTCATCTCCCAGCGTCCCTTTAAGATTCCCTGATAATGGCACAGACTTCAAAACAAATTGCACATGTATTCAAAGATTGAGATTAGCAAGCAGCAAAGCTCGCTTCACAAATTTTAGTCGAAGGCAGTTTTCCTGTGTTTCACAAATGTAAACTTTGAAATGTTACTATTGACAATGTTTAATGACCTCTTCATTATTTCTAATTCAGGCATACAACTTCAAACGTTTTTGGCTGTGTTTTCCAAAACTAGCCTTACATAAAAGGCATCTCTACGTCACTTCTAAAGTGGTGTCCAGAAAAACTGACCTAATTATCAAAAACTCCTGAATGTCATCTTTACAACAAATATATCTGGTACTTTGTATCATTTTTATATTCCAAGATGTCCTGTATTTTTGCCCCTCCCTATATATACAGTATAAGTTTTACTTCATGGTTTATTTACAACCTAGTCTCATTGGAAGAATATTCCTCTGACAACATTTTTGCAGACCTGCCTATACGGTTCTTTCTGAGGAGGAAAATATTGTCCACCGACAAGAGGTGCTAAAGAGAGATTGGCGACTTTAACTTATTAGAACTAAATAAAACATATTTCTTACCATCACCTTTGAGTTATTAGGGTCATTCACTAAAACAAACTAAGAATCATTAATGTGGAAATGCTCATTTTTTGAAATGCAACGTTCCAAGAAAGTGGAATAAAGCTATGCAAAATGTAATCATTATCAGCAGATATAATTCACCACCAACCTGCCTTGCTTTACTGTCCAGGGTCGGTTGCCCTATGTTGGGGGTCTCTCGTGTTGCTTGCAATGGTAGGTGCACCTTCAATGTCCTCGCAGCAACCCATCTCTGTTTCTGGCAAGGGCGAGAGCAGTCGCCCCCACCTGGCCTCAAACCCAGGTGTTTTAGCAAACACGCACTCTCACTACAATGCCAAGAAGCCTCAATGACGACGACAATAACTATTTTTCTGGTATTTGTTAAGCTCTATGAGTTAGTCACAAATCTCTCTTCTGCCCCCTTCGTGGACATTTTTCCTCCTCAAATTTGTTCTCAGAGGTACGTCTAAGCATGGGGCAGCACAAGCAGAGGAACGTGCTTCCAATGAGACTAGGTTGGTTATTTACTGTATTATATTGTGTGAGTAATCTGACTGGTGTTCCTTTGTTTTGCCTTTATTAGAGTCTGACACCAGTTCTGATACATCCGAGTACATCATTAAATTAGCCTTGTAGGATCACCACTCCAACCACTGTAAGCACATTATGGTTTGTAATGTTTTTTGATAGGGGCCGCTACAATTAAAAAAACAAAATGCATTTTGGCCTATAAATACAGAGTGGACATTAGGAGTGCTGTAATTCTCCTTGTGCTAAACTTCATATCTACTTTGTACCAGTCTTTGTTGTGTTACTATATTGCTGTTACTTCATTACCATGTCTGGATAAGTTTGCTTGTATACAGTGTGTACATGTATAAGTCTGTAAGTACATGTTTTTATGTTGCTTATTAATAAGATATTGTCAGCAGCATAATATTTTGGATTATTTGTGTCATGCTAGCAGCAAACAGCACTGTACCAAAACTGCGACAGGACAAACCAACACATTTGTGTGATCGTTCTTTAAGAAGCAGGATGATTCCACATACACGATGGCCCAAAAATACCGGACATATTTTAAATGCCTATATCTTGGATTGTAAAAATGATACAGAGGGCCATATATATTTGTTGTAAAGCAGACATTCAACAGTTTTTGATTACTTTGGACACCTGGAAGTAAATTAAAGATGTCTTTTATGTAAAGGTAGATTGAAGGTTGAAATATTAGGGTGTTTTTACAAAATTGCAGAATGGTGCAGGCTCAAGGCAAGGTCTACTATCAACATCTACTAATCAACTGACTAATCAACTATGGGGAAAAAAGCAACATTTAAAGTTGTAACAAATGGTAAACTTGTAATTCATTTATTTTTTTATTAAATATGAAATGTTTTTGGTCAATATTTACCCCGTAGCTGATTAGACAGAGTAAAGGCTTACAACTCATTAAAACTGAATTTTTCAAAATTTCAATGGAAAACAAAATAATAGAAAATTTACTTCCTGAACCCGAATTCAATGTGGAAGGGGGCGGGACTGTTGCACTGTATAACCTGAAAGGTCTGATTTACTCACTGTTACTGTTTTGTTTTTCACATTGAATGTCATGATTTTAATTGTGTTTTTGTGGCTTTTTATGACTAATGACTAATGACCAACTGTTGAATTTTTATCATCTTGATGTGACTTGATTTGATGTGTTTCTTTCTTTATAATTATGAACTTTTCTTTTTCTTCTATTTTTATATATGTTTTAATCAGTTCTCCCTGATTATACAATGGTTGATGAGAACATGTGTGTGTAAGGTTCTGGATTCAAGGATGAATGAGTACAACAGACAGCTGTGGCAGGCAGCTGTGTCCTAGTGGTTAGGGAGTTGGACTTGCAATCGGAAGGTTGCCGGTTCGAATCCCACCCTACCCATGGTTGAGATGCCCTTAAGCAAGGCATCTAACCCCACACTGCTCCAGGGACTGTAACTGAAACCCTGTAAATATCTGGATAAGAGCTTCAGCTAACTGTAATGTAATGTAATGTAACAACAGAGGAATTTGCCCTAGCACAATTAAGGGTATATATTGTGGATAATGCTATGAGATTACATGTCATGTTTTGTCTTGTTTTGATGGTCTCAATGTGAATGTCATACTGGTCTCTGTCACGTTATTCTAATAAAGATCTCAGATCCTAAGGTTACTAGTTAAGGTCTCCAGCCCCCCTGCCCCCAAAATAACACCTCATGGTGTGCTCTCAACAAAGGACCAAGACTGGGTATTTAAAGGAAAGATGGGAAAAACATCTTTGAGTTGTCTTTCACCTGTGACACTCCCACATACTGTGTTTCTCTCTATCTCCCTCTCTCTGTATTTCTCTCTCACTCTCTCTTGTTTTGGGTTTTGTTTGATTTCCTTTATACAGTATATCTGGTTTATTTGGTTTGCAGTGAATCTTTGTGGTTGCATTACGGTGAATCTTTGTGGTTGCATTACGGTGAATCTTTGTGGTAATTGTAACATGCATGGTTAAAAGGCACCTGGTTAATTAACTGTTCATTCATTTACCATTTATACATATCTCCTCATGTGCCATACCATTACTGTAGTATTAGCTGTTATGCTGTATGGTGATATTAGAGGTAACTTAAATATTTCATGGAGTCAGGTAAATAGTATTACTCTAATGTTCACCATCCTAATGCATATGCCTATGGTTATTCTATGCCATAAGTCCAGAACATGCGACAACCTTCTTCGGTTCTCAGTTCAGTCAGTGGTCTTAGAAATGTGACACATCTGTGCAATGGCGAGTAAATTTTTATTACAGTAATGTGTTCATAAATATATACCATATATTTATATGCCATGAATAATTGCTATGCAGACTGTAACTATAACACATTTAGAGTGGGTTTTTAAGTCATTCTTAAAATTGAAGATCAGAAGGAGCATGAAGAAATTTCCCCATTTAAACAGTGTATATTTTCCATAGTGCTTACCTGTCAGTGCTTCACCTTCACCTCTCTAGCTCACAACTCTCCTCACCGTTCCCCTCCCATCTATCAATCAAATCATTATTCCCAAGATTTCCTTTGTTGTTTTCCTTTAGAGAGTCCAGCCTTTGACAACTTACTATGTCAAATTGGGGTGCTCGCTATTGTCCCATCGTAGCCCTGAATAAGAGAATGTGAAACTGTGCTAAATTAGTAGGCTTAATAAAAGTCAGACCAAATGTGGATTAAAGAGAAGGTGAATTTCAACACAGGACTTTAGTCTAGTCCACAGCTCATAAATCAGATCAGGTAGGATATGATTTAGGTGCTGCTGTAAAAAAATGGGTGTGAAAGCTATGGGACACATGGATGTTTGGCATAAAGCCTAACTTCACCTTCATATGTGCAAACACACTGCTGTAAACTACCTGTTGTTGCAAAAAAAAAAGAATTATTTTGCTGAAAATGACAAATGCATGTGACAATTTAGATAGGCCACCATGCAACCTATAGGCTTCCACCGTGCAATGGGCCGTGTATGTTCTGGCTGAAAGGGTTCAGGTACTATCAAAGTTTGTCTTGGAGCAAGGCACACTCTGCTTGATGACTTCTGGCCCAATCAGAACCAAGATAACAAAATTTCCTCAGCTGTACCATCACATTGCAGAATCACATCCTGACATGGTTAGTTAATACGTAATGGCTGAAATTTGGGTACATGCTAAGCCCAAAATAGACAAAAGTACTGAAAATGTCAGTGAATGTATATACATACATTAAAATGTAAATATTCAGTTTGGCTCCCATTTTCTGAGTCATTCACAAATGTCAGATGCGTGTAACAAAGGAACATGATACAAGAAGCAGGATGAAGTGAAAGCAAAAGCCAGTGTTCCTCACAGAAATGTTGATGATAGAGGACAAAGACCAGACCGACAACTTATATAAAGGTAGCAGTTTATGATACACAAAGCAGGGGGAGCAGGTTGAGACAGGTATACAAGGTTTCAAAGGGAGAGAGGAGGGGAATAATCAGGTCATGTACGAGAGACTGGAGAATTGAGAAAGTGTTAGGTCATGAAAATGCAATACACTGAATGAGCTCATTAAAATAAAACTCCAAATTCATGCCATATTAAAACTTTACATTTAGATGCTGCTGATTTAAAGCAAATTTGAAGCTCACATTTGATATCCCACAAACTCTAATGTGGTATTATATTTTTATGAATGCTATCGCAAACAAGTGAACCTATTGATGTAAAAGATAGTCAACAATTCAAGTCATTGTGAACTACTGCTGGGTCTTAACTGGGATCTGGTCAGAATCCCTCAGAGAGGCCGCCAAATGTTTTGGAGACACAAGGCAAGCATTTTTACACAGCACATACTAACACTAAAAACTATTATTAAAAAGTATATATTTAAAACATAACACATAATAAAAACAGGTCTGAGATCTGAAAGGTTAAATCCATTATATACAAACATGAAAAATAAAAGATCATAAAGAATGCTTAAAAGACCACAGTCTTGTAAAAGACACACAAAATTGTAAATTTAGGTAGTTGAGAGCTGAGAGTTGATCAGATTAGTGTGTGCTGCTGAAATGTATGTAAAGGTAATATCGTCTCAATATGTGTTTTTTAAAACAGTTTTTATGATGTTGAATTTACATTGGGCAATTCATAACATTGTTAGTTCAGTGTGTGTTTGAAATATTTTAATAGAAGCTTATGGACAGAAAAAAAACTTACAGCTCTGTGTCAATCCCCTTCTGATGCCCCCTGGTGGCAAAGCACTCTCTTTGAACACGTTTTTCCTGATATGCTAACATAACTGAGGTCTTCCTGTGCTAGCCTGTGCTGTGCTATGCTGTCTTGGTGATGACTCCAGTCACGTGAGCCACCTCACAGCGGAGCTGCCTGTTCTTGCCCTCCGCAGGTACGACTGTGAGTACAGCTTCCTTCCCACTGGGCAGTGTCTTTCCCACTACCACATCCTCCTGCAACTCCTTTCCACCCATCTTCCAGATCATGATCAGCTATTTGGGGTTTTCACTTTTTTCCACAATATACAAATTCAACATTAATATTTGCACAAGTGTGCATAAAAACCTACCAAAAATTGCCAAAACTAGTAGACATACTCTCTAGTCAGTGTAAGTCAAGCTTTGCAAAAATGTTAAAATCTTTTACAGTATTTCTCGATTGTTTACACACGTTTTCTGAAAGCATGCCTCAATCTCAGAACTCACACAAACACACACAAATCAGAAAACACACACACACACAATGAGCAAAACCCCTAAATTCTCCTGCAAAATGAAACTTTACATTCAAAATAATGTTATTTTTTCTCAAAATACGATTTTGTTGTTAAATGACACACAAACCATCATATCAATAGACATTTAGAAGAACCAGTGACACCCTTATGTGCATAATGTAAAGCACTATGATGAATGGAAAACACTTCTCCATTCATAAAGGCCTTCTTTGTTTAGTGTTACACTACAGACAGTATATACATAAGACTGTTGTACAATATTTTAGAATATTGTTTTTATACTCAGAACACACAAATACATGGCAACAAATATATTTTATTTTCCCTACAAAAACAATGTACAAACTGTGCATCCCAACCAACACAAAACTGCACCTTGTCTACATACAAAACAACAGAATGATTTATTGTAGCCTATACAGTTACAAAAAAAAAAAAAACTATGCTGCATCCTCTCTTCTGTTTCGGTCTGGCCACAGCACCTCATCTACATCACATGCAATGTTTTCCCTGGTCAAGCAGCATGGGAAATATCGCCTAGCATGGTGAATCCATCCATAAAAAGCATTAATTGCTATATCTCCACATGCGCCTTCCATAGCTTGAAGAAAGGGTACACGCATTTGTGGATTTTGGTCATACACTTTTGTCTCCAGGCACAAAAAAATCCTTAACTGGGTTGAGGAATGTAGAGTGAGAGAGTGAGAGACTGTGGATGCATTCAAATGTCAGTTGTTTGAATCCACTGGTACTGACACTGCTGAATAATTGAATTGTAAATACTGACAACATAAAACATAGCAAAATGCATATCTCGTGGTGCATTTTATCTGTTTTTTTTTTCCTTAGCCCGTCACAATTTGGCAGGTATTAGCCTACTTTAATCTGACTTACATATTGGTATAGTGAAGGGGAGTGGAAGTCATCTCACCTGGCTTTGAACACCAGTGGTACCAAACATTTTGCCAGGCTTATTGGAATAGCAGTCAGAGCACACCCACAACCCTAGTGACGGCACTCCATCACACGCTAGATGTTCGAAACACAATAAACTTAATTTTACCGTTAGCATGGTTAGTTGGTATGATGAACTGGAAAGATATTAATTTTGTGGAAACAATCACATCTAATCAGCTATAAAAGTAGTTTTACATTCTAATTTTAAATTTAAAGTCAGGAACATGGAAAGTAAATTACATCTCTCATGCTCTCTATTTTTAATACGATAAGTTGCCAACAAATTGTTTGATGCTTAGCTTTGACCTTAATGTTGAGTTTTATTAATGTTTTTCAAAATTATACTTTTGTGTAGCCTTATATAGGCCTAAGAGGTCTTTACTTTGCTAAAACATTAGGCTGTCTTTAAAATCAGAGTCTGCAGAGAACAGGGACAAAGACAAACGATAACTTGACACCAGATGCCACATACAGGCAGCAGAGAAGAAATGCAAAAGCCAACATGATCTGTGAGGATAGGACCATCTTTCATCCAGCCTGATAAACCAGCTTGTTTTTAGCCATCTAAGTCTATCTGAATCATGTGTGCTACATGCCACCTTTGAGGGTTTACTGACATGCACCACAGAGGTGGCAGCAGGGATAGTTTCAAAAAGAAGTGCACTTTGTTTATGCCCTCTATTGCAAGTCTAAAAAGTGTGTGTGTTGGCAAGGAGTTTACGATACGATATATCACGATACAATTCTATCACGATATTGCGATACTGGGTATACTGCAATATACACTGTCAGTCAATGAAAACGCATCAGACAACTTTCTTGTACTTTTTTACAAAGAATCGATTCCAACCATATAAACGAGTACAAATGCACTTGTTTGGTCATAAGAGAGTGGGATGACCACTCGGATGTTTACAATTTCCGCTTCAGTGATCAGCTGTTACAAAATCATGTGTTTTTCCTGTCTCGTCGCCATCAATGCGTTTTCATTGACTGTCAGTGTATATGCAGCTTAGTGCATTATGTTATATCAACATAACAGTAACTCAATTTATAACTCAATTCATTTTATTATGGTAGTGAAAAATAAACATCTGGGGGTAGCTGCCATTACAACAAAAATATCTACTCTCTTACGCAAACTTAACAAACTGAACCAGTGGCCACATGTCAAAAACATAAAGTGCATACATTTTTGAAAAATAAACTACTGGAGACACAGCCGTAATATAGGAACATAAAATAGTTTAAACAATGTTTTTAATTTGATTAAAAATCGATTTTTGGAGTGGGAAATCAATGTCAAAATCATCATCAAAATCCTAGTCATTTTGGGGTAACTGTGACCACAGAGCAGGACTGACCCACATCTGAAGTTTTACACCTGTATAAAAACAGAGAGAAGAATTTTGAATAACCTGTAGCTTGTCACAGGACCTTTTTTTAGAAGGCCTGTAAATAGGGCATTAGTTTACAAAGAACACAAAGTACTTGTGCATGTAGGAAGAGCACCTTAGGGAGAAACTATAGCTATTACACCTACCCCTACACTATCTATAATCAAGTAAATAGTTCAGGCTGTTAGTCCCTACTCCCAGGTGTAACACGCACAACTGGCCGCTGACTACAGCAATTCACGCAACCTCATGTGAGCTGTACAGGACAGAGCAGCTGAGGGGATGGCCAACTGGAGCCGTACAGACAGATGCTCAACAAGGGTTAACCTGAACCAGCCGGCTACCGTTACAGTGACTGGGGCTGCTGGGGCCGTTTACATGATCCACTCAGCAGCACCTACCTACCGCTTTCCCCCATGGCTTTCACCATGCCACCAACACTATCTATAGTCAAGTAAATAGTTCAGGCTGTTAGTCCCTACTCCCAGGTGTAACACGCACAACTGGCCGCTGACTACAGCTATTCACGCAACCTCATGTGAGCTGTACAGGACAGAGCAGCTGAGGGGATGGCCAACTGGAGCCGTACAGACAGATGCTCAACAAGGGTTAACCTGAACCAGCCGGCTACCGTTACAGTGACTGGGGCTGCTGGGGCCGTTTACATGATCCACTCAGCAGCACCTACCTACCGCTTTCCCCCATGGCTTTCACCATGCCAACAACATGCATCTCATCCAGGACCACTGGCAAGCCTTTGCAGTTTCCTCCAACATTTCCTTAATTAAAATAAATACATAAAAATACAAGACACTTGCACATGTGGGGAGAGCACCCATTGTACCACACTTCAGGCTTTCCTAACTACAGCCATTACAATTATCCATACACTATGTGGGACACATCCTCAGCAGTGTACCTCAGGATCCACGGGTGTTTCGGGCCTTTATTCACTGTACACCCTCCCCTGAGGCGGCCCCACTAAAGGTGATCAATTCTTTAGCGTGTGTCCACAGTTTAGCTACCTGCTACCCAAATTTCCAAAATGTACCTCCACAATTCATTTACAACCACCGTTTACTTCCAAAAATGTACTACTTCCTGCTCATTATCAACTATTTGCACCAACGCATAAAAATATATAAATTAATTAAAAAACAAATAAATAAATAATAATAAAATCTCATCTCCTACACCGCGCCCGCCCGACTCCCAAAGTTTTACTTACAAAATTAGCCACAACCACAATTTACTTCCAAAATGACCTGCTTACTTACTAATTAGGACTTGTTATCGAATATTTGCACTTTACCACCATTTTACCACAGATACTATCACTTTGCAGTCATTAACACATACGCCATTACACAAACGACACTGCCAATGCTATTTCTAAAGACGATTCTACCCATTGACTTACCATTCGATGTATTCACCTCTTGAATCTAATGGTGTCTAATGCTCAGCTATCCCGTGTTCCATACACCGCAAAACCCCGGGAAACTTGGCCACTCTGTATCCCAATACACCGCACGATCCCAGAGAGCCTGCTTCTAAGCTGCCCATGTGTGTGATGGCTGCCATTAGGCTCGTTCGAGATTCCAGTCCGCCCGTCTGCAACTGGCTGCATACGTCAACGAGAATTGCTGGTCACAGCAGGGGTGGGCATTAAATGAGGAAAATAAAGTCGAACACAAATCCTAACGAGACTGAGCTCGCGCCTCCCCGATCATCGTAGCAGATGACACACAAGTCATGTGTGGAGAGGGAGGGCGGGGGTTGTAGTCCTCTACAGTCTATGGTTGTAGTGGGGTGTACTGAGAGTTTAATTGAAGTCGAGTCTTTCTTATTGTTTAGATTAACATTGGAACAAAACGAGTTGCCCCAAAGTGCTCCACAACACAAACATGAAAACTAAGACAGCAAAACCATGAAACAAAGACCATAGGTAGGTATATAACACGGACAATGAAATAGAAATGGGATTAATAATTAAATAAATAATGGGCCGGGCTTGACAGCGTCAGATAAACCATCAGAACAAGGTAAAAATAAAGAGAAGAGATATATCTTCAAATTGGAGTACAATAACGTACACTTTAGATGACAAGTCCAGTCGGGGAGCACCGGACAATGCACCTGCACAGACGTCAGTGAACTTTTAACCAACCACGGCAAAGTAGCGTCACCGAGGAGGCGTTAGCTAGCCACTTGCAGTTGTGTGGAGGCAACTGCAAAGGTCTGTACGATTTGTCTGTAAGCGTCATGCTCCCGCGAGTTTTCGGGTCATGTGTCATGGTCGCATTGTTGTGACAACTCGTGACAACCTCACACATTTCGGGCATGTCGGACACAATTTCTAACCACAATGCAACATTTTCAGCGTCAGGCTGCAAACGGATGCAAACGCATGCAAACGTCTAGCTCAAGTCAAATGCGGCAATTTATAAGCCTCTTTCTTCTTCTGTGTTTCTATTGACCCACTAAACGCACTATTGCCATCTGCTGGTCTGGGGTGCCCATCCTTATCTGCACAAACAGCCCTAGGTTGCACTAATCTCCACCTCCTCGGTAGCACACTGGCTAAGGCACTTGACCCACACCTGGAGGGCCCGGGTTCGAATCCCTCCACCGCCCCATTCAAACATGGCAACCCTACTGCTTACCCCAGGCAGAGACCGCCCTTCTCATCCAGATCCAATTACTAGTCCTAGCTGCTTCCTCTGACATCTCCCTAACAGTTTTACGTAGATTCTTACCACCAACCCCAAGCTCCCCTAGCAATGAAATGACTGACCTCCCTACAAACCCTCTACAACCCACTTCTACTGGAAATACTCTTGCCTTCCATCCTTTCTGCTCTGCTTCCAATCTCAACTCTTCATACTTAAGCTTTTTCCTCTCATATGCTTCCTCTAGGGAGCTCTCCCATGGGACAGTGAGTTCAATAAAATACACTACCTGTTGGCTGGTCGACCAATAGACTATGTCTGGCCTCAAGTTAGTGGTAACTATTTCTTGAGGGACCACCAACTTTCCACCCGCATCTACCAGCATCTGCCAGTCCTTTGCTTCCTGTGTAGTACTCCTTGACTTTACGGCTCTCTTACTTTTCTCACCCTCCCGCACAAACTGGATGCCTTTTTTATGACTACCTTCTGCATTTACCTGCTGCCTCCTCATCTCAATTCCTGCTGCTAAGCATTTTAATACTTGGTTGTGACGCCATGTATAGCGACCCTGTGCCAAGCTAACTTTACAGCCAGATAGTATATGTCTTAATGTGGCTACACCTGAACAGAGTGTGCATGACGGATCCCCATCAGTCCAGATTCTCAGGTTATCTGGCGATGGGAGCACATCGTACGTTGCTCCCAATAAAAACTTTAGCCTGTTAGACTCCATACTCCACAAATCCCTCCAAGTAACCTGTTTTCTCTCTACTCCCTCCCAATTCAACCACTGGCCCTGCTTTGCTAGTGACACAGCTTTTACCTGTCTACTAGCTTCTTCTTGCCTGCGTATCTGCTCTACAACCAATCTCCTTTTCTCTTTCTGATCTGCCTTTCTCCACATTGGCTTCCCTGATGTACGCCCCAAGCCTCCCCGCCCAATCTGGACATTTCCCATTATCTCTCCATGTCTAAGGGCTGCCTCTGCCTCCTGCACTGCTACCTTTGGTTTCCACTTTCTCCCTTTGCTCGGGTTAGGAGCCAGACCACTGACTATCCTGTCCTTGCTCCCTGTTAACAACAGCTCTGTCCTAACCTTAGCACACTTAAATTCCTCTACCAGACTATTTATTGGCAGCTGCAGTATGCCCTTCCCATACAGAGCTACACTGCTTAGGCACCGTGGAACCCCTAACCACTTTTTAACGTATGAATTAACCACCCTTTCTAGCTTCTCTACTTTTGATAATGGTACTTCATACACTGACATGGGCCACATTACTCTAGGGAACAGTCCAAATTGCATGCACCACAATTTTAGCTTTCCTGGTAGCCCTGACCTGTCAATTTTTTCCAATCCCTCCACCACGTCTTTTCTTAGCTGCTCTTCCTGCTCTCGATCACTCAGGTCTGCATTATACCACCTCCCCAGGCTTTTCACTGGTCTCACCCTGATGGATGGGATTTCCTCACCTTCCACCGTGAACTTCTGCTCTACCACTTTTCCCTTGGTGACTGAGATACTCCTTGACTTACTAGGCTTTATCCTCATCCTCGCCCACCAGAGATTTGTATTTATCCTTTCTAACAACCTTTTTGTACATGGCACCGTTGTTGTTAACAGAGTCATGTCATCCATGAAAGCTCTAATTGGCGGGAGACGCAGTCCCTCCCGACGCCTTTCCCCTCCCACCACCCACTTAGAAGCTCTTATTACCATTTCCATTGCCATTGTAAAAGCAAGTGGTGAGATCGTACACCCCGCCATAATGCCTACTTCTAGCTTCTGCCAGTCTGATACAAACTCCCCTGTACCTATACACAATCTAATATCTTTAAAGTATTCCTTCATTATATTCACAATCTCAACTGGCACTCTAAAGTATTCACAAGCACTCCAAATCCGACTATGCGGCACCGAGCCAAAGGCATTTGCTAGGTCCAAAAAAACTACATGAAGCTCCCTACCCTCTTGCTTTGCTGTCTGAATTTGGTGCCAAATTACACTAGTGTGCTCAATGCATCCAGCAAAACCTGGGATTCCTGCCTTCTGCACTGTTGTGTCAATTAACCCATTCTTTTCCAAATACTGCACAAGTCTCTTAGCCACTATACTGAAGAAGATTTTCCCCTCCACATTAAGCAAAGAGATCATTCTAAACTGGTCTATTCTAACAGACTCTTTTTCTTTTGGAATCAACACACCCCCTGCCCTGCACCATGCTGTTGGAATGCTCTGCTTATGCCACACAACCTTAAACAACTTCCACAGAAACCTAAGAACCCCTGGGGCATTCTTATATACCTGATATGGCACCCCATTAGGCCCTGGAGCTGATGACGCCTTAGCTTTTCTCACCACAGCCTCTACCTCTTTCCACCTAGGTGGCACAACATCCATCTGACTTTCTATCTCCCCCAAAGGTGGCATGTCAGGCGGAAAACCTAATCCTCCCTCCCTCCCTGGATCTGAATGAGTTTTCCTCAAGTACTCCTCTACTTCCTCTTTTGAGGTTCTCAATATCCCTCCCTTTTCCTGATTAAACAACCCTTTCGTAAACTTAAAGGGGTCCTTATAAAACAGTGTTCTTACCCGCTCCTTCTCTTTTCTCTTCCTTCTAAGATTCTCAGCTCTCCTAAGAGTTGCTAACCTACATCGTAACTCTTCCTGCAGGGCATCTATACCTTCTTTCTCCTCAATTGTGGCCCTTTTCCACTGTTTTCTTAGCTGCCTCCTTCTTAACACCAATTCACGAATGTCTTTCTGGCGTCTCGACTGACAATGTTGTGCTGGCTCCCTTTTCCTTCTATCACTACTTCCAAACCTATCTAAGCCATAACTATAGATCACTTCCCCCATCCGTTCCAACTTTGCCATGGCTGTCCCTTTTAATCCTTCTAACACCATTGCCAAGTCTCTGTCTACGGACTCCCAAGTCATCTTATCTTTCGCCTGTGGCCAACTAACCCTAGCTTTCTGCTCCCAGGCTTTCTCCCTTTTTGACTGGCTAGGCTCTCTTTCTCCCTCAGTCCCTCTGACCTCCTCCCTCTCTTCCAAGACTGGGTTTCTGATATCCTGCGAACTGTGGTTTTCTACCTGCCGCTGGACTTCAGCCGACTTACTCCGCAGACTTCTTAGAAAGTACTGCTCAATGCGGTTCCCCTGTCCCACTTTTCCTCCACACCCCTTCTTCCCCTGATGGATTTTAAGGCCCCTCACTGTTGTAATCTTCTGCCAGCCACAGGAACAAACCTGTACTTTCTTTTCTAATTGTTCTCTCATTACTCTTTCACTACTTTCTTCTTCCCTTTCAATTCTACCGGATAACCCCACCTCACCATCCTCCCTTAAGTCGCTCGACCTTCTCATAGTCATTTCCGTTCCAGTGTCTAAAGCCGTGAATCCTGCCTGTGAGTCATCTTCCACCCCTACTCTCGCTGACTCTAGGGGTATATCTCTTGTATTAGACGTAGCAAAATGTGGACATGGCTCAGGACATGGCTCAGATTATATAGATTAATGCGTGGACACGTTTTGTGGCATCCTACTGTGTCAGGAAGGGACAAACGTTCGCAATGTTTTTTATTACTTAAGTAAGCTATAAAAGAAAAAAGTTATTCTTCCTCTACCCCAAAGTTGAGGAGGGGATGATGAAATGAAAGCGAACAGCCAGCCAACCCAGGGTACCAGCATTTTTTACCTGCATCTTGGCAGCAAATCTGACATTTCAAGTTCACATGTGGGTTGGGTTTCATTGGGCTTGTGTGCAAGCATTATTCAACTATGTTGACATGTAGGCTGCTTGTGTAAGGTCAGAGGCACTTTAGGTTTTGTTTTCCCCGTCAGTGGGGCATAATGAGCTTGTACTGGAAGTAACGCAAAACCAGCTGGACTGGATTTTAGTGTAATCAAAACAGGATCATGACATGCAGCAATTTTTAGAAAAGCTTGTTGCACACCTCTTTTGGTTGGAAATCGTTGGAAAAGACCCAGATCGTCAATCAGAAACTTAAGAAAGGATCCTGCACACTGAAATGGTCAGTGTGCAGGATACTTTCTTAAGAAAAATGCAAACATACCCTGACTAACCACCCAGAAAGCAAACATGTTTCTGACCACAATAATTTTTTGCAATGTTTGCGCATGTTATTTGATTTGTTTCAGGGTTTTTTTTTTCATCCACTCTGTATACTTTGAATACATATGCAATTTATTTGAGTACATAGTGTTATAAGGGTCACCAACACCAACTACCTATAAGAAATATGAACATCTTTAAAAAAAAATCTCTAGATAATATGTAAAGCTCCTGTATATGCATTAATATTCTATATGTGATGCCATTTTTCTCACTGCTCTCTTGCTCCTCACCACCATTTCTTGCAAATGGCATTTACCCATTTTTTGCTTATTACATTCAAATGTACTTTGAGAATACTGTAATGTGCACCTGAATCAGTATGGCAACCCCATGAAAACACCTATGCCACACTCACTGGCCACCAAGCGTGAACAGAGTGGCAGATGTCAGGGTTTAAACACAGTACCTTTGGGCCAGCAGTTAAGCAGTTAGAGGATAACCTACAGTTCATCATAAAACACAGCAACACAAAAAACAAGTATAGATATAGTGTTTAAAATGTTTAGTAGAAACAACAATGCACATCAGTCCTCTCAAAAAGACTCTGAGAAAAAGATAAATGTTAATCAAAACAATGAATATACAAAACTGAGCAACTGTTTTTTATGTATTGTTGAAGCACAACCCCCCACCCAACCCCACTCAAGCCCAAGCCACTTGCATTGTAAATGTTGCAATGTAAAATGTAAAATGCAATGTGCAATGTAAAAAAAAAACTCAACTCCAAAGCCTTCAGGAAATACAGACCAGGCTTCTATCATTTCTTGATTAGAACACACCCTCTCAACAAGCTTGGAGGGTGTTGGTTACCACCAACAGAGACAAGTACGAGCAGGAGCAGGAAGAAATGCATCACTTTGCAGATTGGCATTTCCAGTAAGTGTGGCTTAAAGCAGGCCAAGGCCAAAAGTAACATCAGGCCTGATGTAACATCAGCATGTCGGTGGCTATTTTTCTTCTCTCTTTCCCACCCATCTCATCTGCAGGTGAGTTTTTTATGTTTGTGTCTGTGGTGTAGCGATACGTAGAGTATGCCTGTGGCAGTGTGCGATGTGGGTCTTCCTTGAAGCTGACACTGTTTAGATTTAATGGCTTAAACTCACAAACAAAAAGGATCTTGTTCTGAGCATCACCTTACGCACTTTTCAATGTAACACTGTTTTGATGCCTTAGACAAACTGTACATTGAATATTTTTAGACACCACATACTATACCACAATGTTTATAATAGGCGCCTGACTACAGAATAAGAGACTCATTTGTTCATACGTTGTTGACCTGAAAGTTGTAATACACTAAATTACTGACGTATCTCTTCGATTATGTGTTCCGTGATGTGCCCAGTGAACGCAGGGTTAGTCAGACAGGTTTCTGCCTTCAGTATGCACGCCCATTTAGACAAACACATATTATGTGTTCTCTCCTGCGCACCCCGCTCGCCTTTCAGTGGTTCATGTAAATCACGTGATCGTCTAAATCACATGGGTAATAACACCTTGTGTGTCTCTCTTTGTCTCTCTCTCTGCCTCCGCCTGCCTGCCTGCCCCCCCCCCCCCTCTCCCTCTCTCTCTCTCTCTCCCGTTAGTGCTGTGGTAATTCTTAGTGGTAATTTATAAAAAAAAAAATTAATTCAATTGTAAATTCAAGTGTCAATGGCCTTGTTGCCAAACATGTTGTAAACTGTAATACTAATATACAAAAATGAAATCAGTTTATACTGAAAAGTATCTATAAGTAAACACCCTCCTCCTCCTCTTTCTCTTACACACACACATTCTCTTTTCTTTCTTGACATTTCTTCTGCACATATTCATAAAACTGAGTTTAGCAAGAATTGTGCCACTGATGACCGTACACTGTTTTTTTTTAGGTTAACCATGTCTCAGTAAGAAAGATCTACATTAAAATTAACATTATATGAAGCTACAATAATGTAATTGAGACGTTTTTAAGCTGAACTATCTTTGTAGGAAAATACAAACTGAGGTGGGGAAAGACTGCCTTTGCTACATAAAAAGCCCTGTTATGTAAGCGTATGTGT
This sequence comes from Coilia nasus, assembly GCA_027475355.1. Classification (NCBI taxonomy): domain Eukaryota; kingdom Metazoa; phylum Chordata; class Actinopteri; order Clupeiformes; family Engraulidae; genus Coilia; species Coilia nasus. Next base: position 28,967,050 of record CM050211.1, read on the forward strand.
TCCATGCAATTACTAAATCAGATTATTCTTGTTAGCTAACTGTTCATCCATGTAGACGTGCCAGTGAATAAAATCACCTGCTTTAACTTCACATGTAATACTAAATATACAATAGGACCTTTACTTTTTGAAGCTGGGGTTTTCCACCTCTGAATAACAGGTTCTTGGGTGGTTTTCTTTTAGGTAGCCGAGATACAAGGAAGAAATTGGACTGGTAGTTTTACATTCTAATTTTAAATTTAAAGTCAGAAACATGCAAAGTAAATTACATCTGTCATGCTCTCTATTTTTTAATTCGATAAGTTGCCAACAAATTGGTTGATGCTTAGCTTTGACCTTCATGTTGAGTTTTATTAAAGATGTACTTCCACAAGAAACCGTTTAGTACTTGCTCTTTTGAAATATGATAGGTCACCCCAAGTTGCATATGCATGCTGCATATCAAAATGTTTTTCTACCCCCGTTTTCTATATCAGTCAAAAGAAGACAATAGGCAGAAAAACGACCCAATGTGAAAAGGGCCTGCAGCGTGACGTAGACGCGCAAATGCATATAAGACAAACTGACCGAATGGCCTTTAAATGATGTTAGCCTGTGACTGACTCGCATAAGATTAGCAGGCTAGTTGAATGACTGAACTGCATTTAGCCGGGCACTTGCACTGTTTTGTCATTATTACCATTCTGAAACGTTCATTGACAAACATTGTGCCATCTCTCCTTCCTCTTCGGATTCAGGATCAAACACATAAGGCTGTATCTCCGAAGACATTCTCTGTGCAGTTTTAGCGCTGTCAAGTTGACTTTTCCACTTTACCTTACTCTGCTATCAAGTTGACTGTTGGGCAAAGGAAGCTGCAGGGAGCGTGTCACGCCTCTGGTGAAATCGTGTCGTTCTCCCGGCCCCACCCCCTCCACCAAACTAAAACAGCCCGAAACAGAAGCACTAGAACATTTTTTTCATCAAAACCAGCGCACAGGGCAATTATTAATACTAGAGAACACCGCAAAATTAATGAAAACACGATGGAAGTACACCTTTAATGTTTTTCAAACTTATACTTGTGTGTAGCCTTATATAGGCCTAAGTAGTCTTTACTTTGCTAAAACATTAGGCTGTCTTTAAAATCAGAGTCTGCAGAGAACAGGGACAAAGACAAACGATAACTTGACACCAGATGCCACATACGGGCAGCAGAGAAGAAATGCAAAAGCCAACATGATCTGTGAGGATAGGACCGTCTTTCATCCAGCTGATTAACCAACGCTGAGCTATGCTTGCTTTTAGCCATCTCAGTCTATCTGAATCATGTGAGATACATGCCACTTTTGAGGGTTTACTGACATGCACCACAGAGATGGCAGCAGGGACAGTTTCAAAAAGAAGTGCACTTTCTTTATGCCCTCTATTGCAAGTCTAAAAAGTGTGGGTGTTGGCAAGGAGTTTACGATACGATATATCACGATACAATTCTATCATGATATGTTGCGATACTGGGTATACTGCAATATACACTGACAGTCAATGAAAATGCATCAGACAACTTTCTTGTATATTTTTACAGAGAATCGATTCCAACCATATAAACAAGTACAAATGCACTTGTTTGGTCATAAGAGAGTGGGATGACCACTCGGATGTTTACAATTTCTGCTTCAGTGAATTGGTGATCAGCTGTTACAAAATCATGTGTTTTTCCTGTCTCGTCTCGTCGCCATCAATGCGTTTTCATTGACTGTCAATGTATACGCAGTTCAGTGAAAATGTAAAAATACAGCTGAATTACCAGTTGCTGTTTATGATCTGGAAAGTCTTGCATCTTATCAGAACTGAATTAAATCAACATAACAGTAACTCAATTAACTCAATTTATAACTCAATTCATTTTATTATGGTATTGATCTGGGGGTAGCTGCCATTATAACAAAAATATCTACTCTCTTACGCAAACTTAACAAACTGAACCAGTGGCCACATGTCAAAAACATAAAGTGCACACAGTACATTTTTGAAAAATGAACTACTGGAGGACAGAGCCGTAATATAGGAACATAAAATAGTTTAAACAATGTTTTTAATTTGATTAAAAATCGATTTTTGGAGTGGGAAATCAATGTTTTTGCAATGTTTTTTAAAAGGCCTGTAAATAGGGCATTAGATTATATAGATAAATGCGTGGACACGTTTTGTGGCATCCTACTGTGTCAGGAAGGGACAAACTTTCGCAATGTTTTTTATTACTTAAGTAAGCTATAAAAGAAAAAAGTTATTCATCTTCTACCCCAACATTGAGGAGGGGATGTGATGAAATAAAAGCGAACAGCCAGCCAACCAGCATTCTTTACCTGCATATTGGCAGCAAATCTGACATTTCAAGTTCACATGTGGGTTGAGTTTGCAAGCATTATTCAACTATGTTGACATGTAGGCTGCTTGTGTAAGGTCAGAGGCACTATAGGTTTTGTTTTCCCCGTCAGTGGAAAACAGACTAGTCAGACTACTATCATTTCTTGATTAGAACACACCCTCTCAACAAGCTGGGAGGGTGTTGGTTACCACCAACAGAGACAATTACGAGCAGGAGCAGGAAGAAATGCATCACTTTACAGATTGGCACTTCCAGTAAGTGTGGCTTAAAGCAGGCCAAGGCCAAAAGTAACATCAGGCCTGATGTAACATCAGCATGTCGGTGGCTATTTTTCTTCTCTCTTTCCCACCCATCTCATCTGCAGGTGAGTTTTTTATGTTTGTGTCTGTGGTGTAGCGATACGTAGAGTATGCCTGTGGCAGTGTGCGATGTGGGTCTTCCTTGAAGCTGACACTGTTTAGAACAAAAAGGATCTTGTTCTGAGCATCACCTTACGCACTTTTCAATGTAACACTGTTTTGATGCCTTAGACAAACTGTACATTGAATATTTTTTAGACACCACATACTAAATATAGCACAGTGTTTATAATAGGTGCCTGACTACAGAATAAGTGACTCATTTGTTCATACGTTGTTGACCTGAAAGTTGTAATACACTAAATTACTGACATATCTCTTCGATTATGTGTTCTGTGATGTGCCCAGTGAACGCAGGGTTAGTCAGACAGGTTTCTGCCTTCAGTATGCACGCCCATTTAGACAAACACATATTATGTGTTCTCTCCTGCGCACCCCGCTCGCCTTTCAGTGGTTCATGTAAATCACGTGATCGTCTAAATCACATGGGTAATAACACCTTGTGTGTCTCTCTTTGTCTCTCTCTCTGCCTCTGCCTGCCTGCCTGCCTGCCTGCTCCCCCCCCCCCTCCCTCTCCCTCTCTCTCTCTCTCTCCCGTTAGTGCTGTGGTAATTCTTAGTGGTAATTTATAATATTTTTTTTTAATTCAATTGTAAATTCAAGTGTCAATGGCCTTGTTGTCAAACATGTTGTAAACTGTAATACTAATATACAAAAATGAAATCAGTTTATACTGAAAAGTATCTATAAGTAAACACCCTCCTCCTCCTCTTTCTCTTACACACACACATTCTCTTTTCTTTCTTGACATTTCTTCTGCACATATTCATAAAACTGAGTTTAGCAAGAATTGTGCCACTGATGACCGTACACTGTTTTTTTTTAGGTTAACCATGTCTCAGTAAGAAAGATCTACATTAAAATTAAGATTATATGAAGCTACAATAATGTAACTATCTTTGTAGGAAAATACAAACCGAGGTGGGGAAAGACTGCCTTTGCTACGTAAAAGCCCTGTTATATAAGCGTATGTGTTCCATGCAATTACTAAATCAGATTATTCTTGTTAGCAAACTGTTCATCCATGTAGAAATCCATGTAAAATCACCTGCTTTAACTTCACATGTAATACATAAAAAACTTTACTTTTTGAAGCTGGGGTTTTCCACCTCTGAATAACAGGTTCTTGGGTGGTTTCAGGTAGCCGAGATACAAGGAAGAAATTGGACTGGTTTTCCCTGTTAGTTAGGAACACTACACAGCTTCTATACGCACACACGATTAAAGCCTGCCTCTCTTTTGATGATGCATGGTTTGCTGAAATGTCATTGGCTGTATGTGATTATCCTTCACCAGAAAATAGTAGACATTGGTGTATTTGGAAGTCGCACATGTGTTTTGAAATTAATGCAGTTGTTTTCCCTGCATTGGATATTAATGACTTCCTAGTGCTGTAGGCAATTGGTCCTTCAGATATTTTGCCCAGAACTGCATGGAATGTATTTAAGCACACTGAATAAGCAGTCTACCTGTTGTCAGAAAAAAAAAAAGACTTTTGTGGGAGCACTTGAGAAAATTAGGGGCTTATTAACACTTATATATCAGGCTTTTCTGCAAATGTGCACAATGTTTGTGAGGCCTTTTGACAGTGTACATTTTTTAAATGACAGAATTACAAATCACCTAATGACAGTGGGACATTTTCAGTAAACATTGTCTGACCTAATGTTTAATAGTGCTCTATAAACACAAAATACTTACAATTTCCAACAGAACTACGGCCCTCAAACTTAGAAGAGAGGTGTCATTGTGTTATTGTATTCTTCCGCTCCGGCGCCACTGGATGCAAGAAATTTTGTCTTGTGTTTTTTCTTGCCAAACCGTGAAGCACTTTGAGCTGCATCTTGTATGAATTGTGCCATACCAGTAAAGTGTCATGAACCTGCTCGCTGCCTTACCAATCTGGGGTATTTTTCCACCACACCTGATCTCAATCACCTGCCACGCCCATTCGCACTCACTCTGCAAGCCACCGCACCCGTCTCTTGCTACGCTGCTGATTACCTCTCTGTATTTCAACCCCAGGATTACTGCTTCTCATTGTCAGATCGTCTTCATTGCTTCATGGTCAGCAAACACGCTACTCTGGCTAATGAAACGGACCGTCTTGGCTTCCCCTACCGCGAGCCCCGTGTTTACGGAGTGCGCCGACGAGGAAGAGTTCTCCTCCACCCTGCCCTGTGTGCATCCGCACAGCAGCCAGCCGCCTGTCCTGTGAGTCATTTGCCATTGCGATCCAGTCCGGGACTACAACCACCTGCCTGGTTCCCCAGCCTGTGGTGGCGTCGCCTCGTTCCAGCGGTACTCGCTGTCGGATTATCCAACAGTCAGTCGTGTACACGCTCTCCCTGTTTTGCGAGCAGCTGGAGCCCTCGCCCCGGACTCTATACACCCACTCACACGCACTCTCCCAACTCTCCTCTCCGCGGTTAAGTAAAGCTTTTGAACGTGCTCCTCTTGGGTCTTCATTACCTAGCCCTGGCAAAAAAGATTTATAGTTATTATAATTATTATTATTGTTATTATTAAATGTATTGGATATAAATACACAAAGTTTAATTTCACAGAATAACGTTTTCCCAGATAGCTATCCCATCTTTGCTGGGCTCTTTGTGAGAGAATCTTTTTGATAAACTCTCAGTCTAAACTCCCTGGAGTGTATTGTCTCTACAAAAGATTTAATTTTCTTTCTACAGCCACAGCAGGTGTGGCTGATAAGAGGCTATTAGAACATTTAATTTCATGCTTTTTTCTTTGGTGAAAGTAAAAAATAAACCTTTTGGGCTTAAACCAACATCTACCTTGTGGACAATCTGTTTTTGAGCTACGACGACAAGGACAGCCAGTCACATGCAATAGGATCTTAACAGCCAGACTACAGGAGCTGTAAACAACACTAGAAGGAGGCAAATCATCCACCAAGTATTGTTTTCAATAAATTAGATTGGATCTATTCGATATGTATTTTCCTGTGTGGCTGTGAGAATGAAAGTCTTGCTCGACTGTTTGAAATAAATAGCACTGTCTTTTGGAAGCTGTGGTATGGGTATATCTGCTCTTAGGATAGAGGTAAAGTAATAAATTAAACCAGACCACCAGGGTGTACCAAGTGTAGGGTACTTGATTGACAATAAGTGTGTGAAATCCTACTCCAAAGATTGCCCATATTTAGGCAACAGAAAAATCTTTATCTGGTAGGCGAACCCCGTATATGTATAACCCTATAAACCCCTCTCAGTACCTTAGTAACCTGGCTGGCTGGAGCGGCAGCTAATAACCGAGAACTTGCAAAATAAACCAAAACAAAATCACCACACGTTATGATGTAGACTTTTATTTTGCACCAATGTGTTAACCTTTCTGTCATCCTTTCGAGGGAAGTGAGCACCCTTCGTTTAGGTGTGCCTGCTTGCTGCTGCTGCTGCGCTAAGGTCCGGTTGCAGGAGCAGGGAGGAGCCAAAGGGGGTGCTCACCCACAGCACCAACAGGCTAGGACTGCCCCTGATCACCTCAAGAAGAAACGCTTCAGAGTGATCTTGGATTGCAGTGCATTCTACCAAAGAATGTCACTCAATCCAGAATTACTACAAGGCCCGGGCTTGACAAACAGCCTGGTTGGAGTGCTTGTAAGTTTGATGCTGGAGCCAGTTGTTGTAATGGGGGACATCTGTTCAATGTTTCACCAAGTGAGGGTTTCACCAAAGGACATGGACTTCTTAAGGTTTCTCTGGCTCCCTGAAAGTGATGTAAAGTAGTAGTAGAAGAAGTGCAGTAGAAGACTGCATGCTTGTGGTGCAGTGTCATCCCCAAACTGTGCAAGCCTTGAAGGCAGCAGAGGACAACAAGGGTAACCTTGCCCCAGAAGTCATCAATACTTGTAACAACAATTGTTATGTTGATGATTGTTTTTAAATCCATTCCCTCAGTTAAGGAAGCTGTCGAATGTCAAGGACCTGTCCACTGCCTGCTAGACGAGAGGATTTCAACTCACTAAATGGGCAAGTAATAGCCGCACTGGGGTCTCTGCTATTCCTCAGGAAGATAGAGCCAAAGATGTGAAACTGTTGGACTGTTGGAAAGATAAACTGGCAATGGGGAGGGCTCTTGGATTGCATTGGTGTATTGAAAATGATACATTTGTTTAAGATCACATTGAAACACAGACCTCTTACCCAAAGGGTACTGCCTGTTTTACGCTCAATTATGATCTGCTTGTATTGTTAGCTCCATGCACCTTATCTGTCAAGCACATGCTCCATTAACCGTTTAAAAAACAATATGGATGGGATGAACCAATTCCTTCTGCAGCATCTCAGAAGTGGATAGAGTGGACATCTAGCCTTAAGAGACTGAATGACTTCAGTGTTCCCCCGTTGCATCAAACTAAAGCACTTTGGAAAGTCAATGCATGCCCAACTACATCACTTATTGGATTCTAGTGAGCACGGCTACAGTACTGCAAGCTACCTGTGGATGGAGAATGACCAAGGTGAAGTTTGTGTTTCCTTCGTGATGGAAAAGGCAACTATATCATATTCACACTGCATAGAATTAGGGGCTGGAGGGTTGGAGCCAACATTAACCCACTGCAGTATGTGTATCTATTGTGCACCCTCTACAGGCCTGGAGTGTATTGTCTCTACCAAAGATATAATTTGCTGCCTAGAGCCACAGCAGGTGTGGCTGATTGGATGCAACAGCTTTCTTATGTCTATCCCCTGCCACCACAAGCTTGGATTGCTATTAGAACATTTCATTTCTTGCTTTTGGTTTTGTTTAATTAAAAATACATCCTCAACCTTTTGGTGTAAACCAACATCTACCTTGTGGACAATTGTTTTTTTGAGCCACGAAGGCAAGCAGTCATCTGAAATCATGGTAAGACTTTTATTGACTTTGTCACCTGTACTTCCATGTAGACAAGAAAGAAATTACCTTCATCTAGCAAGGAAAAGGTAGTAGTTAAATAAAGTTACATATCATAACTAATCTTACTCTGAAGGAGTTGTTTGACCTGTTCTCATGGTAAAGGCACACCAGGCAACATTCTGGTTTTCTTACATAGCTTCCCCTACAGGCCGTGATTAAATGTTCACTCTCGGTAGCTTCTATACTCTTTTACACGATCACATACAATATATTATCAACATTAATCTAAAGATGATGCCAGTATTAGTATTAGTTGCATATGGAAACTTTACACAAAAGGGGCAACTTATTACGTGGTCCCCGGAGGGACTGACCAGGTATTGCAATGATCCTGTCCGTCTGTGTGTGTGTCTGTCTGTCTGTCTGCCCATATGGGGGACCAAGTTGCTATCTCTGATGGCGCTTGTTGAGTACTGTTTAAAGTGTGAACTCATCAACCACAGGTAGCACTACACGTTCTTCTGCTATTAATCACATAGACATGCTGCAACATAAGCTCGGGCATTCCAAAAGGCAGTTGGCCATTCCTGGTCTGTCATCTTGCAGTTTCACCTAATCTCTGGGGTTCTGGGTTTGTGATTTGTGTTTTTCAGTTATCCATTCCCTGCAGTACTTCTACACAGCCTCATCAGGAATCTCAGGTTTGCCAGAGTTCATCAGTGTAGGACAGGTCAACGGCATAGACATCAGTTACTATGACAGCAGCTCAAGGAAGGCGGTCCCCAAACAGGATTGGATGAAATTTGATCAGAACTACTGGTTGAAAGAGACAGAAGTGGCCAGGGAATATGAACGGGCTTTCAAAAAAGACATGGGCATTTTAAAAGAACGCTTCAATCAGACTAGAGGTAAGTTTTTTCTTGAAATGTGCCGTTCACTTGCACTTGTACATAGCCTAAGTCCTAATTTCACAAAAGGTCACATTTAATTTATTTGTTTATCATTTGCACCAGTATTTGTGTATCACAGTGACAACTTTGGTGTCATCTGTTGTTTTGCTCACAGATGTAAAGCTGTATCAAACTAATATTTCTCCTTCTGTAATTAGGGTGTTAATTCTAACTATGCATCTGCAAAGGGCCTGAAAGTATTTACTGTGGGTGTCATATTGTTGCTGTATATTCACACACACACACACACACACACACACACACACACACACACACACACACACACATTCATATAATCATGATCATCTTTATGGAATAGCTGCCTTTTCTCAGTTTATTACTTATCTCCTGACTGTGAGGTTCACTGCCACAACAAATTAAACATTTTCTGATTTTCTTTGGGTTTTGGACTAACTGATTCAGAACTTTAAGCTACAGTTTGTGTTATTTGCTATTTTCCTAATTCACCTCTTTACATTTGTATCTCAGAGGTGCAAGTTTTTCAGAAGAGGTATGGCTGCCAGTGGGATGATGAGACTGATGCCACTCCGGGTTTTGAACAGTTTGGGTATGATGGAGAGGACTTCATGTCACTGGACCTGAAGAACCTGAGATGGATAGCAGTGGTGCCACAGGCATTGGCTACCAAAGACAAGTGGAACAGGATGGAGAATGCATTTGGATACAGGAAGAACTATTTCCAAAAAGACTGTGTTGAGTGGCTGAAGGAGTATGTTGGATATGGGAGCAGCACTCTGGGGAGTAAAGGTACAGCAGCACTCACCACACTGATGACAGCTGTTGCTACGGGCAGCTGCACTCATATTAGTACATGAAACACGCAATTTAGGAACAAATACCACCCATCTGACACCTCCTTCAGTCTGTAGTTGAATTTGCAAAATTATCACGTTCACATCGATTGGGAACATGTTGGAGCAAAGAGGGAGTGGTAGCCCCTGTCAATTAAAGTTTTTTTACCTGTTGCTATACAAATTCAGATTATTGTTATTATTGTTGTTATTGTTATTTTTGTTATTATTATTATTATTATTATTATTATTATTATTATTATTATTATTATTATTATTATTATTATTGTTATTATTATTATTATTATTGTTATTATTATTATGATTGCTGCTCATTTGTTCTCTTTCTTTTTCCAGTTCCTCCAGAGGTGTCTCTCTTCCAGAAAGGCTCTACCGGACCGGTTGTATGCCATGCCACAGGCTTCTACCTAGAGGGAGTGATGATCACCTGGAAGAGAGACGGGGAAGAGATGCAGGATGATGTGGATGTAGGGGAGATGCTCCCCAATGAGGATGGAACCTTCCAGAAGAGAGCTGTGCTCACTGTCTCACCTGAGGAGAGGAAGAAACACCAGTACAGCTGTCAGGTGACACACAAAAGTGGAGAACCGACTGTTCTGATGTTTCATGAGGAAGGTGAGGAAGGTGGTTGGTGAGATGCCTCATACAGCTAATCAGCAACTGATTGTTGTGCATGGCCGCTTGAAGTGTGAACAACATCAATGGGAGACCATGCACATGTAGTTTACAACTTTTAACAAAAACGTGTTTAAAAGAACTAGTTAGAAAAGGGTCAGTATTATGGAAATAAAACAAAATGTGCAAGTCTATTTGCTGTGGTGGCAATATATTCAAAATACCCCCAAACAAATGGAGGAGAAAGCCCCTTGGTTTGAGACAAGGAAGTCTTTTAAAATTAGGCCCATCAACCTATTACTGTATGTGTTTAAATGCAGTTCTGTTAATTAATCTGTGAGCAACTGTTGCACTGTTGTTACTTCTTCACAAACAATATGGTGCTAGAATTATTTTACCTGCGTGCGAAATTGACTTTTAATGTTTTGTTATGTGTAATAATATTTGTCACATTTTTAACAGGAAACAGTCTTCCAGTTGTACCTGTGTGCGTAATTCTGGCTGTTCTGCTTGTTGTGGGGATAGTTGCTGTTGTTATAAAGAAGAAGAAAGGTGAGTTGCCTTAAACAATTTCTACATATGTTTGCTAAATGCTCTCTATATCTGGTGATGCTCTGGTATCCTAATGTACATTTCAAAATCAATTTATTTATAAAGCACATATAACAACTGCAATAGATGACGAACGTTTTGTACAAAAAACACAGCAAGACCAAGCAAAACTGAACACATACAGATCTGTGAGATCATAAACTAACATTTATTTATGTAAACAATCTAAACATTCTACATTGTTTACTTTTTACAGGATACACAAAGGCTTCCCGTGAGTACTTTTGCAAATATTTGCTTTTTTAATAAAACAAGAAACTTTAAATGATTTTATCTTGCATTATACAAATGACATATAGTACCAAATAGGCTACATGTGTTGTAAAGCTGACATTAAGGCTTTTTTGATGCATAGATTAATTTGTATGGATACCACTTTAGAGGAAAATTACAGTTGTGTTTTATATAGGAGTAGTTGTAGTTTTACAAAACACAGCCAAGAACGTTTCAAACTAGAGGCCTGATTTCAAAATTAGCCTCTAGCCTGATTTCAAAATTATGATGTCACATTTCAACATTTTACAGTTAAAATTTGTGAACCATAGGAAAACTGTCTATGATTGAAATCTGTGAATGAGGCTCTGCTGCATGCTAATCTAAACACAGCTCGATGTGGCATTCAGGAATTCCATATCCCGGCGTCCATTTAAGATTCCCTGATAATGGCGCGGACTTCAAAACAAATTGCGTATGTAGTCAGAGAATTAGATTAGCAAGCAGCAAAGCTTGCTTCACAAATTTTAGTCGTAGGCAGTTTTCCTGTGTTTCACAAATGTAAACTTTGAAATGTTTCTATTGATAATGTTTAATGACCTCTTCATTATTTTTTCCAAAACTAGCCTTACATAAAAGGCATCTCTACGTCACTTCTAAAGTGGTGTCCAGAAAAACTGACCTAATTATCAAAAACTCCTGAATGTCATCTTTACAACAAATATATCTGGTACTCTGTATCATTTTTATATATTCCAAGATAATAAACATTTAAAATGTGTCCTGTATTTTTGCCCCCCCCCCCCCCATATACTGTATGCAGTATAAGTTTTGCTTCATGGTTTATTTACAACCTAGTCTCATTGGAGGAACATTCCTCTGACGACGTTTTTGTAGACCTGCCTATACGTACCTCAGCGTTCGTTCTGAGGCGGAAAAGAATGTCCACCGACAAGAGGTGCTAAAGAGAGATTGGCGACTTTAACTTATTACAACTAAATGAAAACACATTTCTTACCATCACCTTTGAGTTATTAGGGTCATTCACTAAAATGAACGAAAACGTTTTTTAAAACGCAGTGTTCCAAGAAAGTGGGATAAAGCTGTGCAAAGTTTAATCAGTATCAGCAGCTGTAATTCACCACCAACCTGCCTTGCTTTACTATCCAAGGTTGTGTGCCCTATGTTGGGGCCTCTAGTGTGGCATGCAGTGGTAGGTGCACCTTCAATGTCCTCGCAGCAACCCATCTCTGTTTCTGGCAAGGGCGAGAGCAGTCGCCCCCATCTGGCCTCAAACCCAGGGTTTTCAGGGTAGAAACACTCTCACTACAATGCCAAGAAGCCTCAATGACAACGACAATAACAATTTTTCGGGTATTTGTTAAGCTCTATGAGTTAGTCACAAATCTCTCTTCTGCCCCCCTCGTGGACATTTTTCCTCCTCAGATTGTTCTCAGAGGTACGTCTAAGCATGGGGCAGCACAAGCAGAGGAACGTGCTTCCAATGAGACTAGGTTGGTTATTTACTGTATTATATTGTGTGAGTAATCTGACTGTTATACTTTTGTTTTGCCTTTATTAGAGTCTGACACCAGTTCTGATACATCCAATGGTGCTCCAAAGGCGTAAGGAGGACCGTAATTTTCTGCAACATTGATCTCTTTTTTTTTTTTTTTTTTTTTTTACTTAATTGCAAGTTTTATTCGCACATACATAAATATCTTCTAATCATTTCTAGTTTCACCTTGCAAGTATTTTTTTTTTCCCCATCGAAGGGGGTGAAAAGTGACAGGTGAAATAAAGAAATAAGTGGTAGGGTAAACAGATGGACTAAACAAATAATTGAAAGGATAACATGAACCAACAAAAGAAAATAAATTAAGAGTCCCAAAGCTAATGTAGATTAATCATAAAATGTATAAGCCTTTATGTGAGTCATGTAAATAAACGTGTACTGTGTGTGTGTGTGTGCGTGCGTGCGTGCGTGCGTGCATGTATGTGTCGGGACCCGTAAATGTTGCAAATTCTGTTGTCTTATACTTGCCTTTACTTATAATTATATCAGTCCATGTCCTTAAAGTAACCTTTTATTTTTGTTACTATGCTATTTGGATATAGTTTATTCCATTTGTATAATTGATTCCTGGAACTTAAGGGGAGTTTCTCCATGTTTAAAATATTGTCTATTGTGCTATACCACTTATCCAGATCTGGTGATTTTGGTTGTCTCCACGCTTTTGTTATTTGTTTTATTGCAGAAATGCGGAAGATGTTAAATAGCTTTTAATTTTTTGGTATAATTTTACTAGAGAGGTTTATACCTAATAAATTATCTATGGTCAGCGTATGTTGCAATTCGAATATATGTTCCACCGCCTTTTTAAATCCTTTCCAAATTTGTTTTAATGCTGGGCATATAAAAAATATGTGGCTATAATTTGCTCTTTCTTCTCCGCAGTTTCTCCAACAGCTTGTACCAAAAGCGAGAACTGTCGATTTTTAAATCCTCTTCCCATTTACGCTTTACTTCAGATTCAACACAAGTATATTTTTGTAATAGTCTATATGTTTTTGAGATTTTTTCTTTAACTGCAAATTTGTTTTCCCCTAAATATTGCATCAGCTCATTTTCTGTTTTTTTTTTTTCTGATAAATGTTCCTTAATATAGCCTCTTACTTGTAAATATTTAAAGAAATGTTTTTTATCCAAATCAAACTTAAAAACAAGATTTTCATATGGTTCCACAATTTGGTTTTTAATCATCTGTACATATGATATGAGACCTTTATCTGCCCAGAGGTTCAACGTGAAATGTTTATGGTCAATATTTACCCCGTAGCTTATTAGACAGTGACAGAGTTTTTCACAATGAATGTTATGGTTTTAATTGTGTTTTTGTGGCTTTTTATGACCGACTGTTGATTTTTTAACATCTTTGGTTCAGTATCTTTTATTATAGGCTGTGTAGGCTAATATCATAGTCATGAATGATTTGATGTGATTTTAATGTGACTTGTTTTGATGTGGTTCTTTCTTTATAATTATGAAGTTTTCTTTTTCTTCTATTTTTGTCTCCACGAAGGAGGTTATGTTTTTGCCCCTATTTGTTTGTTTGTTTGTTTGTCTGTCATCAACTTAACTCAAAAAGTTATGGATGGACTTTGATGAAACTTTCTGGATAGCTCAGAAATGGGCTAAATGAGAAGTGATTCGATTTTGGTGGTGATCTGGATCATCATCTGGATCCAGGATTTTTTTAAAGGACTCTTCACCATTGCGAGATAGGGCCACATTGTTCCCTACAGAACTGTCGCCCCCTTGTGGCTATCTTAAAAGTGATTTGATTTTGGTGGTGATCTGAGCTGCCTTGGCAGAGGTCTGCAGAGGAACTTTCGGCGACGTGCCCGGGGAAAGCTGGAGCCAAGGTGGGTCCCCTCCCCATGCGTAGTCCTTTCCCAAGTGTGGCCTGGGCAAACCGTTTATCAAATACGGCCAGAGGGTAAAGAGGGGCCCATACGGACAATGCATCGAAACAACCTCAGACCCTGCCCGGCTGGACTGCATGCCCCAATAGACCCCCAAGTTAGAGTGGAACCAGAGGCCTCCAACACAGGAATCATGATGCCAGCACGATGGCATTGCATTGCCCTACTACTGGAAGTGCTGTGCATGTACTAATGTATCTCCCCATACTGGTTCACTGTGCCTTTAATTACTAACTGGTTTTCTGTGCATCTGCCATTTTTGTTTTTTTGTTTTGCTTATTGCTTGCCCAACTATTGTAGCCACTACCTCTCCCTCTGGCCTATGTGGTAGCAAGACTTAATTTTACAAATAAAAATATTGTGATTTTTGACCTGGACACTTGACTCTGCGTTGTGGTGTGTGTCTTGGGAAACTTCTTACCTGGTGCGCCCGAGATGGGTGACACACACACACACACACACACACACACACACACACACACATTAATATAATAATAATAATAATAATCATAATCATGATCATCATCTTTATGGAATAGTTGCTTTTTCTTAGTTTATTACTTAAATCCTTACTGTAAACTGCCACAACAAATTAAACATTTTCTGATTTTCTTTTGGACTAACTGATTCAGCACTTTAAGCTACAGTTTGTGTTATTTGCTATTCTCCTAATTCAGCTCTTCACATTTGTGTCTCAGGGGGGCACGTTTTTCAGAAGATGTATGGCTGCCAGTGGGATGATGAGACTGATGTCCCTCGGGGTTTTGAACAGTTTGGCTATGATGGAGATGACTTCATGTCACTGGACCTGAACAACCTGAGATGGATAGCAGTGGTGCCACAGGCATTGGCTACCAAAGACAAGTGGAACAGGATGGAGAATGCATTTGGATACAGGAAGAACTATTTCCAAAAAGACTGTGTTGAGTGGCTGAAGGAGTATGTTGGATATGGGAGCAGCACTCTGGGGAGTAAAGGTACAGCAGCACTCACCAGACTGATGACAGCTGTTGCTACGGGCAGCTGCACTCATATTAGTACATGAAACACGCAATTTAGGAACAAATACCACCCATCTGACACCTCCTTCAGTCTGTAGTTGAATTTGCAAAATTATCACGTTCACATTGATTGGGAACATGTTGGAGCAAAGAGGGAGTGGTAGCCCCTGTCAATTAAAGTTTTTTTACCTGTTGCTATACAAATTCAGATTATTGTTATTATTGTTATTATTGTTATTGTTATTATTATTATTATTATTATTATTATTATTGCTGCTCATTTGTTCTCTTTCTTTTTTCCAGTTCCTCCAGAGGTGTCTCTCTTCCAGAAAGGCTCTACTGGACCGGTTGTATGCCATGCCACAGGCTTCTACCCAGAGGGAGTGATGATCACCTGGAAGAGAGACGGGGAAGAGATGCAGGATGATGTGGATGTAGGGGAGATGCTCCCCAATGAGGATGGAACCTTCCAGAAGAGATCTGTGCTCACTGTCTCACCTGAGGAGAGGAAGAAACACCAGTACAGCTGTCAGGTGACACACAGGAGTGGAGAACCGACTGTTCTGATGTTTCACGAGGAAGGTGAGGAAGGTGGTTGGTGAGATGCCTCATACAGCTAATCAGCAACTGATTGTTGTGCATGGCCGCTTGAAGTGTGAACAACATCAATGGGAGACCATGCACATGTAGTTTACAACTTTTAACAAAAACGTGTTTAAAAGAACTAGTTAGAAAAGGGTCAGTATTATGGAAATAAAACAAAATGTGCAAGTCTATTTGCTGTGGTGACAATATATTCAAAATAGCCCCAAACAAATGGAGGAGAAAGCCCCTTGGTTCGAGACAAGGAAGTCTTTTAAAATTAGGCCCATCAACCTATTACTGTATGTGTTTAAATGCAGTTCTGTTAATTAAACTGTGAGCAACTGTTGCACTGTTGTTACTTCTTCACAAACAATATGGTGCTAGAATTATTTTACCTGCGTGCGAAATTGACTTTTAATGTTTTGTTATGTGTAATAATATTTGTCACATTTTTAACAGGAAACAGTCTTCCAGTTGTTGTATCTGTGATCGTAACTGTGGCTGCTCTGCTTGTTGGGGTGATAGTTGCTGTTGTTATAAAGAAGAAGAAAGGTGAGTTGCCTTAAACAATGTCTACATATGTTTGCTAATTGCTCTCTATATCTGGTGATGCTCTGGTATTCTAATGTACATTTCAAAATCAATTTATTTATAAAGCACATATAACAACTGCAATAGATGACGAACGTTTTGTACAAAAAAAACAGCAAGACCAAGCAAAACTGAACACATACAGATCTGTGAGATCATAAACTAACATATTTATTAATGTAAACAATCTAAACATTCTACATTGTTTACTTTTTACAGGATACACAAAGGCTTTCCGTGAGTACTTTTGCAAATATTTGCTTTTTTAATAAAACAAGAAACTTTAAATGATTTTATCTTGCATTATACAAATGACATATAGTACCAAATAGGCTACATGTGTTGTAAAGCTGACATTAAGGCTTTTTTGATGCATAGATTAATTTCTATGGATACCACTTTAGAGGAAAATTACAGTTGTGTTTTATATAGGAGTAGTTGTAGTTTTACAAAACACAGCCAAGAACGTTTCAAACTAGAGGCCTGATTTCAAAATTAGCCTCTAGCCTGATTTCAAAATTATGATGTCACATTTCAACATTTTACAGTTAAAATTTGTGAACCATAGGAAAACTGTCTGATTGAAATCTGTGAATGAGGCTGTGCTGCATGCTAATCTAAACACAGCTCGATGTGGCATTCAGGAATTCCATATCCCGGCGTCCATTTAAGATTCCCTGATAATGGCGCGGACTTCAAAACAAATTGCGCATGTAGTCAGAGAATTAGATTAGCAAGCAGCAAAGCTTGCTTCACAAATTTTAGTCGTAGGCAGTTTTCCTGTGTTTCACAAATGTAAACTTTGAAATGTTTCTATTGATAATGTTTAATGACCTCTCCATTATGTTTTCCAAAACTAGCCTTACATAAAAGGCATCTCTACGTCACTTCTAAAGTGGTGTCCAGAAAAACTGACCTAATTATCAAAAACTCCTGAATGTCATCTTTACAACAAATATATCTGGTACTCTGTATCATTTTTATATTCCAAGATAATGCCCCCCCCCCCCCCCCCCCTATATACTGTATGCAGTATAAGTTTTGCTTCATGGTTTATTTACAACCTAGTCTCATTGGAGGAACATTCCTCTGACAACGTTTTTGTAGACCTGCCTATACGTACCTCAGCGTTCGTTCTGAGGCGGAAAAGAATGTCTACCGACAAGAGGTGCTAAAGAGAGATTGGCGACTTTAACTTATTACAACTAAATGAAAACACATTTCTTACCATCACCTTTGAGTTATTAGGGTCATTCACTAAAATGAACGAAAACGTTTTTTAAAACGCAGTGTTCCAAGAAAGTGGGATAAAGCTGTGCAAAGTTTAATCAGTATCAGCAGCTGTAATTCACCACCAACCTGCCTTGCTTTACTGTCCAGGGTCGGGTGCCCTATGTTGGGGCCTCTAGTGTGGCATGCAGTGGTAGGTGCACCTTCAATGTCCTCGCAGCAACCCATCTCTGTTTCTGGCGAGGGTGAGAGCAGTCGCCCCCATCTGGCCTCAAACCCAGGGTTTTCAGGGTAGAAAACACGCACTCTCACTACAATGCCAAGAAGCCTCAATGACGACGACAATAACAATTTTTCGGGTATTTGTTAAGCTCTATGAGTTAGTCACAAATCTCTCTTCTGCCCCCCTCGTGGACATTTTTCCTCCTCAGATTGTTCTCAGAGGTACGTCTAAGCATGGGGCAGCACAAGCAGAGGAACGTGCTTCCAATGAGACTAGGTTGGTTATTTACTGTATTATATTGTGTGAGTAATCTGACTGTTATACCTTTGTTTTGCCTTTATTAGAGTCTGACACCAGTTCTGATACATTTGATGGTGCTCCAAAGGCGTAAGGAGGACCGTCATTTTCTGCAACATTGATCTTTTTTTTTTTTTTTTTTTTTTTTTTTACTTTATTGCAAGTTTTATTCACACATACATAAATATCTTCTAATCATTTCTAGTTTCACCTTGCAAGTATTTTTTTTCCCCATCGAAGCGGGTGAAAAGTGACAGGTGAAATAAAGAAATAAGTGGTAGGGTAAACAGATGGACTAAACAAATAATTGAAAGGATAACATAAACCAACAAAAGAAAATAAATTAAGAGTCCCAAAGCTAATGTAGATTAATCATAAAATGTATAAGCCTTTATGTGAGTCATGTAAATAAACGTGTACTGTGTGTGTGTGTGTGTGTGTGTGTGCGTGCGTGCGTGCGTGCGTGCGTGCGTGCGTGCGTGCGTGCGTGCGTGCGTGCGTGCGTGCATGTATGTGTCGGGACCCGTAAATGTTGCAAATTCTGTTGTCTTATACTTGCCTTTACTTATAATTATATCAGTCCATGTCCTTAAAGTAACCTTTTATTTTTGTTACTATGCTATTTGGATATAGTTTATTCCATTTGTATAATTGATTCCTGGAACTTAAGGGGAGTTTCTCCATGTTTAAAATATTGTCTATTGTGCTATACCCCTTATCCAGATCTGGTGATTTTGGTTGTCTCCACGCTTTTGTTATTTGTTTTATTGCAGAAATGCGGAAGATGTTAAATAGCTTTTGATTTTTTGGTATAATTTTACTAGAGAGGTTTATACCTAATACATTATCTATGGTCAGAGTATGTTGCAATTCGAATATATGTTCCACCGCCTTTTTAAATCCTTTCCAAATTTGTTTTAATGCTGGGCATATAAAAAATATGTGGCTATAATTTGCTCTTTGTTCTCCGCAGTTTCTCCAACAGCTTGTACCAAAAGCGAGAACTGTCGATTTTTAATTCCTCTTCCCATTTACGCTTTACTTCAGATTCAACACAAGTATATTTTTGTAATAGTCTATATGTTTTTGAGATTTTTTCTTTAACTGCAAATTTGTTTTCCCCTAAATTCCTAAATTTCCTCTTACTTGTAAATATTTAAAGAAATGTTTATTAAATGTTTATGTGATTTTAATGTGACTTGTTTTGATGTGGTTCTTTCTTTATTATTATGAAGTTTTCTTTTTCTTCTATTTTTGTCTCCACCAAGGAGGTTATGTTTTTGACCCTATTTGTTTGTTTGTTTGTTTGTCTGTCATCAACTTAACTCAAAAAGTTATGGATGGACTTTGATGAAACTTTCTGGATAGCTCAGAAATGGGCTAAATGAGAAGTGATCTGGATCATCATTTTATCTGGATTTTTTTAAAGGACTCTTCACCATTGCGAGATAGGGCCACATTGTTCCCTACAGAACTGTTGCCCCCTTGTGGCCATCTTAAAAGTGATTCGATTTTGGTGGTGATCTGAGCTGCCTTGGCAGAGGTCTGCACTCTGAGTGCCTTTCTAGTTTGTATATGTTACTTTTACTTGTTTTCTTTGTTGTTGCTTGTTATTTGTTTATTTTTACTGTATGAATGTAACCTGATGTAATGGTTGATGATAACATGTGTGTGTAAGGTTCTGGATTCAAGGATGATTATTAGGATGATCTGGCCAGAAGGCCCTCAAAGAGGCCACCAAAGGCTTCGGAGACACAAGGCAAGTATTTTTACACAGCATACAGGTCATACAGGTTACAGTGATACACAAATGACACATACTAACACAGAAATGTAGTACTAAAATATATATATATTGTAAAACACATAACACATAATAAAAACAAGTCAGACCTGAAGGGTTAAATGTATTATATACAAACATGAAAAGTAAAAGACCATAAAGGATGCTTAAAAGACCACAGTAAAATGAATTACAAGTGAATAAAAAGTGTAAATGTAGGTAGTTGAGAGCTAAGGAAGTAGACGCTTTATCAGGTTTGAGTTTTGTGTTATTACCAACAGATTTGTCCAATGATCAGGTATCTAGCTGGTGTGCTGCTGAAATGTATGTGAAAGGTAATACCGTCTCAATATATGTTTTTTTAACAGTTTTTATTATGTTAAATGTACTTTGTACAATTCATAACATTGTGTGTTTGAAATGAACAGACATTTTAATAAAAGCTTATGGACAGACAAAAAACTAGCTCTGTGTCAATCCCTTTCTGATGCCCCCTGGTGGCCAAGCTCTGTCTTTGAAGACGATATAATGTTTTTTTTTTTTTTTTTCGGCTGTGAAAACAAACAATGCTAATTGCTTTTTCCAGTCATTACGGAAATCCCACAAAACATATCAGAGAACTGTCTGTAACATTTAAAAAAGTATAAAGCTGTTATAACCGTCCTATCCAGATGTTGAGCATGCTTATTTAGAGGATCAACACACCTGTACTTGTTGAGGGCTTCTGAAGGACATAACTTAATCTCAGAAGAGTTTAATTTTCCTTTCCTTCTGGTGTGGTCTGCTCCCCATCAAAATAACACACTGACTTACCCCCTGTGTCATTAGTTTCACTATCCCAATAGCAAGCAATTTCTTCTTAGAGTACATGCATATCTAACAGATAAAAAGGCAAAGTTGCAACACAATGGTGATGCTAGACTGTCTTGCTTAAAACCTTACATTAGCAAAGTAAAAAAGACCATGTTCTTTCAATCTGAATTACTGAAATGCTCAGCACTCTAATGCAGAAATGTTGAGAGGACTGTTAGAAGTATTCATTGTATTGCTTATTTACATGAAATACATTCAGTAACCTTTCATTTATTTTTAGTTTAGATGGGTTAGGTTTCCTGTCTAAATATCTGTTTCTGTGTAGACCTTGACATGTTCTGCTGTTCTCCCTCTGCGTGGACCTTGACTGACCACAACAGTTATAAATCCTGTTTCTGCTACACATGACCGGACAGCCAGGTACTTCTGTAATCTTATTAATGATCGGTGCATCTAAATACACCTGAACAATGACACTGCTTTCCATATAGACACTTCACCCCATTATCCCTCCACTGCTCCTGCTACTGCTGCTGCTGCTGTGTGCGCATGTGTGTGTGTGCGCGCATGCGTGCACATGGGTGGGTGTGTGCAAATGTGCATGCGTGCGTGGGTGTGTGTGTGTGCATATAAGCATGTGCGTGCGTGTGTGTAATTTGGGTTTGTTACCTCTCGTCTATGTTCAAACTGTGCAATACAGACAGCATAATGTGCAATACCTACCTCACAGTGCAATACTACTACTGCTGTAGTCTGTATATAGCTCATTCATATAGCTTGAAGTTAAAAAGTCTTGAAGTCTTGATGTAGAAACTCCCAATGGAACAAACTGGTCTGGAATGTTGTAACATGGAATGTTGTACCCAATTAAAAGATCAAACTGATACTAGATAATGAGGTACTTCCCTTCCTAACAAAGCAAACCTCCACTCACCGACATTGTTCTGTATCCTGGCTGCACTAACTTTGTTGAGCCTTTGCTTACTCTGTGTTCCTCTGCATATCTGTAGGTTGTTTATGTATGTTGTGTATGTACGTTGCTTTGTATAAAAGTGTCTGCCAAGTGTAATGTAATGTAATGAGGTGATGTATTTTGCGGTGTAAAGATTGTTTGCACCCATCTCCTCTTCTCGGTTATGCTTATGACAATGCTGTTGTAACAAGCTCCCCTTTTGCAAAGATAAAAGGATTTCAACTTCAGATTGTTGGGCTCTGCCTCATTTTTAACACTCTCGTTACATGATTACACCCACGCGTAGCAATGCGGGTGTATTGTAATCGCGGGAACTGAATGAATCAATATGAGGCTAAAAATAAGTTTTAGAGTGTTGAGAGGGTGTGTCTCCATAGCAGGAAATAGTGAGACATGTTTTCACCACTCAGCCTTACAGCAAACAGGATTTTACCTTCCTCAAAAACATCTATGCCAGTCTTCATAACAAAATAGTTTTAGAAAAAAAGGAACTTTCACAAGATTAAAGAATTAAAGGCATAAGCTCCTACCGCTTCTTAAATTCAGCTAATTGCACCAATTTACTCCTCTCAGGCTTGTACAGTACCATCACAGTACATGTGCAAAGAATAACAGTGTTAATCCCAGGTGAAATATGGCAAAAGGGTTATGGAAGTGGATGACATGGTACATTGAACACCCTGTGATGATATGTGCATACAGCAAAGAATGACAGTTTCTTATTTGTTATTCTTAACTTAGTATTTATGAAGGACTCTAGTTTAATATGTTGTGCAACACTTTTTAAATATTGTTTATGCGGCGTTGCAGCTGGGTAAAACCTGTGACGCACTCCAAGTAAGAGCCGGCAGCACTCTTTCAGTTCAACATGTAACATCATTCAACCTGAAAACTGTCACGAAATGTCTCAACTCCTTCCCCAGGTATGTACGTCAGGTATGCAACAATGACACAATGCTGGCACCTCTTCTAGAAAAATGCTTTCGAAGTAAAGACTATCTATTTAGAATGTGTGTGTGTGTGTGTGTGTGTGTGTGTGTGTGTGTGTGTGTGGATCCAGATTCTGGATTTAAAAAATGTACTTTCTTACAAGTCAGTGAACAGGTTAGTGAGTCTGCAGGTGTTTTTTTCCTTGACAATGCAGTGTAATACCCTCGTAGTCAGGGCAATACAAAACCAGCTAGACTTCCTTCAATAAGTACAGGTTAAAGATTCTACACCACATTGCTTCAATTACACCAGAAAAGCAAACACTGTGCTTATCAATAATCAACAGTAGTAGAGTAGTCAAAATGTTTTAAACTGTGCTGAGTAGTTCCCTTTTCTGCTTCTTGTATTGCTTTGTCAGCTATGTCTTCGTAAGCCTTAACCTGCAGACCATTTCTAGCCCTGCCTCTACCCTGACTGAACACTCCCCTTGCCTCTGACATCTCTATGTGGATGGCAACAAACTGACACAGATCCAGGTAGACTGAAAGAGCCTGATCTAATCTGATGTGATCTAAACACTTGTTTTCTGAAATGCCTGCTTATGCACTATGCTGATGAAACTACAGCCCCAGAAGGCTTTCACAGATTCATTAAATGTCTGAGCGAAAACAAAAATATATTACAAATAGGTCGAACACTGCAAGTCACCTAACACCTCATTTATGCTGGAATGTGCTTGACATGCTGCAAACACCAATACTTACAAATTTACAAAATGTGTCAAATAGATTAGCAGCTTTAATTCTGTGTTTTGTGCTATAGGCCACATATGCCCCATGGGCCAATCCTAGCCATGTTAGTTTTAAAGTGCATGCCATCATCGGGGCAGGGCAAATAATCTGTGTCAGTCTGCAGGTTGGGGGAAGAACTGCAGGTACCCAGCCATAAGGGGGAAAGGCTATAGCCTATGACTGGGTCAGAAAAATCAGGTATCTGGAAAGGATTCAGTGAAGTTTAGACAGCATTCGAAACTGATAATTACCATTTACTTTCATGTTTACTCTGATGGTGAGGGACACGCCCCTGACGTGGAGAAACATGAAGAGGTTAAATATATAAATGTATATAAATTCAGGTGAACTTTCAGTAATTAACAGCTAAATGTTTATTGTGTTGTGGCCCACACATGTGGGCCAGTGGTGGCCTAGCAGCCTAGCGGCTAAGGCATCGGACCTGTGACCGCAAGGATCGCAGGTTCGAATCCCAAGTCGCCAGTAGTGCCACTGAGGTACCCTGAGCATGGTACCGTCCCCACTCACTGCTCCCCGGACGCCGTTGTCATGGCTGCCCCCTGCTCACATGTGTGATGGGTTAAATGCAGAGGTTGAATTTCGTTGTGTGCACTGTGTGCTGTGCTGTGCCGTGTGATCACAATGACAGAAATGGGAGACATACACATCCCTCCTCCCTAAAGGTCCTCATACCCCTGAGTCATTTTGGTACCTGCCTGTCCCACCCACACACCTAAGTCAGCCATGTTTTCTTAGTTTAAATTCCCGCCATGAAGTAAACCAAACCTGAAAATGTCATGTTAATACCATGTACCCTTCCATCTGACAAAAGGCCAGTGCTGGGTATTGTACTGCCCTGCAAAGGCAATGTGCAGTAACACAGAAACTAGGAAATACGCCTTTAAAGTTGCCGTATTGGCCAGTGAAACATGTTGTACATATAATAGTGGGAATGCTTATCTACGTTCTTAAAGGAACACTAAGCAGTTTTCGTCTTCGGCGCCCTACAGGTTGGAAGTGGAATTGTCTCTCATTCAAACTACAAAGAGATGGCCCGCTGCTCCAAACTTACTTAGTGCTGTTATAGCCAATGGAGGGCAGCAAAGCGAATTCAGAAGTGCCTTTCACCATAGACATACTATACATATATGTATAGTATGTCTATGCCTTTCAACCAGTTACAAGTTCATGAACCACTGAAACCATTTTAAAAACATTATTTTAAAGGAAAAATTCTGTTTATTTATTAAAAAAACAGCTTACAGGCAGTAGCTTGCAGTAATTTCTCGTCGCCGCCATGAGGAAAGTCCATACAAGTTGATTGACAAACACGAACCAGCAGGAAGAATACTTGGCCGGAATATCCTACACACTACAATACACTCCAAAACTCTTACTTGTCCAAAACTCTTACTTGTCCGTCTGAAATACTGTGGCGTGAAATCTAATCCATCAGTACTATTTTTTTTTACCTTTAATACTTTGATATAGTTATGTGTCACATTTTTTTCCTATAGAAAAACAATTTCCAGTCATCATCACTGCAGTGGTTATAGGAATAGCTGTTGTGCTTCTTGTAACAATGGCTGGCATTGTTATAAAGAAAAAGAAAGAAAAAGGTGAGTTTCCTTCATGCCATGATACAATGTCCGCAATTTTGCTAAAGCTTTCTGTCACTGGTGATGCTGTGAAATGTTTAATGTCAAAAATCTGTATACTTACAAAGCACAGTTAATAACTATGGTAGAAACACAGCAAAAACATAGCAAAACAAAGAAAGCACACAGAGATCTGTGAGATCATATATTTACACATATTTTTTTCGTTTATTAACCTAAACATTCTCCCCTAAACCTAATCATTTATTTTTTACAGATTTCGAAGTCGCCCCATCTAGTAAGTATATTCCACACTTTTAAAAAATCTAAAATATCGGACAATTTTGTGACAATAGTATTTATATTGTGCCAGCCTGCTTTTTAATGAAACAAGAAAGAGCCTTGAATTATGCAAAGAACTTCATGTACCAATTTATTTGTTTTCTTAGTAGAAATGCCGAACTTGTCCGAAGGTATTTGTTTTTTAATGAATTAGGTAAAGATAAGAAGGGAACGTTAAGTGGAGAATTGTGTTTTGTGCTGTGCAGATGTGTTTTGGTTCATGAGTCATTTACTTCGTCATATTGTCTGAATGGTCTTACTATATTATATATGCTTTCTCTTCAACAGACTATGACACCTGTGAGTACAGAAAAAATAGCCTTGAACATTCTGCTTGACTTCTCTGATGAATGACCAGGATGAAGGGTCCTTAAGCAAGACATTGAACACAGAACTGCCCCTGGGTGCTGGTTCACTCCTAAGGTGCGTAGGTGGGTTTTTTGCAATTGCTGTGTGAATATGGCGCATTGCTTTGTAAAGAACTTTGGGTACTGTGTTGAGTATATGAAGCACAATAGAGTACATAAATGCAGTCCATTTACCATCAAGTGGTGAAAGGCCACGTTTAAAGACCATGTTTAAAATGACATTGTTCCTTTGTGTATTTTGAGACGTATGGAGGAGCAGGTTGGTCTCTGGCAAGGGAGTTCTCTGGGCTTCTCTGTGGTGACACTGGTTTAAGTTATGTGGCAATACATTTTCTGCTCACGCTCCTGTAATTCTTAGTTAGGGGCCACTTTGCTCATAGTAAAAAAACAAAAGAAAGTTAGTCAGGAACTAGCTAAAGTATACTTAAGGAGAGAGTGGAGGTCATAAAACAAAATGTTGCTACTGTATGTGATAACATACAGTCATGGGTAGAATAGGCAAATGCCTTGATGTTAACCTGTTAGATTAACTCTGTTCTGACATAGTGTTAAGTGCTGATGTAAGTCTAATATATACCACTGGCCAGCACACACACACACAAGTCATCAGTTATGTCCATTTTTGTTCTTTTACAAAAGTTAGAGGAGGCCTGCATGAAAGGGTATACCAGGTACTGCATTGTCACTGACTACTGTACATCTTTGAAAAATTGACCAGCGCGTCAGCTTTTCTGTCAACTTCCTATTGAAGTGGTTTGTCTGTCAAGCAAGCAGTGTTGCGTTTTTTGTTTTGTATATCAAAATGTTCACGTTTTTACATTACAAAACTAATGATATGGTTGCACCTTTTTCAAATACACCTACACCAGGGGTCCCCAACATGGCGCCCACGGGCACCTAAAAGCCTGCCAGAAGATTGCAACGTGCCCGTGAGGGATGTTTTTTTTTTTTTTTTTTTTTAAAGCAAGTGACTATTGCAGTCTTTTTCTAGTGTTTTCATGTTTTAATGTTTAAATACAGGATTATTTTTTTAACTATCATTAATTAAAAGCAAACAAATATACACAGTGTTATTTGAAAGGGATGTTAAGACTTTCAATTAGTAGATTATTTTGAACGAGTAGTTTTTTTTCCCTGCATGTGATTTATTTTCAGTGTTGTTATGTTTAGATATATGTCATTTTAAAAAGAAGTATTATTAAGAATTAAGTTTTATTACAAAGTATTATTTTGTTATCTATTCTATTTTGTATATTGTATTTTTTTTCTTTTGTCTTTGTTACTGTGGTTTTTTTTTTACAGCCGCTGTTGTTTATAAAGTGTTTTATAAATAAATTGACTGACAATTGACTGACATTTTTTTCACACATCAAACAGTCTTCCAATCATCATTGCTGGATGTGTTGTGTTTGTTGTGGAGATAGTTGCTGTTCTCTGGTGATGTTAATGTAAATTTGAAAAACAGTTCATTTCTAAAGCACATTCAAGACCTAAGGATCTAAGTTCTGTATAGTAAAAACAATAAGACCATAAACAAAGTTAACACATAGATCTGTGAGATCATGAACTGACATATTTTTTATGTTTATTAACCTAAACAATCTTTATTAGTTGCTTTTGGTTTTACATTGTATTGTTGCAATAGGTTACAGCAAGACTTAATTTCTCAATGTCTAAATTGCATAGGCCTAGGTTATTTAGTGGTGATTTATGATATAATGTACTGGCAACTTCTGCTGGTCAACTGTTAACTAGAATGAGAGGGACTTTTTTTAACATTTCACTTTCACACACTCTGTGTCCCGTAATTCTCACACATAGGTTTAAAGTTTTAAAAATGGTGCTTTAGATTAGTACTTTGAGCCAGTTTACTACCACTGTACAGCGGCTTTGGGATCCCAGTGTGTGACACAGTGTAAGGACGTTTTAGAAGTATCTCCAAAACTACATGCAGAGACAGGATGTTCAGTGTTGGTATCTGTAATCTTTGTAATGACGGACATGGGGACCATGGTAGTTTAACAACTGTTTACTTGGAAAACCCTTGCTGAACTGAACTTACAGTCACAACACAGATCTTCATCTATTGTCCAGTAGAGGGAGATGAATATCTTATAACTAATGCCAGTACATAACATGAAGCAAGTATACAGAATGCAACATTATAATCATGACATTATTACCTTAATTTACGTAATGAAAGAAAGTCTTTAACCTGGACTAAAGGGCACATGGCCAATACAAATCAAATAATAATGAGCAATCCGAGCAATCCAAAGTACCATCTTCATTCTATCATAACACAACTTAATGGCCGCCATCTTTCCAATAAATGAACATGTACTATCGAGGCCAATATTTACAAACGTCAGATGGGTGTAACCAGCGAGCATGACACAAGGAGTAGAATGAAGTGAAAGCAAAAGTGAGCGTTCCTCACAGAAATGTAGGTGATAGGGGACGAAAACCAGACAGGCAAAGCAGAGGGGGCAGGCTGAAACAGGTCCTGGGGCACATGCAGGGGTTTAAACACACCATATTATAGTTGATCAGAACAAGCAGGGCAGGTACAGAGCGCTGGCATGATGTGCAGTGAGCAGAGTGGAGATGTGAGGGGGGAAGGGGCGGAATCAGGTGATGCAGTAGGTGGAGAGACTGGTCTGAGATTGGATTATTCGGAGTTCAAAGATGGCTTCTGACATATCCCACAGTAGTAAAGAGTTGGCAATCACAAACTGGTTTGCCGACTGGTGGCAAAATATCAAGTTAATCAGAATCAGTTTTATTGGCCAAGTATAATACAAGGAATTTGACTCTGGCAGATTTTAGCTCTCTATACTTTCAAAATGTAGACATGTAGTAGTATACATTCAGTAGACAAGAGATAAATATTATACATATTTAGACACATTCTGTAAGACGAAAACACATGTTGAATATACAATAATAAACAATATTCTCTGGTGATAAATGAAAGGTTTTAATGAAAAGTACGGCAATGAGTATTTTTGTTACAATAACAAGCCAGTGGCACCATTTTAACTGACATGACAATCTCATCTTTCTCTCATCTAGGCATTAAGATAGACTGGATCAGTTTAGGAAGATACTAATGCTGTGATCAGATACAGTAAGACACATCACTGACATGGTTTGATCCCACTCTTTGAATTTTCAAGAAAATATAAATGATGCATTATGTTTTCCTCAAAAGCAATAGTTTGGCCTTTTTGGCAAAAAGATTTTACGAAAGGCTATAAAGATTGTATGTCTCATATTCTCTGGTGATAAATGAAAAGTTTTAATGAAAAGTACTGTAATGTGTATTTTTGTTACAATAACAAGCCAGTGGCACCATTTTAACTGACATGACAATCTCATCTTTCTCTCATCTAGGCATTAAGACAGACTGAATCATTTTAGGAAGATACTAATGCTGTGATCAGATACAGTAAGACACATCACTGACATGGCTACTGAGTAAATACCGACACTCAGAACAGAAGCAAGCAAGGTGAATTTATTTACATAGCACAGTTCATGGATATACACTGGATATACATAAGTAACTGGATATACATAAGTACTGTACATGGCTATTGGATTATTGAATCCATATTAATTACCCATGTTAAAAAAGTTTACCAATGTAAAAAAGTGAATATGAATGAGTGAGTACTACAACAGCTTAGGCATAAAGACTTACACATAGACATAAAACATTTAAAATGGAAGAATGCTTCATAAACCTGGAAAAATAAGAGATTTTAAATTATATACACTACATTGCATCATAATCAGGATCTTGGTGCTCTTTGGCGTTGAGGTCAGAGTGCATGTGTGGTACACTGGAGACTAGGGGTTGAAGCTGGTTGGGGTAACTTCTTTACCCCTTTGCTACAAATGATGTGATAAGTGAGATGGCTTGCCATGAGAGGCGCACCTACTGTGCAGCATGCAAGACGTTCCATCAGGGGTGTCTGAAAAAGAATCAGACTTCATGCCCAGCACTTCAGACTACAGTCACCCTCTCCCGGCTGACGCTGCATCGTTGTCTGGAGCAGGGTCCGCTCTGGAAGGGATTGAGACAGTGCATTTAAAGCTTTGCAAAAAACAGAACTTGACAGACATAAAATACACTAGTTAGTATATTGCTGAGTGTTTCATCTGTACTATGCTCCACTAAAGGTCATACGTTTGATCCCACACTTTGATTTTAAAAAATATAAAAAACATTAATGATGCATTATGTTTTCCTCAAAAGCAATAGTTTGGCCTTTGTGGCAAAAAGATTTTACGAAAGGCTATAAAGATTATATGTCTAATATTCTCTGGTGATAAATGAAAAGTTTTAATGAAAAGTACTGTAATGTGTATTTTTGTTTGTTTGGTTTTTTTTTATTAATAAATAAATGTAAGGGTTGGTCCATAGACAGATAGACTAACAAACACTATAGACCTTAGAGACAGGTAGAATAACGTACACTATAGACCTGAAAGACAGATACTGTAGAATAACATACACTATAGACCTTAGAGACAGGTAGAATAACGTACTTTGACTGAAGAGGTTCACGACTTTCAGCAGGACTCTGTGATGTAAGATGAAACATGTAAAATTCATCAATTATTACAGAATGTTGGTAACATATAAAACAACTGAAATCTAAACATATTCACCATATCACTGAGCTCCTGGTCGCACCATGAGGTAGACCGTGTGCCGCCTGTGTTTATAAAAAATATGTAGAGTAAATATGAACACTATAGCGATCATTAAATCCAGAGAAGACGATGCATGATAAATGAATGTGGAGATAAAAAAAGCCTGCTCTCACCTTGGTAGTTCTTCCTCGTACATAAAACTGCTGTTACCACTAAAAATATTAATGCTACTGCTAGTGCTGCTGCGATTCCTAGTGCAGTCCGAACACCAATGCCTAGAATAAAGGATGATAAAAACTATGAAAAAAGAGAAATTAACAGAAAGCAAAGTAGCTTGCATTTAACTGGCAATTTGTTCAGAACTTAAAAACTAAGTAGAACAACCCAAAGATGGTAAGAGAAAGATTTTTATAGACAAGCTTTTCAAACTGAAAATATGTTAGCAAGCCAAGCTATCAAGACAGGACTTTGAATATAAATCCAACACTTTGCCAGGAATGCTACTAGGGTATAGAGTGTAGAGTGTAGCTATGGTTAAGTAGCCAGTTATTAATTAAAGGCTTTGTACTGTATACTTCTTTTTTGCATTCTCTTTTGAAAATGTCTGAAATATTTTCCCTAGGTTATCAGTAATGGCACATTTCAGACAGAGGCTGTATTGAGTTCAGTGGCGGTTCTACATTGAATTACTCCCTGGGGGAGTTTGAAGTTGTAACAGTTTTGTTGCAAAGCCAAATCTTATGGTGAAATTAGATCTTGTGTTTGTTGAGCTAAGAACGAATTATTGTTGAGTATAGCAATCGTAGCATCATAGCTAGAAGGCGAACAAACGTAAGAGTTACACCATGATTAACATTAGCCCTTCATTCATGGCATGGATAACATAATGGCTTTGACCTTTTTCTGTCCATCTCCTTCTGTTTGTCACTCGACAATCAACATACTGTATTTCCCATCCCCGAACACTGTCACTGCTGACCAGGAGTTAAGACTAAACCAATTCACTTTGTTGACCACATAATTGTTTTGTATTGCCCTTTTTTATTAGCCCTTTCACACAATTAAAAAACGTGCAGGAATTATAATCCTGTAAATATAATATTATGAATGAAATGTGCGTTATTGGGGAGGAAGCTTATGTGTGACTGACTTCGCTCACTAATTGCCCGCAAAGTATTGCCCGCTTGTGCGTTGTATTTGAGAGACCCAGAGGTGAACTGTCCCCCGCGCCCCCTCCCCTCCCCAGATTCTGTGC
Source organism: Coilia nasus (assembly GCA_027475355.1). Classification (NCBI taxonomy): domain Eukaryota; kingdom Metazoa; phylum Chordata; class Actinopteri; order Clupeiformes; family Engraulidae; genus Coilia; species Coilia nasus. Next base: position 28,998,860 of record CM050211.1, read on the forward strand.
ACTGGGCCTTCTCAGCAGAGGCACCTGCAGCCAGAGGGGGCGCCAATTTGGCAATTTCCTACACAGTGATATGATAGATAATAAAAAAAAATGTAGATTATATTTTTTTGAAGCACTCGTGAGGCCAAAGGTGCCCTTCACGAAATTGCGCCCCCCCCCCCCCAAAGAACCACTACTGATTGAGTTTGTACAATATGAGACTGTGTCAATTCAACAAAAATCACAATAACAGAAATAAAAAGCAGGAGGGAACATTGACCCACAGATGTAAAAACCATAGTAACTTGTGCATCTTGAATCGGATCTGCCTTACCAAAGTTAGACCCCAGACCTACACCCACAAACAGTTACAGGTAAAGAAGACCTGTAAAGAAGATAAATTCCCCTCAGAAAGTATCCTTGTGTGAGACTGAGAGAGAAGAATGAGACTGCGGAATGAGCACACACAGTGGGTAACTAGCAGTAGCTCCATTGAATCACTACTAGCGCTAACCTCAATGGGCTAAAAGAGGCAGCTTTATATCAGAGGTCTTACTGTAATGGCTGCCATCATCCACTAGGGCCATGGTGGTGAGTCCAGTTGCATGTGCCACCTCACAGGTGTACAGGTGTTTGCTCCTGTCCTCAGACGAGACAGTGAGCACGGCTCTCCTCTGGAACGTTCCGTCAGCATTGGGCAGCAGGTCTTCCACACCCACACCCTTGTGTATCTCCTTGCCGTCACTCTTCCAGGTGACGTTCACTGCCGCTGGGTAGAAACCTGTAGCGTGGCACACTGCTCTAGAGGGAGAACTGAAAAAGACAGACACCTGTGGAGGAACTGGAGGAAGAGAAATATAAAAATTACGAACACATAATTTGATACATAGGGTTAAAAAAATGCAGGCCAAATGTGAATATACAAGATGAGACAGCACTTTCAATACTTATGTTTAAACATTTCAAAATATGTGGAATTATCCAAAATTGTGTAATCAGGACATTGTTATAATAGAAGTGTGACATAATTCGGACGTTAATAAAAGGTTTGCTGTATGTCAAACACATTAAGCAGAATAACTGTACCTGTCTTATCCACACATGCTGTTACATTCTGCATGTACATTTTTAGCCAGTTTATACAGTCATGTGGAAGATGGTGTGGTCTTTCTGGTGCAGTCCCATTTGTGTTGCATCCATCTTTGCAGAGGAAGTCCACTCCATCATACCCTGCTCTCTTATCATTACTTATTTCTCCACTCTCGTTATCATATTTACAGCTATATGTCATTTGGAGAACATGCGCCCCTGCAATATAAATGAAATATAATGAAATGCTATGATGTCATCTGTCGTCCTAATGTAATGGTGAATTTATAATGGTTTTTGGGAGACCAACAATTGTCAGCATGCTACTATGAACAATTGAAAAATAACTGCAAATAACACCCTAAAACATATTTTTTGAGCTGTTAACTCAGTGATATGGCTGTTATGTAAAGTAAATTCCATACTTTTAATGTTAATGTCAGCACAGAATGCTTTTACAGCTAAAAACATAATTTTGTGGCATTACTTAGGGCTTAAAATAAGCTTCAAATGTGCCACAACATATGATGGCAACTGGTGAGGACTGTGTGTGTACTGTACAGAGAAGACACGTAAGCTGTGATCCCAAGCTACATGGTTTGGTTTGGCAGGAAACAGACCTGTATAGATCTGTGAAGCCACACCTGCCTTGCATTCTGACACAAACACCAAATCACAAGATAATTGTGGATATTAGAAATGATTCCAGATGTTTGTTTGTCAATGCTTTCAAAAAACATCAAAGGCTGAGGTGGTACAATATCAACGTTAAAGTCAGTATTTATATATTTTATTTTAACAGTTTTATTAGTTTATTACTCAGCTGGCAGCATCAATAATTATATAACAGCAAAATCAAGCAAACCTCTCCTAATAACTTTCCTTTGCAAAAGCGGTCAAAAATTGGACTGACCAAGCGGACTGAGCACAAGAACAAAGAAAAAGCAAGCACAGGCTTCAAGCTGCAGCCTCTGAGCAGAGAGACAAAAGAAAATATTACGCAGGGGTGGAATGCACTCAATAAAGGTTAACACTAGCACTAGTTTGCCAATTCAGAACAATGTTCTAAAAAGTACTACTCCCATGAACTCAAAATCAAACACAATCGCCAGGTGTCAACACACCCTGGGCTAAAACTTACCAACGGTACCAAAAAAAGCAGCGGAGTTAACCTCGTTAGATGGGGAAGGCAGTGTTGTCGTGAGAGCGACAGACAGAGAAACAGTGAAAACGTTGGGGAGCTTTACAGTTTTCCATGAGTGCTTACAAATGAAAAAGAAAAGTTCTCTGCAATTTTCAAAACCTAAATAACAAAAAAATGGTCTCAAGTGTTTTATTTTGTAAAAGATGCAGGTGCTCTGTGTGGGTGTATGGTTGTGCTGTGCTGTTTTTTTTTAATGGGTCCATTTACTGTAAATTGTGCATATAGACAACTAACACATACACAACTAAGAAGACAAATGATAGCAGTTTAGGAAAGGACTATACAGAAATTATAGATAGAGTGCCCGCCATTTTCCAACAACAAAAAACAACTCATTTGTAGGCTTAAACAAGACTGTTGACTCATACAGACTTTCCTACAGATTGGAATGTATAAATCACAACACATCTATGTTGTTCTTTATATATCATCTGTATAGCATTCAACATTTACCTGCAACACTCTTACATGTTCTAGTGCTGATAGTCATAATAGAAAACAAATATGATTAACCACCAGACTGAAGAATTGCGCAACTCCAGTCTGTGACAACCTAAGAAAGTTCAGCACAAGTTACCTTTGGTATGAGCTTTCCTTTGCTGCAGCCTAAACATACAATGTGCAGAAAAAAAGTCAAACAATAGGAACGAGCCATTGTGCACCAGTAAACAACACTAACAGGTATGGCGAGTTCTGCCAAGGAAAAAACAAGATAGAAAAGGTTAAACAAGAAATGGTGATGAGTTGAGGAAGCGTATTCGCAAGCTGTATTCATCTCACTGAACACGAGACAATTATCTTTGTTCTCAGTGCATTGTCAGCTTTTCCAAGGTTGTTCAGTAAGGTAATTAGTTGCTGCATTGTTTAGACCACTGGAGAAGACAATCTTCTCTATACAAGAGAAGAAAAAGATTTCCTGAGATTTAAACTGAATGGGACATAATTCTTGATCTATGAAAAGAAGTTTCTGGCAGAGTCAGTGGTAAAGCAGAAATCTCAGAGAGCTTTATTCTTCATGCACGAGTGCCTGTCTCCAGGGAGATCTGCAGTTTGAATTCGAAACTATTTCATCAAATACCCCGCATGCTGACTTTACCTATGGCCCTACTGCCACCCCATAATAACTAAAACCCCTTTACTACCAAATTAGCACACACAAGGGGGGGATTGTCTGTGTGTGTGTGTGTGTGTGTGTGTGTGTGTGTGTGTGTGTGTGTGTGTGTGTGTGTGTGTGTGTGTGTGTGTGTGTGTGTCTTTGCACATTCATGCTGGACTTCTGCTGCTTTAGACATAAACAGATTCACATGAAAACAAGCATACCTGTGCATGAGTGCACACACACACACACACACACACACACACACACACACACACACACACACACACACACACACACACACACAGACATGTGCACACAAATATACTTTCACACACTCAAACACATGTACTGTATGCACACACTTCATGACCCAGTCACCAGGACAGCTATTATGTGCTGCCTGGACTCTACATTTATTTTCTATTGGATATTTTTTATATTTGTATTACTAAAATAAAACACATATATCTGGGATTGTAATGTTTAGAATTAGGGTATTTGATTTGAAACCTTTATAGGACTCTCTGGGCCAGTGCGGATGGGGCTGGTAACACTTTCTATCCACCACACATGGCAAAAGACAATTACTACAGTGCAGTATTGATCCATGTGCAACAACTTGTATAATTTGTGTACAATATCACCCTGTATATAGCACTGTATGTGTATGTGTATAGTGTACATTGTGTATAGTGACAATAAAAGGCTATTCTATTTTATTCTGTGAAGCTTGCATGCCCGATGGTGTGAATCCGGCTACTGCATAGAGCCTGATATGCGTCATAACTTTCTATTTCTTCTATGTCTTTCCCTTAACATGGACAATTTTCTCTGTTCTGCGGAATAGATCTGTACATTGTTGTACAGCAGCAACAGCAGGATTTATCATGTGAGATAGACACAACACAAATTAACAAGTTAAAACATTTTCATTAGACTCACCTGCAGAAGTGTGGATTATACTGCAGACAAAAAAGATAATTTCCTTCCTCATATTTCTATTATCCAGTTATTCCATTTTTTCACAGTTTCTTGCTTATTCAAAAAGGCAAGCTGTGGCGTATACCCACATTTCTCTTCGAAGACAGTCCTACGCCCTAAAGTTCAGCTCAAGGCCCTCCTCTCTTCCTTTGTTCTTGTGTAAGTCCATCCTTCTTTTACCTGTGCTGTTATGTGCTCAAGTGCATTTGGTCCCCAACCGCAGGAATTCCAGTCGATGAAGTAATTCAGGCTCATCAGGATTTGGAAAAAAAAATGTTTTTCAGTCTCTCTGTCTTCCAGAGACAAAAAAAAATTGTATATGATGCCAAAAATGCAAAAAGGACATGATGTGCAAATGTACACAAATGTGCAAATGGGTGGTCAGGTCCTGTGCAACTGTCGTCACATCTGTGGGTGCATATTTGTAAATATGAGGTGTTCCTCTTAATAATCTGTCATTTTTACCTGATATTCTAATGTAATTTTATGCATCATCACGAGCTATGGGTTTGTACTATTGTTTGTATTGATGAAAATTGGAAAAAAAATAAAAATAAAGCATCCTCCTCTATCACCTTCTCATCATCATCAAATACAAATTCTAAATTCTTGACTACAGAATAGTGCCTGCATGCCATCGCACAGATAGCATTTGTTTGCAATCTGATGGACACCCGCTGATTCCAAAGGCATTTGGAATTTTGAAACAACTATGCCCACAGACAAGATAGAGGATGTTGCAGGATTTTTTATACAAGTACAACCTATAATGCCTGCTATAAGGGAAGGATGATTTGTAGCCTAGTCCTTTGTTTCCCACACAAACTGCAGGTTTTCTACCCAAAATCCAAACTTAAATGATGCTGTCTAGCCAACAGACATTGACATAGAGATTGAGACGGTGTTTACTCTGTTTGAGTAAGACTTTGCCTTAGTAAGACTAAGTACCATTGCTGCTTATTTTAATGTAAAGGGTGCCACCTTGTGGCAATGCAGTGTCTCTGAACACATCTTGTGTTTTGTTCCTTGGTGAGCTGAAGGAGTAGCCTGGTAAACCCGCCCCTCGTACTTCATTTCATTTCGTGCAGAGGAAACGAATGAAACGAAATGCAATGAAATGCACGAAATGAAATGAAGTACGAGGGGCTGATTTACCAGGCTACTAAAGAAGTGCATCAAGGGCAACATCAAGACTTTTTTTTTTTTTAAGATAAAGTGCATTACATAAAAAAACTATCTTACAAAGGATTCGAAAAGAGAACTAATTTGAAACTGAACAAAAAACTGTAAAGTAAGTCTTTAACAAAAACATTTTTTAACTCTTACATTTTTTTGCCTGTGGTGATCTAGATCTTGTAAAAAAAAAAAAAAAAGACAAAAAAAAAGCGATAAACAGAACCAACTTGAAAGTCTGTCCTACCAGCAGTACTTTCAAATAACAAGAAAAAACGTGATGTCCTCGGTGCTGACTTTAGTCTGAAATCGTCATGTCTTTGGACAATGACAAAAATGTACCATGCAGGTATTGCTGAACTTTTATTATGACAGCTAGATAGAGGAAGCACCGAGGTGGGTGGTACAGGAAGATGAGCACAGCTAACTTGATGTTTTGTCGCCGGCTGTTAGCTTGGTGTCAGAGATAAAAAATATAGCTATATTGACGTTTGCGTGAAGATAAAATGGCGTAAGGAAAATGCTGGTGATGTGAAAGTTCTGTTTAAGGTATTGCCACCCAATTTATGTCCAGCATGTTTTATGTGCATATGTGCAAGTCGACATTTACTGCGTTGCAAGTGGTCTTTGGCGTTAGCAAGCAAGGTTTTTAAGAGAGCTAACTATAACTAGCTGAACAGTAAAAGGCTTCATAGCATTACAGCAGGAATCATTTACCCTTTTCTCCGTCGTGATTTTTATTAGTGTTGTTTGATTTCATAAGGTTATCACAAAATCCAAGGACGAGTAGACGTTTGGACAATATCTTTTCAACCAGCTATATCTGGGGTCATGCCAGGTAGTTGGTATTTGAACAGCATCCTGCAGGTAGCCAACATTCTGCTAGCGTTGATGAATTATAAGCGTTTTCTTCTCTGTTGACACGATGTTGAGATATTTTAAAATAGGTTTTATGTACATTTCCAACGGTACAGTATATTGGAGTGGTTGTTACCTCATGAAATCCGGCCTAAAGAAAGAAGGAAAGAAAGAAAGCGATTCGTTACAGTGACCAAGAAGGCTATTGCTGCTGTGTAAGCTATCTAATGGACATTGGTCTCCAAACGTCTACTGTCCAGGCTTGCAGAGCATGATGCTCAGATGCTATTGTAACCGAGCCCTAAGGAGAATCATTAGAGGACCGTGGGGGTGTGGGGAATTGTGAGCAGAGTGCTAGACCACCTGTCATCCGGGAGCAGGTGTTGATGCCTGTGCAAATTTCCCTGTAAAATAGCGTCCGTCGTGAGTGACTTGACTGTCGGGCTAAAATGAAATCATTGGTCATCCTGCCATTTGTAATTAATGAAATAGAAATGCTTTTCTCTTGTTAAACTGTGATAAAAAAAAATAAGACAATCATTACATTTTTTTAAATATGCTAATATATTAATTTTCTTGTAAAGGCTGGCCATAGTTATTGGTAAATATTGCATTAATAACGTATTGTGTTTCCTTAAGCTCCTCCTTATGGTAATGGACACGTTTTATTGCGTTGCTGTCTCCCACACGTTCAGCTGACTCAGTAAGCGGTACAGAAGATGGACGGACCCTGGGCGCTGCTGCGGGTGTGTCTGGTGGTGTGGGTGTCAGTAGTGCTGCTGCTGGTGGACCCGTCGGCAGCAGGGGAGTTCGACCCCTACAAGGTCCTCGGCGTGGGCAGGAAGTCCAGCCAGCCTGAGATTAAGAAAGCGTACAAACAGCTGGCTAAGGAATGGTGGGTTTGAGTTCTCTAACACACCTATAGGGTGTAGCTAGAATATAGAGGGTAAGGCGGTTACATACATTGCAGAAACAGCACTGTAGTGTTCCTGGTGTTACATCACACAGGATGTATCACCCAGATTATGTATCACATTAATGTTTTTTCTTCCTTTTTCTTGGGGAAGGCACCCTGACAAGAACAAAGACCCAGGTGCAGAGGACATGTTCATCAAGATATCAAAGTCTTATGAGGTAATCCCAGTGTAATTAAATAGCGTTACCTAGCAATGGACCACAGTGGGTGTAATTGACGATTGCAATTTTGCATAAGATAAAGTGTGTGTCCACAGTCTCGTGGGTTCTATCAAATGACTTGTGTGTCATCATGTGGAGTTATTTGCATCAGCTTACATAGCATCTGTGTCCACTCTCCCACAGATCCTGTCGAACGAGGAGAGGAGGTCGAACTTCGACCGCTTCGGGCAGATGGACGAGAACCAGCCCCACAGCCAGCCGGCGCAGGGTTTCCACGGCTTCCACAACAGCTTCTACTTCGACGACTCCTTCTTTCACTTCTCCCGCTCCGGCAGAGACTTCGCCGACAGCAAGTACCTTCTGCACTTCGCCCAGTACAACAGCGAGGTGCTGCCCGACAGCTCCAAGAGGCCCTACCTGATCAAGATCACGTCTGAGTGGTGCTTCACCTGCATCCACATCGAGCCAGTGTGGAAGGAGGCCGTGCAGGAGCTGGAGGCGCTTGGTAAGGCTGGGTGTGTGTGTGTGTGTGTGTGTGTGTGCGTGTGTGCGTGTGTGCGTGCGCGCGTGCGTGCGTGTGCGTGCGTGTGCGTGCATGGTGCGAGCAAGCGAGCAGGGTGTGTGTCAGGGTGTTAGGGTCATGTGTCAGGGTGTGTGTGTGTGTGCGCCTCCACATTCAGCTCATATGGAAGGAGGCCATGCAGTGTGTGTGTGTGCATGTCTGAGTGTGTGTGTGCAGCTACATCAAGCCCGTATAGAAGGACCCCGTGCAGTGTGCGTGTGCATGTGTGTGTGTGCATCCACATCAATCCTGTATGGAAGGAGGCCGTGCAGTGTGTGTGTGTGTATGTTTGTATATGTGTGTGCATGGAGCTTCCAAAAGAAATTTGGATGTGATTATTTGCATGCTGCACAGAACGATTACACAAATGCATTTTAATTGATTGCAAATTGCCTTTGCATGCAGTTCTGAGTGAGTCTTTGTGCATTCATGTAAATATTGAACGGATGTGTGCATATGACGGTGTGCATGCATGTAATATTATGAATCTGTGGGTTTCTCCCTGTGCATGCATTCAGCTTCTCTATGGATGCGTGAATATGGCTGTGCAGTTAAGCAGCCTGTGTGTGTAGAGTTCAGAGCAAAAGTTTGCTGTCCTATCTCGGCCTAGTGAAGGATCTGTTCACTCTTTCAGCGCTTAGATTCATCTTTTCAGTGTTGATTATGGCAGCATATGCATTTTTTTAGTTATGTCTTTAGAGTCTTTATTATGAATCTGTATGCAGACAGTAAAATTATTGTCAACTACAAAAGCACTCAGAGAGAGCAGACCTCCACCAGGGCATCTCAGATCACCCCCAAAATCAAATCACTTTTAAGTTAGCCCATTTTTGAGCTACCCTGAAAATTTCATCAAAATCCATCCATACCTTTTTGAGTTATGTTGCTAACTAACAAACAAACTAACGCCGATGATTACATAACCTTCGCTGGCGGAGGTAATAATCAGAGAAGATGTCTGCACCAATGCTGCACGCTGAAAGAGGACTGGCTACGATTGACCATCCTGCCTTCTTTTGTGGAAGTGGAGCAGACGGCAGGGGATCCTCCCTTAGGAGTGTAATGTAAAGTCTCTTTATGACAGCCGCGCTGCAGTTAATGACTCCACTGAGAACGTCAGGGAGCCAGTCAGGGCCCATGGCCCAGATGGATTTAAACTGATTTGGCACATTAAGCTTATAGGATGCAGGCACCAGAAAGGCTGTGCTTTCTGTAGGAAGGGAAATTATGCTGCCAAAGTGATACAAAAAACTCACACCTAATGAACTCCTAATTTGGTCTTTATGCCATTGAATTAAATGGTGTGTTTGGCAGGATTTGGGGTACATTGTTTGTGTGGATTTGTATGTATAAAGTATATGTATGTGTAAAGTATATGTGTGTGTGTAAAGCATATGCATGTGCATTACATTACACTTAGCAGATGCTTTTATCCAAAGCGACTTACAAAAGGAGGACTAAAATAACCTAACAGAGGTGTAGAGAAACACACAGTACATCGACTACACACATACACACAAGTAGATACATGTACCTTAGGTAAGTATCCCAGAGCAGGGACACTTCAAACACACCCATCTCCTACACACACAGACTCGTAAGAGCACGAGGCACCTAGGTGAAGAGTTGGTTATTAGGGATTGTTAGGAAGGGTAGTGTAATATGTATGTGTAAAGTATATGTGTCAAAGAAATGCACCATCGCCAGCTCCAGTTATTGTCTATATTATACTGTGTGTGTGTGTGTGTATTCCCAGGTGTGGGGATAGGTGTGGTTGACATTGGTTACGAGCGTCGCCTGGCCAACCAGCTGGGCGCTCACCGCACGCCCTCCATTCTGGGCCTGATCAACGGGCGGGTCACCGTGTTCCACGGTGCCGTCGTTCGCGAGCACCTTCGCCAGTTCGTGGAGAGCCTGCTGCCCCAAAGACAAGTGGAGAAGGCAAGAGACATCCCCCCACACATACACACACACACACAGCCAACCGATGCAAGACCTCTACGCTCACACATGCAACACACCTAAGTTTCAGGACACAGCAACACTAAAAATTTGAACAAACACTGGGTGCTCTGGATCTGGATATGATGGGGTATTGTGAGACTTGTAAGGTATTGTAAGACTTGTAAGGTATTAGAGAACATTCATATGCACAATGTAACTTGTATGCTGTATTTAACTAAAAAAAACATTGCTAGTAATCGTCCTATCGCCCAGTCTGCAGTTGGGGTACATGATATATCAGAAATATCGCAATACAATACGTACACACAATATTGCGAAATATATATCACAAAAGATGTCTTAGCTGAAATTAATGGTACATTTCTATAAGTTATGCTTCGCAGTCGAGCATAGTTTAAAGAAGTGTACCATTTATTGCAGCTAAGTTGTATATTGTGACCAGTGGACCACATATTAAATATCAGATGGAGCCCTACTGCCCTTGATGTTCTCCAACTACCATTTACCATTTCGTTACTGTAAATTGTAGAAGGAAGGCGAAGCCTAGAGAGCATAGGAATATTATGTAGTGAGACGTTTTTTCAGAGGTTTTATTCTGAGGTTACAGCAGTGCATGTTACCATGGGGTGTTTATTTGTTTGTTTGTTGTTTACGTCAGGTGACGGACAGCAGCTACATGCAGTTCCTCAATAGCTGGCCTGAGGAGAACAAGCCCACTGTTCTGCTGTTCGACCAGATGGCTGATGTCCCACTGCTCTTCAAGGTAACCACAGGAAGCACACACACACACACACACACACACACACACACACACACACACGTATACACATACCACACACACACACACACGTATACACATACCACACACACACACACAAACCACATGTACACACACACACACACACAAGCACACTACGCATGCACACAGACCCTACACACAGGTGACATTTTGAGACGGAGACGAATGAGGACTGTTTATGATAATTATGCACATGGCACTTTCATGCCACTGATTGGAAAGCCGTTATCAGCAGTCTGATTAAATGCAGCAGGGGGTTGTTCACCCCAGAAGACCTTAGCCATTTCCCCCACGTTCATAGCAGTGGAGTTGATGGCTGCTGGTAAAAAAACATCACCATGCAGCATTAGCTGAACTTGAAATGTTGTTTCTTGGCATGATCTTGTGCAGGCCTAATTTTCACAGTGCAGTTTGTGCTACAGAAACGTACAATACTTTAGAATAAACAATAACTTTAGAAGACACTCACACCATTCAAGAAAAAAAATACACATAAAGAATGCGAAAAGGTGCCAGTAGCAACTTTACCCTTACTGTTACGCTTTATCATATTTTGCATTGATGTTATGTGTACCATAGAAATATTCTGTGATTTTTCTGTCTGTCTGTCACAGCTCACTGCGTTTGCCTATAAAGACTATGTGCGGTTCGGGTACGTGGACCAGGGGCTGACGGACACCGCAGAGGTCCAGAGTCAGTACAACATCAACACATACGCCCCCACAATGCTCCTCTTCAAGGAGAACACGGAGAAGCCTGCAGACGTCATTCAGGTCAGAAACGGCGCCCCCTTCAGCCCTGTGTCTGTAGTCGCAGATGTGTGTGTGTGTGTGTGTGTGTCATGTAAAGTTTAGGACTGCACAGTAAATCGATTTTCAGTGGAAAACACTATTTGAACTAATGCAGTTAGCTAGTTGGAAAGTCCCCACTAGACCATGCAGCTGGCAGCTCTGTCTTAATGGTTAATCTCCTTACATCTAAGATGATCGATGAGCTCATCGTTGTTGTGTGACAGTGGAGCTTACTTGTCAGCAGTGCTGTGTTTCTTATGCACAAGGCATGCTAACCAATAGGAATACTGTAAATAAAATGCAGAATTTGAAACTAAACTTGCGTTGAAATGCAGCTTGAAAAAAAAATTCAGCTGCTAAAGCACAATCTCGATTGCAGTCACAGAATAATCTGAGTTATTTTTTTTCTTTACATGGCCCTAGAAAGGTAAATAACATCCAGAGAGCTTCAGTGATATTTTAATAATCCCTGTCTAATAATCTCTGTCTCTGTCTAAATATGCTACAGAATCCTGTTTTTTGTTTGCCTGTTTTTGCTCGATATAGCCTAATGATGTGTTTGTGTGTGCCTACTGCTCTTGGTTGTCCTGCAGGCTAAGGGCATGAAGAAGCAGATCATCGATGAGTTTGTGTCCAACAATCGTTTCCTGGTGGCTCCACGACTTGTCAACCAGAAGCTCTTTGATGAGCTGTGTCCTGTCAAGCAGTTCCACCGTCGCAGGAAGTACGACACACACACACACACACACACACACACATATAGATACACACACACACATATAGATACACACACAACCAGACGATCTTTGATAAACTGTATCCTGTCAAGCAGTTCCACTGCCCCAGAAAGAACTGTTCCACTGTTGCAACAGTTCCACTGCCTCATACATGAACACACACACACACACAACACATGAACATACACACACGCACACACACGCGCACACACACACACACACACACACACATTCATGAATACATAGCCATGAACACAAACACGCACACTATGAAGCAGACTAGGCTTGGTCAATCAGAAGGTCTCTGACAGGCTCTGTATAGTCCTACTAGTGAGTGCCATCAGCTTTTTGTCTCTTTTTCTTTCTTTTTATTCCTTTTCTCTCTCTCACTCGCTCACTAATTCTTATTCTCAACCTTGTTATGAACCATTATATGTTGGAAGTATTCTTCTTACATGTTTACACTGGAGGAGTTTTTCTCAATGTCATTATACAGGCGTATGGTGTACATTGTACATGTGTATAGTGACCGTAAAAGGCATTCTATTCTCTATCTAATTCTCATAAAAACATATGATGCGATGACCAGCCTTCCCATGATGCCCCTGTGTGCTGGTGCGCAGGTACTGTGTGCTGCTGATGACGAGTGATGAGGACTGGTTCTCGGCGAGTAACAGCGCCTTCCTGGCCTTCGCTGCAGCCAACACCAGAGAGGTGGTCCGCTTCGCCTACGTGTCCCACCGCAGCCAGCAGCCCCTCTGCAGCACACTCCTCAAGGACAGGGACGCACTGGCTCCGCAGGTAACACACACACACACGCACACGCACACACACATTCAACTACTCGTAGAAAGACACATGCATACACACACTTTGCCAGTAAAAACACATGCACACATTTACACACTCAACATGCACACACACACAGACACACACACACACACCTAGCCACGAGTGCAGGCTCACACGCATTCACACACTTGCTGGTGTGTACAAGCCAACCAGGTGGTACGTGAGAGACCAAGAGGTACAACTACATTCTCACTCTTACTAAAAGCCATATGCTAACATCTTTCAGGTTCACATGCAGTGACACCTTTAAAATTGTGTGTAAAGAGACTGGTGAGGCTGATGGTGTGTGTGTGTGTATGCAAGCTAAAATACCAGTTAGTATTTTAGTATTTTATAATTAGTATTGGCCATTCCAAATGAAATAATCAAATATCTGTGTAGATGGTGATTCTGGAGCGGCACAGTAACTCTGGTAAGGTGGTGTATAAAGATTTTCCTTGGAGGATGATGTTTGTGTGTGTGTGTGTGTGTGTGTGTGTGTAGGTGGTGATTCTGGAGAGGCGCAGTAACAATGGTAAGGTGGTGTATAAGGACGTCCTGGGAGGCTGGAACGGCAGTGAGGACGACCGCAGGCGTCTGAACGAGCAGCTGGACATCCTGCAGAGCGACCCCACCTACCTCAGCCTGGGAGCCACCCTACCTGAGCTAAATAACGAACTAGCATCTGTAAGTCACATAAACACACACACATCCACACACCCACCTCAGTGTGGGAGCCACCCTACCTGAGCTCAACAATGAACTAGCATCTGTAAGTCACATAAACACACATAGACACGCACACACACCTCCGCTAGTGACCATGTTTACATCTAGTGACCAGCTACAGGTGCATATGTGCTGTGGTTAAACTAGCTTTTGTAAGGAGGGTGAGCCCTTCTTTACTCACAGTGGTCAAAATCACACTATTGCTATAAATTATCAATACTATAACTACTGTAGCAGAGGGAGATCAGCTCCGGCTGGCTGTATTGCCGAGGTGAGGAGACGAAGCTGAGCTCTGGAGCATTCCGGCCCAATTTAAACTCTGAGTATATATCGCTCTGAAGGAGAATAACTTGACTGAGATGTTGAAACGATGATGATGGTAACTGGGGTGTTGAAACATTGGAAGGCCAAAGGTTAAAAGTGTACAGTGGTTCATTGTCTTGTACTATATGTGAGAGGCTCATTCTCTACCTGTCCCTATGGGCTGTCTGTGCAGATGTTTCTGATCCAGTGGATGTACACAGCGTATGATTATGTGGGCCAGCTGTATACGGACCTGCTCTACTCCAACTGGTGAGTTTGTGTGTGGGTGTGTGTAGCTGGTGATTCTGGACTGGCGCAGTAACTCTAGTTAGGTGGCATATAAGCAGGTACATAGAGCCCATGGTGTGTGTGTGCGTGCGTGTGCATGCGTGTCTTAAGACTAAGAACTGCAATTTTCCGATTTTAAAAATGTAAAAAGTATGCCAATAACAGAGCCTATCTAACCTGTAACCTGTAACCCCCCCTCCCCCACCCAAACATCCCCTCACAGGAGAGAGATGATGCCCATCATGTCCCTCATCTTCTCTGCTCTCTTCATCCTGTTTGGCACCGTCATCATCCAGGCCTTCAGGTGAGATACACACACACACACACACACACACACACACACACACACACACACACACACACACACACACACACACACACACACACACACACACACAAACGCGCGCGCGCACACCAGGTATGGAAATTCACACCAGCCACCAGTGAAATGCTGGTAAAACATGAAAGTGGCATATAGATTTCAGACACAAAATAACAATTTGAATGGCTGATAGATTTTGCAAAGTTAATTTCCACCCCTGACACACACCCATGTGCACACACACACACACACATATCATGTTGAGCTATTGCAGTTGCAGGAAAAATGTGCACACAAAACCTCATGTAATGCTATGAAGTCATAACCCTCTGGCACCACTACTTCTATACTACACGACAGCACACCACACAGCCACTATGCTATAAACCCAGTGCTTTTCAAAAAGTGCGGTGGATCCCCCTGTGGGGACATGGTGCCATGCCGGAGGGGGTGTGCGTGACCCCGGGGAACATGCTTTTTTTTGCCAATATCAATAAAATTATTCTTTGTTGATCTATATATTTTTTTGTTTTGTTTTACTTAATGTTAATAAGGATACAGTGTTATGCAGGGGTGTACCAACAATTTTATAGACAAATTTTACTATACTATTATAGTCGCGGAGGGGAGATGTTTTCTTCCTCCTGAGGGGGGTCGTAACATAAAATAATTGAGAAGCACTATATTAACCACTGTGTTCTTCCACATTTATTTTTTATTCGATTTTGTGTAACTGTGCAGTGAACCTGGTGAGGAGAAGCCCAGCAAGCCGAAGTCAAAGGAGCCGCCAAAGTCTGCAGAGGGGTCAGCCGGCACAGAGAGCACTTCCAGGTCGGACAGGAAGCCATTTAAACAACTAATTAATTCAATAAAACAATTCCATAAAAAGGAGTTAAAGGAGGAGTATAATATCTTAGTGGTTACATTTATATGCTATGAAGGTGATTAGCAGTCAGTAGATAAAATGGATCAACATAAATAAAATGGTTGAGTGTTTCTTCACCATGACACACCAGTGATATCTGATGATGTCATAAATACTCTTATAGGTTATTCCACTAATAGTTATTTATTTCACAAGGTCAACAGTGTCTATTTGCGTTGTTTATTGTTTAATGGATTAAAGACCTATTAAGTGAAGTCTTGACCCTAAAGAGAGCACCAGTACACTTTGCAGTATTAGTTATTATTTATAATAATAGTAATACTTATAAAAACAACAACAACAATTATAATAACAATTATACATTTCATTTAAAAAACGCCTTTCATGACACCCAAGGGTGCTTTACAAATACAAATATACAAATGAATATCATATGAATAATAAATAAAAATGAAATGAATAAGATATTAAATAAACAATAAAGCAGTGTTGCCAAGCCAACTGCTAGTGAATATGCTAGTTTAAATGCCATCAGTGGATTGTCTCTCATCTAATGCGTTACGACCGAATGTCTCGGGTCCCGTTGTGCAGCCGTGCGCCCAAGAAGAACTTTGTGGAGGTGACGGAACTAACGGACATCACGTACACCAGCAACCTGGTGAAGCTCAAGCCGGGACACATCAACGTGGTCCTCGTGCTCACCGACGCCTCCAGGCAGGTCCTGCTCAAGAAGTTCGCCAAGGAGGTCTACTCCTTCTCAGGGTAAGGCTGCTCACGCTGATTGGCGTGCTACTTAGTGTGGCAGTCTGGATCTAGGAATTGCACTCTGTGTGTGTGTATGTGTGTGTGTAAGTAAATATACTCAGATTGCTATAGCTGTACAAGCTTGTGTGTGTGTAAATATACTCAAACTGCTACAACTGTAAACGTGTGTGTGTGTGTTTGGGTGTTGCACTAGTGCTTTGCTTGCCATGGAAATTCATTCATACTGAGTGAGGGGTCAGGGAGGATCAGGGCCACATAGCATTGAGCTAACAATTATGTGTGTGTGTATGTGGGGTTCTGCAGGAGTCTGAGTCTGCACTAACCATTACTGATAGTAACACCGAGTGTGTGTGTGTATTATTCACTTGCAGGAGCCCGACTCTGCACTACTCGTTCCTGAACGTGGACAAGCACCATGCGTGGATGGCAAACCTGCTTGAGTCGGCGCCTGATGCGGTGCTGGGTGAGCAGCGCGACGAGGACGAGGAGGACGCCGCCGAGGGCGGGGCCAAGGCCAGGGCCGACTACACGGGCTACGTGCTCGCCATGAACGGACACAAGAAGTACTTCTGCCTGTTCCGGCCCGTCTTCACCGGCGACGAGGCCGACCAGAGCCGCTCTTCCGACGAGGACGCCGTCACCTCAGCCGCCGGAGGTGGGGGCTCGTCCGGGATGTCTAACGGTACGCGCTCACGCTCGCGCTCTTCTTCCAGCTCCAGCCACCGCTCCCGCTCCCGCTCCCGATCGAGCTCCAGCTCGCGGGCCCGCCAGAGGCCCACCACGCTCCAGATCCACCACAAGCTGGACCGCCTCAACCTGTGGATGGAGAGGCTGCTGGAGGGCACGCTGCCCCGCCACTACATCTCTGCCTGGCCCGGCGCAGACAAGATTGCCCCCGACAAGAAGTAATGCTAATGCTAGCGCTGATGCTAATGTTAGCACGGAAGCTAATGTTGGCGGCAAAAGCTAACAGTCCCGTTAGCTTCCCACACACACACCAGGGGGACACTGTTTGAGCTGTAATGTTACCCTGTCTCACTGAAACACCTTTTCTCTGGGTCGGAACCTTAAGGCCTGGTGTGTTTGCAAGTTGGGGTGTGTGTGTGCGTGTTTGTGTGTGTTTTTTAAATACTCGTTGGAGAGGAGTGCTGGACTGTCAGCCTGACTGACTTGGATACGGTGAAAGGAAGCTCCTGCTGTCATTGCACTGATGTTCGGGGTGCCTGCGGGCTACTGTTGTGCTGAGGTCCGTGTCTGTGTGTGTGTGCAGCTCACAGACCCGTTGCCTCGGTTATGCTTTAGCACAGAGTTACTGACCTGTACGTGCCCGTTTGTCCCCTTTAGAGCACCTGGTGTGCTTCCTGCTTCTAGGGTCAAAGGTCACCCTTCGTCTCTCAGCTACGCTTTCTTGAAACGGCTGTTTTGTCTTCAGATATAGAAATAATGTAAAAACTAAACTCTGCTTCTGCCTAGTATCCCCCCCCTTCCATTAACATTTAAATGACACTAATAAGTATAGCCTATGAATTTCTTAAGCATGACACGGTTTGCCTAGCTACTGACTGATTTCTTGTTTGTTTTTTTGGTTTCCATGACAAACCGAATGCCTGTTGTTGCCTATGCATGCTCTCTTGCCTCTGCTGCTCCCCTGCTCTCCAGATGTGTCTGCAGCTGGACGAGCCCACTGCGGTACGACTTACTGTCCCTCCTCTACCTACTCCTCCTGCCTTGCCTGGCTCCTCACACACTAATGCACTGAGTCCCTACGGGTGTGTAGCTCCTGTGCTGTCCTGTTCCGCATCCATGAGTCCCTATGCGTCCCTATGGGTGTAGCTCCTGTCCTGTCCTCTTCAGCATTCATGAGTCCCTATGTGTCATCCATGAGTCCCTATGCGTCCCTATGGGTGTAGCTCCTGTCCTGTCCTCTTCAGCATTCATGAGTCCCTATGTGTCCCTATGGGTGTAGCTCCTGTCCTGTCCTCTTCAGCATTCATGAGTCCCTATGTGTCCCTATGGGTGTAGCTCCTGTCCTGTCCTCTTCAGCATTCATGAGTCCCTATGGGTCCCTATGAGTGGGTAACTTCTGTCCTATCCTCTTCAGCATTCATGAGTCCCCATGGTTCCCTATGAAGGGGTAACATCTGTCCTTTCCTCTTCAGCATTCATGAGTCCCCAAGTGTCCCTATGTGTGTAGCTCCTGTCCTGTCCTCTTCAGCATTCATGAGTCCCTATGGGTCCCTATGAGTGGGTAACTTCTGTCAAATCCTCTTCAGCATTCATGAGTCCCTATGTGTCCCTATGGGTGTAGCTCCTGTCCTGTCCTCTTCAGCATCCATCTGTTCCCACGAATGGGTAACTTCTGTCCTGTCCTCTTTAGCATTCATGATCCCAATGTGTCCCTAGGGGTGGGTAACTTCTGTCCTGTCCTCTTCAGCATCCATGGGTCCCTATATGTCCCTATGGGTGTAGCTCCTGTCCTGTCCTCTTCCGCATTAATGTGTCCCTATGAGTGGGAAACGTCTGTCCTGTCCATGATGACGCAAAGATGAACGAGCTGTTAGGCTGGAAGTGTATGCCCACAGAGAAACACACCCTGATAGGAATAATATATATATATATATATATAACTAAAAGAAAAATAAAGAAAGGAAACATATACTGTAGCTTTTATTTATGTTGATGACATAGAACACTGTGTACTACGCTAATTTAATTTATGCCTCTCATGTGATCCCTGTATGTAAAAAAATAAAATTTATATAAAATATATCTACCATGTGTGAAGTTTTTACCTGTTACACTGTATTTAGTGTGGTTTTGTGTGTTATAAAAATGTAACTTTAGTTACTTGTAGCTGGTGAAATTGTAGCTTCTTGGCTTATGATGTCTGCTGCCCCTAAACTGGAATCAGCATGTAGGCCAGCTGGTAATGGAATTAAGTCCTCAGTAAAGTGCCAAACTGAACTGCAGTCATCATAAACTATTTCAAAATGGACACGGCAAATACTACCTTAGTGGGTTTATTTCAGTATACAATCAACCTTAAATAGTCTTATTTACAATCACACATACAGTATTCTAAACACACAATACATATTATTACTTCCATATACACATACAAGTGTGTTTTGCCTCACATTAAAGCAACACTAAGTAGTTTTTCAGTCTTAAAATAATGTTTCCAAAATTCTTTCTTCTGAATTCGCTTTGCGGCCCTCCATGGGGTAATACCACACTAAGTAAGCTTAGAGGAGTGGACCGTCTCTCTAATTCTCTATGAGAGACAATTCCACTTCCAATCTGTAGGGCGACCGAAGACGAAAACTACTCAGTGTTGTTTTAAAGACACAGGCTCCTCTGAATCATGCAGTAATATACTCCATCTATGCAAAGCAACTTTGTTTTTTTGATATCAAAGCACCAGTTGTTCAAGTTCTTGTTCGGGATTTCGCGATCAGGATATCAATAATACAACATTCGAACATTGTGTCAGCAGATCAGAACTCATTGGGGATGTGCACTTTCTTCATCTTGAGGTCCTCAGGCCCGAACGATCCTGGCAGCAGCTCGTCCACCGTCGTCTCCACGTAGGACCCGTCAGGCTTGGACAGATACACATCCCAGCTGGCCCCAAACTGCACACACCCACACACACACCACAACACACCACACACACAGTACATATATCATTAAGACAGATATACACCCTCATCTCCACGTACAGTAGGACCCATCAGGCTTGGAGAGATACACATCGCAGCTGGCCCCAAACTACACACACACACACAATATATATATATCATTAAGATAGATATACACCCTCATCTCTACATAGGACCTGTCAGGCTTGGATAGGTACATATTGCAGCTGGCCCCAAACTACACACACACCACACATATGTCAGTAAGATAGATATACAGCGTCATCTCCAGGTAGAGACCACCATGCTTGGCCGGCCTCAAACTACACACACAACAGTAAAATATACAGTAGTCCCCAAGTTACACACATACACAACAAACATGCTGTACCAGTAAGATGTACAGGAGGCTTACTGTGCAAATGTTTGAGGCACGTTTGAAACAACTGAAATGCAGTTGCTTTCAAAATGCTATGAATTGTTTTTACTTCTCAGCTACTTTTCATTCCATTTCACACCACACCATTTCATATGGACCCATCACTGATACAGATTTTTTAAAACAAATGCATGAATTCTGTCCAGTAGTTTACCAGCTGTGGCATCAATCATTCAGAGTTCAGCTCACATGTGATACGTGTCAACACAAAGTATGTGAACGCTTTTAAATAAATATTCCACTTGCATCATGACATGCAATGTAGTGAACTCACCTCTCTCATAAACTGCCTGCAACCTCCGCAGGGTGAGATGAACTGGTCAGACAGATCGCTGTCAGAGGACAAGCAGGCTGGTTTAGTATTGATAACCGAGACAATGCTACTGTATATATTCTACAAAATGTTGCAACAATAAATTGTTGCCCTTAGTTTTGGTCAAATAGTTTTTTTTAATCTTCAAATCATAGGCCTACAGTATTAACATGTGCAGACAGATGGCTAGAAGTGTTGGCTGGCCTACACACAGGGAGTCTGTGGTGTCACTACCAGACCTGCTGTGACAAACACGTTAATTACCTGGCGATGGCGATGGCTTTGAAATCCCTGTACCCCTCTGAGACTGCTTTGGAGATGGCGTTTCTCTCTGCACAGATGCCCAGGTTGTAGCAGGCGTTCTCCACATTACAGCCTGAAGAGGGCGACAAAATCCAACTTTCTCAAGTAACACATTCTCTGTGACCCACTACTGTCCAGTATGCTGGCAAGCCACTGCAAAGGCCTAGTTGGCTGACATGAGTGATAAAATGACTGTAGCTAGCTGTGGTACAGAACTGAGTTTATGGTACGATACTCCTAGTTATTTGCTAAAGAGTTCATCATGGTCAGAGCCTGTATGCACAGTCAGTAAGCATATTTGCATAGTGGTATTTGGGCTTTAGACTGACATTCAGTGCGTGCATGATAGACATTATCAGCACAGAAGCAGCGAGAGTGTACTAAAGGTTAAGGCTACAGACAACTGAGAATCTAGCGAATTGACTTATGTAAACTACTGCTGTCCAACTCATAACCAGAATTGATAATATTTTGACTTTGTAACTGAGCCTTTGAAGATTGCTGAAACTCAAATATGGACTCTGGTCCAAATATATCATGATTAGTATGTTCCTCATTAGTTATCAACATGTTTCCCTAGAAACATGTTATGTAAACAGTATACAACATGATAATTGTACATGCAATCTAGCCCTGTGATGAGACGTTTTGTAATCTCTTCAATATCCCTTGCATAACTGTTGTATAACTGTTGAGGTATAACCAAATATAGTGTTTTAGCCAGGCTGTGATTTGTATTGTATTGTGATTGTATTAAGCCTAAAATAAAAATGTTTAAATAAAGTTTCAGCATAAAGGTGTGTCTGAGCCAGAGGTCTGGGGCAATGACATCCATAGACAAAACATTATTGGTTTTCATTTTATTCCATACTGACGAACTACATATTAAGGTTTCATTTAGTGTCTGAGACCTCATCTTAAGGTGCTTCCACACTGCCCCAACAAACGCCAACCAACCCCAACATTCTAAAGTTGGCAGTTGTTGGCATAGATTTATAGAAGACTAGATTCCTCGCCGCGTATCCCAGAACGTCCGCACAGGGCAGCCATCTTACCACAGTCAATTTCCCACAGAACCTGCTGTTACCTAGGTAAACTGAGGTAAGACTCGGAGGTGCTTAAAATGTTTTTAGCCTTATCTCGCTGAAATGTTGACGTATAGACAAATTTTGACGTATAGACCACATTATTAATGTGGCTGTAATTCTGGGTGTTTGAACATGTTAAAGTCGTACATTTTCTCTTAAAAACGGCTTAGAATTACTGCAGCTGGCCTACTGCAATATTTTCGCCCAGCTACGAGTAGCATATTTTTAAAACATATAACACATTATTCATCATTAATATCATAACATTTGTTTTTTGTATATAACAAATCAATCCGTTTCAATATCGAGTGAAATTTGAGGAAGTTACGGTCATTTAAAAAGTACATATCCCTACCAACGCACTGTAATGGGTAAGCCCGCTGTCTGAGGTAAGATGGCCGCCATGTGCGGACGTTCGACTTCGTTGATGGGCAACGGGGACGATGAATCTAGTCTTCTATGTAAATCTATGGTTGTTGGCACCTGGCAGCTGGCAGTCTTTAGAATGTTCAGAAAACCAACTGCCAGTCCACACTGCCCAGACTAAAAACTGACAAGACTAACTTTTGTCACCATCTGTTTTTGATCTTCAACATATTTTTTAACATGGGCAAAGTTGAAAGTGTACTGAATGTGGCCAAAGTAATTTTTGGTCTACATTGGTCAGACATTGTACAACTCCACCAGACCGGACCGAACATGTTGAACTCTTCCAACTCCATCCAACAAGAACAAACTAACACAGACTGGTGGTCCACACTGCCCCAACTGTTGGCGTTTGTTGGAGTTGGTTGGTGTTGGTTGGTGTTTGTTGGGGCAGTGTGGAAGCACCTTTAGTCCTACACTCATAGCATCTTGACAGAGTAACCATTAGATGATGTCAAAGGGTAATACGCAATTGACAATGGATGCAATCGTGACTTTACATTGGACCTACAAGCCCCAATGACTTGAACTCTGTGGTTTTTTTTTTAATTAAGAAATCTTGTATTCCAAGGGCTGTATTTCATTTGTCAAGGACTCAAGGCTGTAGAAAACACATCTAAGACCTAAAGTTCTACTGTGTTTGTTTGAATTGGTTCTGTCTTTCTAAATTCCACACATAACAGCAAGCTGGTTATATAACCCTGCATTAGTAACTAGGCTGAATTTTATTCAATATTTCCAGACAGCTGATAAAGTTGGACGGCACTGTTGTCCGCTCTGTTCTGTCATCTGTTCTCTTATCATTCATTACAGCTCTCTCACCTGTGAAGACTCTGCCATCATGGGCCAGCACCGCGGCGCCGACGCGGAACTTGCTGTAGGGGCAGTAGGCGAACTCCTTGGCGTCCAGGGACATCCTAATCAATCCCATTACCCCCTCCTGCATCCTGTGTAGCCTGTGGCTGCGAGGCTCTGGGCTGAGGCTGTTCACCAGCTCTGCTCTTAGCTGCCAGGTACTCATGCTGCTGTATGTGTGTGTGTGTGTGTGTGTATAAGCAGGTGTATGTGAGGTAAGTGGTTCCTAGTGTCAGTGTTTTCTGATGCACGCTTTAGTCTTAGCTGGTATCTCCGCCTCTGCTGTGTGTGGATGTGTGTGAGGATGTGTCTCAGAGTATCTGTGTTTCTGTGTTATTAAGTCAGTCTAGTTTTGTGTCTGTGTGTATTTTGTCTTATCTATGTATGTACTCCGTCTCTGTGTGTTAGTGTGCTAGTCAGCGCTGCTCTGGTCTGTGTGTGCTGGTCTGTGTTCTTGTCTGTGTCTGTGTCTCTCCCCTCAGCTCATGACTCTTGACTCTGTTTGTTTTCCTATCAGGGCAGCTCACTGATAAGCAGCCAACCCCTGATGCTAAAACATTCCACCCCACAGTCACAGCAAATGATGAGCCAGGGGTGTGTGTCTGTGTTTGTGTCTGTGTGCGTCTGATTCGCATGCATGTGTGTGTGTGTTTGTGTATGTGTGCGCGTTTGTGTATCTGTGTGTGTCTGTGTATGTGTTTGTGTATATGTGTGTGTGTGTGTTTGTGTGTTTGATCCACACACGTGTGTTTGTGTACGTGTGTGTGTGTGTGTTTTTGTGTGTCTGTGTGCGTTAATTCTGAATGCGTGTGTGTATATGTGTGTGTGTGTGTGTGTGCGTTTGTGTTATGATCCGCATGCGTGTGTGTTTGTGTACGTGTGTGTGTGTGCTTGCGTGTCTGTGTGCGTTTGATCTGCATGCGTGTGTGTATATGTGTGTGTGTCCGTGCGTTTGTGTTATAATCTGCATGCATGTGTGTTTGTGTACGCGCGCGTGTGTGTGTGTGTGTGTGTGTGTGTGTGTGTGTGTGTGTGTGTGTGTGTGCGTGTGTGCTTGTGTGTCTGTGTGCGTTTGATCTGCATGCGGGTGTGTGCTCACACCGGTGGGGTTGCATCAGTGTGTCTGCACTGGAAATACACAGTGTGTGTTTGCTTTGCCGTGTTCCCCCAGCAGAGGCTGGTTGTGTAAAGGTCACGCGGAGGCACGGGCGGAATCCTGATAACATGTCCCACTGCGTCTCTTTCACCTCCAAAACATGACGCACGCATCAGCTTCCCATAAGAGAAACCCCAAATCGATAAGGCAACAGTGTTTATGGCTTATGTTTATGACAGTACCCAATAACCAGTAGGCAGTATGGCAGAGAGAGCAGCCACTGCAGCAGACTAAGAGCTATATGTAGGGAACGGATGTAGTGATTATAAAACTCTGGCCCAATATCAATTCCAAAGTTTTAAATCATAATTTGGCAGATGACTGATGGTCATGTTTTTAGGGCCCGAGCACCGGATTTGCGAAATCCTATTGCTTTTCGAAAAAAAATCTTCAAAAGATCAGAAGATTCAATCTTCAAAAGATTATTCTTTTTTCTTCTTTTTTCCTCACAAACTCTGCCTTTTCTGAGGCACTTCCTATGCACGAAAACTCACAAAAGTTTGTACACACATCGGAGTTAGTGGTTGGCTCCCATGGTTTAAGACTTGGCTGTGGATGGCCAGAGACTCCATAGCACCTCCCTATGTCTTAGAGTCCTGTGGTTGGCATAGTTTTCGCTACACTCACCAAATGTGGTAGGTGTGTTGGGCTAACCAAAATGACCAACATTTGTGTATACATTGCATTAGCAACACCGAACAGAAGGTGAGGTAACTGTCGTTTAATGCGTTTGGATACATGACCGTTTGTACATGTCAGATTCATGTCAGATTTGGCAGATATGATACCAAGATGGTACTGTTGTTAAATTGTGAAGGGATTTTTGAAATGTTATAATATGTTGAAACTGTAAGAGGATGAATTTTAATATCTTGCCACATAAACAGGAAATATGGTATTAAGATTAAGTTTTTTTTATTTTCATTTCTGTCAGATATCGTTCCTGGCTTTTTTAGCAGAATTATTCAGGTTAAATGTACGTTAACTCACCAGTGTCCCTAGTTAACACATCCACAATGGTACATATACAAATACACATATACGGACACAAACACTGTCCCACGTTTTGGCTATTTGAGGTGGTCACTATATTGTTGGGTAGCAAAATGTCATTGGTTGTGGGACTGGAGGTGCGGCGGCCCATGATCACTGCTTGCAGCTATATTTTCTACTTGTTCAAGTTTCCAGCCCTGTTTGTCATTGTGACACAATGACAAACAGGGCTGGGATGATACACTGATGTAGTGCTATGGTAACTAAATTCAATGCTCTGACTGGCCATAGCGCCGTCCTACTGCGTGCAGAGGCAGTTTGAAACACAACCATTGATGCCACTCCATGGATTGCGCCTGGCCTAACAGAACTATTTTTAGGTATTTCAGCATTCAATAGCACCATCAGCACTATTTAAATGTGTCAGTCCACATGTGTGTGTAAATTTGCTTGTGCAAAATTGATAAGCATCTGCTACCAATACTGGCAAAGGGGATGAGGGGTTAGGATGATTATAAGGGCCTAGCATTGACAGAGGGCACTTTGAGGCCACCATTATTAACATTATTATATAATAACAATATTTCGAGAGCCCAAAATTGTTATTTATTATGTGATTTTTATTTTCCTAGGGCCCAAACTATCTAGTGGCATTCCTGGCTGATATATGTATGGGTGCATCCGTAGGTGTTTGCCATGAGGGTGGCAGCTAATGTGTCTGGTGTGCTGGAAGTTACTGTCGTTTGTGTGTTTATGTTCTTCTCAGGAAATGACACATACATCAGATCAGAGGTTTATCTGGCTTTCTCCATGAACACATCACATCACATTGCTCAATTTTGGACAGTGTGCTTTTCTCTCTGTGTACACAGGTCATTGTGGCTATGGTTTTTAGGAAATGATTAAACAATCGCCCACTGGAACGTCTTGAGCGTGATATGAGAGCCGTGTGTTTAAAGGAGTAAGATGAATCAGCTTTATTGGGTTCCTTAGTGCCATGTGAAGTCACCCAGTTTTAGTGGCTGGCCAACTTTAAGGTCATATGTCCTTGGTGGTGTTTGGTGGGGGTCTCACGTCAATGTCACATATCCTTGTTATGTATGTGGTGGCTGTTTCATGTCAAGGTCATGTGGCTTGTTATGTGTGGTGGCTGTTATCCCTCAAGGTCGTGTGTGCTTGTTATGTCTGGCATATGTTGTGACAGTACATGTTCTGCCTCAGCAGATGTGTGAAAAACAGATTTAAAGGTACAGTACATGATTTTGCCTGAAGCTCAACAGCCAATCAAATGACACCACTCTCTTCCCTGCTCATGAAGCGATGTATTTGATTGGATAGAATTGTATATGGCTTTGCCCTGTTATTGCACACACATTTCGGAGCACCCACACACATTGACCGTCAAATTAGAATCATTGAGCACACGGCAAAGCTGGAAGGTTACACCATTTTGTATTTTGTGCCAGGGTCACTGCATGTGCCCTGGCAGGAAATGACATCATGAACCAGCTGTCCTGAGGTCAGCTCAACCCTCACCGTAACCCCCCCTCACACACACACACACAAGCATGCACACATGCATGCACACACACACGCACTCACACACACATATACAAAAAACTGTGCTCATGATTGGCACTCTCTCCTTTGGCTTCTCAACATGCACACACACACAGACGCACACACACACAGACGCACACGCACACAGTGCTCATGATTGGCACTGGCCCCTGTAGGTTCTCACCACCCCCCTTCCCATACACACACACACGCACACACGCACACACACACACACTGTGCGTGTGAAGGGTGTTTGGCCTGTGGGCCTCAGTCTCTTTGTGCACAGCTTTAGTTGGAAACGTCATTTTCTATGATCCAGTTGATCCAGCGCACGTAGTTGCGGACTCTAGTGTAGACGCCAGGGTAGTAGGGGTTGGCACAGCTGATGCCCCAGGAGACGATGCCCTCGAAGTTCCCGTTGCACATGAGTGGACCGCCGGAATCACCCTGGCAACGCACGGGCAAAAAGAGAAGGGAAAAAAAAACGATACATTGTGACAACGCTGTTTGTTCAGCTTAGATACACATAGATGCCCACTTCCCCAATTCCACACACACACTCTAACACACACATACATACACACACACACACACACACACACACACACACACACACACACACACACACACACACACACACACACACATATATTTATATAGTCCCTGAACCCTATCCATCAGCATTACTGAGTGTTCAGGAACTTTTGTTTGTCTAACACATTAACAGTCCTCTGCTGCCCGTCTTGCCATTTACAGGCGACAGTAAATCAGATGATAGTTTGGAGTGCCGTGCCCGTTGGACTCACAGTAATTATTTTATGAGCTCCATTTGTGAGCTCATTGATTTCCATTCAGACATTTAGAGCGCAGCGGAGCTGTGAAGGCAGGCAGGAAGGCAGGAAAGCAGGCGCTGCCCCGTGGCTATGGATTCATTAGCAGGGCGCGCTAACGTAAGCTACTTCCCTCTCCAATTGTTTTCTTTCGCACATGACACAAGAAGAGTCTTGTAGTCTAAAGTGTCCTTGTCCTGGAAACGTAATCAAGGCATATCCTCTTTTGTGTGTTCCCTTCTTGTTCCCCCCCGTGTACTGGTTATATATCTCACTCGCACATTATGTACCTATATGTATATTATTGCCTATATTAGGTGCCTGGGTGTATATAGTTGTCTCTACTGTGCAATACGTTTACACATATTTCAATTTGTCAATTGTATTTATTGTATTGTATTGTGTATTGTATTATATTTCTACTACTACCTGTCATATGTTGTGTGTATAGAGAGCTAACATCTACCCAACTCAAATTCCTTGTACACCTAAGTGTACTTGGCCAATAAAACTGATTCTGATAAAACGGATTCTGATTTTGATTCTGTGTAACAGAATATCTTGCCCATGTTTAACTTAAGCATGTGATATGCGTCTTGTCCGAGGCTGTGGGTGTGGGGTGGTCCAAGGTGGTGTTGGTGGTGGTGGTGTTAGGGTTAGGGTTAGGAGAATTGTAAGGGACCAGCACTGACAGGAAGCCCTTTGAGGAGAGTATTTATATATAATATGGGGGCCCAAATCTCTCTTCTATTTTTTCATAAACCCCTCATAAAATCTCAACCAGGTATCACTCCCACCTGCACACTCCCACACAGACTGACAGGTGTCTCCACCCCTAGCCCCTACGCGGCACCCCCTAGCCCCTACACACTACCGCCTACCCCCTACCCAGCCCTCACGGCACCCCACCGGTCCACCCCTACCTGCCCCCACCTCTACCTGCCTCCACCCCTACCTGTCCCCACCTCCACCTGCCCCAATCTATACCTACCCCCATCTATACCTACCCCCACCCCTACTTGCCCTTACCTCTACCTGCCCCCACCTCTACCGTCCTCCACCCCTACCTGCCCCCACCTCTACCTGGCCCCATCTATACCTACCCCCACCCCTACTTGCCCCCACTTCTACCTGCCCCCACCTCTACCTGCCCCCACCCCTACTTGCCCCCACCTCTACCTGCCCCCACCCCTACTTGCCCCCACCTCTACCTGCCCCCACCTCTACCTGCCCCCACCTGTACCGGGCCTGCTGGGTCTCACCTGGCAGGAGTCCTTGCCCCCAAAGTAGGAGCCGGCGCACACCATGTTCTGTGTTATCCTGTAGTAGTAGTAGTACTGGCAGTTGGGGATGATGTCGACGTCTACGGCCCTGAGGACAGGTGACAGGTAGTAGCTGTAGACCTTGGTGACGCCCCAGCCGCTGACCGTGCACCAGGTGCTACCCGTCAGTGGGGGGGTGTCCTCGTTCGGCAGGGGGGCCAGCTGGATGTTGGCGTTGAGCTGCACAGGGCGCTCCAGCTAAAGTGGGGGTACATGGCAGAGTTTAAAGGTCTCATTCCGTGAACACCGTTTAGCGCTTGCTCTTTTTGAAATACGACAGGTCACTCCGAGTTGCATATACATGCTGCACGTAAAAATGTTCTTCTACCCCGATTGTGTCCATTAGTCAATGAAAGAAAATAGGCGGCAGAACAAGCGAATAAGGAAAGGGCAAACAAAGTGATGTAAGTTAGGTAAATAGAAAAAAGCCATGCCACAGTTCTGATTACCGGAGGAGTCTTGTTCCAGCACACATTCGCTTAGCGAAATATAGGTAGGTGGGGAGGTACATGGTAGCCTGGGCATGCCTATACTGCCTCTGACGCTGCATTTGCATTTCACGAGCAAGTCAGTCCGGCCAAGCTCGCGCCTCGGAATGGGCGCCAATGAAATTCGAGCATTTCAAAAAGGCACTACTACTAGTTTTTGTTTGGATCAAGCAGTTTGAAAGAGGCGGGTTAAGCCCGCCTTCTGAGAAATGGGTTTACAACACAGCTTGGCCAGACCAATGCTCGTAGAGCATTGACAAGTCGCAATAGCCAGGCTAGGTACATGGTAGACTTTAAATTGAGCTGCAGCCCTCCAGAGATCAGCTCCCCCACCTCACCTCAGCAGTACAGCCAGCCGAAGCTGAGCTCCCTCTGCTGCAGTATTTATGGTAATACAATAAAGTGAGATATTGACCACTGTGAGTAAAGAAGGGCTTCCCCTCCTTACAAAAGCTAACTTAACCACTGGTACATGGACACACATACAAAATATGCATTCACCACAATAAACATAAAACAAACTCATTACGCATTTTAAACATTTGAAACACACACACATACCCACACACATTTTAAAGATAGAAACATACACTAAGCTTTTAAGTGGGTGTTAGTGACTGTGTGTTGTGTAAAACACCATGTCATTTTAAAAAAAAAAATCTAAGGGGATTTTCTAGTAAAGTTAATTAATTTAGGTTTACTGTCCAGAAACACACACACACTTATACTATGTATTTTAAACATAAAACACACACACACACACACTCACACACAAACACGCACACATAAACATCTTATTGTGGTCAGTAGCATACAAATAGGTATGTGTAGACACAATATCTTTCCGACATAAATCAATTATTGTTGTACACTGTCGACCTCATCATTAAGAGAGCACCTAGGCTTGCCTCTGCCTCTTGCCCACCTTCCTGTCACCCATCTCCAAACGTCACCGTACCACACCATACCCACCCATGTGGTACGATGACATTCGGACGATGACATTTGGACGAGATTGTCTAAAAACGTCACTACTTAACAACATGATGTCATTGTCAAAGGTGGTGCCACATACTTACCTTAACCAGCATGATGTCATTATCAAAGGTGTAGTAGCTGTAGCGGTAGTAAACGATGATTTTGGAGACATTAGACACCACCTCAAAGCCCTCTTTCCTGTTGAGGTCGTGTTCGCTGAGGACCACCTTGATCAGGTAGCTCCTGGGGGATGAGAGCGGAACATAGGAGAAGCACGTCAGTGAGGGAGGGGGACCCTTTGTGCCGTGACACTCGCATGCTATACTCCAGAGACGCGATCCAGGCAGATCCAGTCTCAAGCATACTGTATTCATATGCACACAGACACACACACACACCTATAGACATATCCAGTCTCCAGCATAATGCACGCACAAATATATCCAGTACACAGCACAATGCATGAACAAACATATATAGTCCCCAGGACAATGTGCTACCTGAGACCTGCTCTACATACTGACATGTTCCCAACACTCAATGGACAACTGTTTTGTGGACATCACACCAGGCCTCACACACACACACACACACACACACACACACACACACACGGCATCAGTATGGTGCCTTCTCCCTTTGGGAGACTGTGAGATTCAGTAAGCCTGTATGACATGTTAGGTTCTTTGGGAGTATCCAAACAAGTCCCTATAATGTGCAGTAAAACGTAAAACAAATACAAGATGTGCTAAGGTGTTCAAATAGTTAACTATTTAAATAAGTGTTTTTCCAAATACTTGGTATTTACTGACAGCAGAACAATTGGCCAACAAGCATCTTGAAAACCAAGCAACCTAAGCTGTTATAGGTTTGAAGTAGCATGCTGTCAGGGCAGGATGTCCCACCAGTCAGAGCAATAATCTACTTGTCAATCATTTGCCCAAGCCAATGATGTGCAAGAGGAGGAACTGATGAGATGAGCACTGGCAGGTCAATTTGTTTGTTTACTGAATATCTAAAATGGCCACCAATGAACATATGTCACTCACCTTACAATGAGTTGGCCTGTGTACATTATATGCCCTCCACCAGCCCATCACTACTGTCCCTACTGTGAGTGTGTCTGTGAGTGTGAACAGCATCCTTGTTGTGTCCGTTTGCTTGAGCTGTTCTACCTGATCTCCACTGGAAGACAGAAATCCTCCCTTGAAACCTGGATGAGCCAAAACACCCAGGTCCGCAAAGCCAGACATGAAAAGCCTATTGTTTGCCATCAGAGCCGTCCGAGTGCAATACTCACGGCCTCCAGCAGTGGGCAGCAGAGACAACCCATTGTGGGTGTATGAGGGTTCCTCCGCAGTAGTGCTGGTTGCTATACTGAATGGACACCTGGTACTTAA
>CM050211.1:29036149-29046149 GCA_027475355.1 Coilia nasus
GCATGTGTTTGTAAGTGTATGCATATGCTGGTGTGTGTGTGTGTGTTTGTGTGCATGCCTGCCTGTGTGTATAAGTGTGTAGGTGCATGTACATGTACATGCGTGTTTGTGTGTGTGGTCATGCCTACATGCATGCGTGCGTATATGTATGTGTGTCTGTGTGTGTGTTTTTTTTGTGTGTGCATGTGTTCGTATGTATATGCATATGCTGGTGTGTGTGTGTGTTTGTGCGCATGCTAGGCTGTGTGTAGGTGTTTATGTTTTATGTAATATTTTATGTTTTTTTTCTTTGATAATGTGGAGCAATGTGGAGCATGACCTGACCTGAAGTTCTTTATACACTACATCACTTTTTTCACACTTTGGGTCTATCTGATGTCATCGTTTTGTTATACTAGGCCTTGGTTACAGCTCCTTACAGCTGAGTTACACAAGGTTTTTATCTGTTACAGTAGATTAATGTAGATGAAATAATTCAGATGCACATAAACATGTAATAAGGATAATTGCAGTCAACATAGGTTAGCTGTCATTGTCTGCCATTGCAATCATGATCACTGCCAAGTTCAGATTTAATGATTTGAAAGTGAAGAGTTCAAACTTCAATGTGACCACGATCACATTATTGCAAAATCGTTTCAAAGCCATGTTTCAATGTAACTTATTCTAATGTAATGAATGTATTGATTGTCCTTTTTACACACCCAAAACTTTTGTTAGTTAGGAGGTGAGCACATCCACCTGTATCAATGTAATGAACACTTCATGCTGACATTTCAAATGTAGTGAAGTAAAAAGTACAATATTCATCTTGAAAATGTAGTGAAGTGAAAGTCACCAAGTTGCCAAAAGTTTTATTACTCAAGTAAAGTACATCATCATCATCATCATCGCCCGTCACCCCTATCGGGGTATGGGCCGCCAAACACAGCACTCCAGAGTCCTCTGTCATGGGCCATCTCTTCAAGCTGACTCCAGGCGTAACCCATCTTGGTAGTGTCTGCCTCTAGGTCTCGCCGCCAAGAGTTTCTTGGGCGACCTCTTTTCCGTTTTCCCTGAAATTGCACCTCAGTGCCCTCTCTGTTGCCCCCCACCTCCTGTCTCTTCTGTACTCCAGCATCATCCAACCCATTCTACTGTACTGCTCACCCCGCTTCT
The DNA here is from genome assembly GCA_027475355.1 of Coilia nasus. Lineage (NCBI taxonomy): Eukaryota > Metazoa > Chordata > Actinopteri > Clupeiformes > Engraulidae > Coilia > Coilia nasus. The sequence goes on from CM050211.1 coordinate 29,037,308, forward strand.
ACAACATGCTCTCCGCCAGCAACAGAAACAAACTCACTAAAATCACACACACCGCATCCAAAATCATTCATCACCTCACACCCAATCTCACTGATCTCAACCTCAAAGCAGTCACACGCCTTGCACATTCAATCACCAGAGATCACACCCACCCACTTCACTCACACTTCACACTCCTTCCGTCTGGACGCAGGTACAGGACACTAAGATGGAGACGGGCGCGTTTTAACAAAAGCTTTGTCCCATCTGCCATTACTGCATTGAACAACCTCCTACAATAACCCTGCATTGGCCCTCCTGGAAGCACATACGATGTCTGTTACAAATGTCTGTGTGTTGTGTTTTTATGGTGTTATATGTTGTCTGCTGTCATCAATGTTATGTTGGCTGTGACAAGTCTTGTGACGGCGGTGAAAACAAATTTGCCCCTGGGGACAATAAAGGCTATCTATCTATCTATCTATCTATCTGGTAATGGTGGTTGCTGGCTTGCGTGAGGTTTGCCCTATCCAGGCCCATCTCCGCTTTCTGATTTCTTCTTCAGCCGAAACTTGACAGGTCTTTTCCAAATGTTTGGTATTGCTGATGGTGTCAGGCCAGCGGATCTGGAGAATCCTTCTGTTGATGAAACTCTGGACTTTCTTGATCACAGTCTTGGTTGTCCTCCAAGTCTCTGCTCCGTACAGCAAGACTGACTCGACATTTGTGTTCAACAGTCGTATTTTGGTGTTCATAGACATCTCCCTGGAAGTCCAAATGTTATTGAGTTGGATGAAGGAGGCTCTTGCTTTTCCAATCCTTGCCTTGACGTCTGCGTCTGTACCGCCCTGCTGGTCAATGATGCTACCCAAGTAGGTGAAGGACTGTACTTCTTCTAGTAAGCTTTCTTTCAGAGTGAACAACCAACCAACCATTCAGGACCTATACACATCACACTGTTCCAAGAGAGCCACCAATATCATTAAGGACACCACCCACCCAGCACACAAACTGTTTGCCCTTTTTCCATCTGGAAAGCGCTACCGCAGCATGCGGTGCCACACAAATAGACTGGGAAACAGCTTCTTCCCACAGGCCATCAGGCTACTCAACACAATGAAGAAGATTCCATGAACATGTTACTGGCATCCACACACTGATGTCCATGCTGCTTTTACACTTGCACTTTACCAACTGCACCTTCACTTATTGCACCTTACATACTGCACATTTCACTTTTTCCTTTTTCACCTACACCAACTACCAAGAAGAGCTACCTCGAACTTTCCTCCTTGTTGGAAGCGTATATGTTTATCTGAATGTCTTATGTCTATTTATTGTGGATGTCTGTGCACACTTCATGTGTGTGTGTCTGTGTGTGTGTGTGTGTGTGTGTGCGTGCGTGTTTCTAGTTCAAATTGCACATTTGGTGTCTGGTGAAACGCAATTTCAGTCCTCTGTGTAATTTCTGTTACATAGTGAATTGACAATAAAGTACACTTTGACTTTTGACTTTGACTTTGGTTCCGTGCTAGTTGAGTTTATCTTCATTACCTTGGTCTTATCTTTGTGGATGTTGAGGCCAATCTCCAACAATTTTGCTGCCACTATGCTTGTCTTCTCTTGCATCTGTTGTTGGGTGTGGAAGAGAAGAGCAAGGTCATTGGCAACGTCAAAATCATCAAGGTGTTTCCACAAAGTCCACTGTATTCCGTTCCTTCGTTCCATGGTGGGTGTCTTCATGATCCAATCAATGGCCAGGAGGAAGAGGAACGGTGACAACAGGCATCCTTGCCTAACTCCTGTTTGCACCTGGAAGCTGTCTGTGAGGAACCCTCCATGGATTACTCTGCAGGACATGCGTTCACACGAGTTCCTTATCAGGTTGACTATTTTGGTTGGGACACCATAATGCCAAAGTAGTTTCCATGGGATCTCTCGATCTATGCTGTCAAATGCCTTCTCATAGTCTAGAAAGTTGATGCACAGTGGAGAGTTCCATTCTAAGGACTGCGCGACTATGATGCGGAGAGTTGCAGTTTGGTCCGTACAGGCTCTGTTTTGTCGGAAGCCCGTCTGCTCACTTCTCACTGATGATGATGAGTGAAAAGTAAAGTACAGTTACTTGAAAATTATACAGTACTTTACTGCCCACCTCTGCATGTGTGTCCATGTACAGCCATGCGTGTGTGTGTGTGTGTGCATGCATGTGTGTGTGTGTGTTTGTGGTACACCAGCGAAAGGTGCTGAAAGCATGTTCATCTTCTGTGGTCCTGTTGATGGCTGGTGTGTGTATGTGTGTGTGTGTGTGTGTGTGTGTATGTGGTGATGTCTGTTGGCCGGTGTGTGTGTGGTAATGGCTGCTGGCCGGTGTGTGTGTGTGTGTGTGTGTGTGTGTGTGTATGTGTGGTGATGGCTGCTGGCCAGTGTGTGAGTGTGTGTGTGTGTGTGTGTGTGGTAATGGCTGCTGGCCAGTGTGTGTGTGTGTGTGTGTGTGTGTGTGTGTGTGTGTGGTGATGGCTGCTGGCCAGTGTGTGTGTGTGTGTGAGTGATGAGTGATGGCTGCCGGCCGGTGTGTGTGTGTGTGTGTGTGTGTGTGTAGTGATGGCTGCTGGCCAGTGTGTGTGTGTGACTGAGTGATGGCTGCCGGCCGGCGTGTGTGTGTGTGTGTGTGTGTGTGTGTGTGTGTGTGTGTGTGTGTGTGTGTGTGTGTGTGTGTGTGCTGATGGCTGGCGGCCCAGGCCGAGGGGTAACTCGAGGCGTGTGATAGCGGCGCTGACAGGATGTTGCTGCTGTCCCAGGTGTGAGCAGAGTGGCTGGAGTGGCGTGTGCCAGTGCAGGTGGTCAGTAGTCTCAGGTGAGCGCCTCTCCCGCTCTCGCACGCTCCTCGCTTAGTCATGGCTCGACCCCGGTGCTGCGTGTGGATGACTCTTCAGCTTCTGGTGCTGAGATGTGAGTATCGAGGCCGATATTACACTTCTTTTGCTTAGATGTGAGTGTCAAGGCGTCAAGTGTCAATATTACACTTCTATTGCTGAGATGTTAGTGTCAAGGCGTCAGGTGTCAATATTACACCTCTAGAGCTTAGATGAGTCTCAAGGCCAATATTACACTTCCACAGCTTAGATGTGAGTATTAAGGCCAGTATTACACTTCCACAGCTTAGATGTGAGTATTAAGGCCAGTATTGCACTTCCACAGCTTAGATGTGAGTATTAAGGCCAGTATTGCACTTCCACAGCTTAGATGTGAGTATTAAGGCCAGTATTGCACTTCTGTTGCTTAGATGTGAGTATTAAGGCCAGTATTGCACTTCTGTTGCTTAGATGTGAGTATTAAGGCCAGTATTGCACTTCTGTTGCTTAGATGTGAGTATTAAGGCCAGTATTCCACTTCTGTTGCTTAAACGTGAGTGCCAAGGCCAATATTATACTTTTATTGCTTAGATGTGAGTATTACATTTTTAGAGCCAATATTACAATTCTAGTGGTTAGATGTGAGTGTCAAAGCCAATGTTACGCTATTAGAGCTCAGATGTGAGTATTAAGGCCAGTATTACACTTCTATATTCAGAAGCTTAGATGTGTGTCAAGGCCAGTATTATAGTTCTGTTGGTGAGATGTGTGTCTGACGCATTTCGCTTCTGTTGCTTAGACGTGAGTGTCAAGGCCAATATTACATTTCTAGTGGTTAGATGTGAGTGTCAAAGCCAGTATTACGCTTCTAAAGCTTAGCTGTTGGTGAGATGTGGGTCTGACGGACAGTATTTCAATTATTTTCACCAGTATTTCACTGTTGCTTAGGCGTGAGTGTCAAGGCCAATATTATACTTTTATTGCTTAGATGTGAGTATTAAGGCCAATATTATACTTCCAGAGCTTAGGTGTGCATGTCGAGGCCAATATTACACTTCTAGAGCTTAGATATGAGTGTCAAGGCCAGCATTATACTGCTGTGGCTTAGATGTGGGTATGATGCCAATGTTAGACTTCTAGTGCTTAGATGTGAGTGTCAAAGCCAATATTATACTTCTAGTGCTGAGATGTGATAGTCAAGGCCAGTATTATACTTCTAGTGCTGAGATGTGATAGTCAAGGCCAGTATTATACTTCTAGTGCTGAGATGTGATAGTCAAGGCCAGTATTATACTTCTAGTGCTTAGATGTGAGTGTCAAGGCCAATATTCCATTGTGTATCTGTACCTGAAGCATTTCTGACATGTAAAATGGCCACCCACTGCTTTCACTGCAGCAAAATCAGATTTTGGACTTCATACGTCGGGATCGTAGTAAGCACATTTCTATACTTCGGTCCTTTGGATTATGTACCTGAGAAGATCAAATATAAGGGAAACTGTCACATCGCATCATAAACATTTACAGTTGTACTACGCCTGCATCGCCTACGCTTGCTGTGTAAATTTAGCCTGATGCTTCATCGCTTGACTTTAGCATGACTTAGGACATTAAAGCTGACTTCATGTAGGACAGATCTAGTGACAGTACTGGAATGCTGTTAGTGGTGTTCGTTGTACTAATGTTTATTTATTGTTTGTATTTGTTTGCTTGTTCATTTTGGAGTTTGATTATATTGTGTCTTGTTTTTTTATTGACTGACAGTGTGACTATAAATAACATTTATTTTTTATGGGTTCCCATGCTGCTATATAGGTACAATATGTTGATGAATTGCTCAATTCATAGGTAGGTATTGAAAAATGCTTTGAACAAAGCATTTGAGGAATATAGTGTTTGTCATGGTTAAAGAATAATAAACCTGGAAACTTAGTCTTGTTCAGTAAATTGAAGTAAGTACCAAATGTGCGCATTGCTGGCAGCCTGCCTCTCTCTCTGTGTCAGCTGACTTGGTGAGACGGGTACACCGAGCCGGTGAGGTCATATTGAATTTCAGCCGTTTTCTGACCTTTTTCCCTCACTGATGTCACAGTGGAGGAATATATCTCTCCTGTGTCCTGTGCTCATATTGCAAACACTGTATTGCCACACGAATGTCAATAAAAGATTGACTTTAGTTGCTGTGTGGACTGCAGATGTATTGACCTGACCTGCAGTTTGTTCAGTAGGATGTTGAGACGTTGAGATGTTTTTTTTCTTCTCTCTGATCTCCATAGGTGGGGGAGTTCAGAATGAACCAGCACTGCAGACCCTCAAAAAAGCGGGAGTTGAAGAGACTCGGACCTTCGGAGGAGGGGGCGTGGGAGAATTTCCCACAGGGCAGACATTCGGAGGTGGGGTGGTCGAAGGCATTCCTGCGGTACCAATCCTGGAAGTTGGGAGGGTTGAAGAGGAGCATGCAGGGCAGAATTTTGGAGGTGGGGGGCTTGAAGAGGTGCCCATGGGACGGAATTTCATAGGTGGGGGGGTCGAAGGCATTCCTGGGGTGCCAATCCTTAGAGTCGGAGGGGTTGAAGAGGAACATGCAGAGCAGAATTTAGGGGGAGGGGGGCTGGAAGAGGTGCCTGTGGGGCGGAATTTTGTAGGTGGAGGGGTCGAAGGTATTCCTGGGGTGCCGATCTTCGAAGAGGTTCCGGACGGGCGCACTTTTGAAGGTGGGGGGGTCAAAGAGGTCCCTGCTGGGCGGGTCTTGTCCCTCCCCCAAAACTCCACAGGTGGGGAGGTAGAGGAGGTCCCCAGGGTGCCCAACCTCGGAGGTGGGGGGGTCAACGAGGTTCCTGCGGGGCGGACTTTCGGAGGCGGGGGAGGCGTACAGGAGCCCACGCTGGGGGTTTTGTTCCTCCCCCAAAACTCCACAGATGGGGGGGTAGGGGAGGTCCCTGAGGGGCGAAATTTCGGAATGGGGGGAGTCCAGGATGACCCTGCAGCATGGGGTTTTGGAAGCGGAGGGGTCGAAGAGGCTCCTGAAGGGCGGGTCTTGCCTCACCCCCAAAACTACACAGGTGTCGGAGGGGAACAGGTTCCTGAAGGCCGGGTCCTGTCCCTGCCCAAAAACTCCACTGGAAGGATGGAAGAGGTTCCTGAAGGGCGGGTTTTGTCCCTCCCCCAGAACTCAACAGGTGGGGGGGTCGAAGATGTTCCTGAGGGGCGGGTCTTGTCCCTGCCCCAGAACTCAACAGGTGGGGGGGTGAAAGAGGTTCCTGGAGGCAGCCGTGTGGAAGAGAACCCTGCGCTGCGAGTCTTGTCCCTGCTCCTGAACTCTACAAATCGGTGGGCGAGAGGGGACCCCGCGGGGCGGACGGGCCCCGGTGCCGGTGGCAGTGGGGGGAGTGTCAGAGAGAAGCCCAGCGTGCGGATTGTGGGGGGCTACCCGCCGTCCCCCAACTCTATTAAGTACATCGTGTCCCTGCAGAGCGCCAAGAGGCAGCACTTCTGTGGCGGGACGCTGATTCACACGCGATGGGTGCTCACCGCCGCACACTGCAACGTAGGGTGAGCTTCTCACACCGCAGCCACTACCCCACATACGGCCCACATACGGCCCACATATGGCCCACATACAGCCCACACAATGCCAACATATGCCAGAGTGTCAATTACCCCTTCATAACGAGGGGGGTGCTACTTTTTATAGGGTTGCTACCTTTTTCATTTAGCACTGAGAACATTAATATGTTGGTACCCCCCAACCCTGTTATTTTGGTCTCCTTAGGGGGGACTAGGTCTTGATTAAGGGGTACTGTACCTCTTAGTACCCCTGTAATTCAAACTATGAAACACCGTCCACATACTGCCTGAATCGGCCCACATACTCACACATGGCCCACAATTACCTCTTTTCCACCAGGACCGTTCTGGTGCCAGTGTTAATGTTGAGCTAGTTCTGGCACACATTTGCACAGGTTTCAGGACCGAGCACTGTGACATTGTGGTTCCGACTTCAGGGAGCCGTGCCAGTGCCACCTTTTTGACACCAGCACCTGGCACTTCTCAGTCCAAACAAGCAGAACCAGTTCCAGATTGGGCCCTGGGACTGGCACTGTGCTGCTGGAAACAAGCTAATACAGCCCACACACGGCCCACATACGGCCCACATACGGCCCACATGGCCCCGATGTCGCACTGATTCGGCCGTGATTCATATAACAAATCATTTATGAACTATAGTGTTTGTCATGATTAAAGAATAAAAACACTGGAAACTTGAAGTAAGGACTAAATGTGCACATTGCTGGCAGCTTTCCTCTCTCTCTGTCTCAGCTGACTTGGTGAGATAGGTACACCGTGTCTCTGAGGTCATATTGAATTTCAGTCATACAGCCCACACACGGCCCACATGCGGCCCTGATTCGGACCCCTGTTCCTGTGCTGGATAGTGTCCCAGACAGTGGAGCAGATTTAGCCCTAACTCGCCTCCGCAAACAAAAATATTGCTATTTTCAGCAGTGTTATTTTTGTCATTCAGAAAATAAATAAGGTCTTATTGACTTCTCATCTGTTTCCCCTAAAACCCCCTTAGAAGAAGAAAAAAACAGTAACAGACTATTTTAACATCTTAGGTTAAACTTAGATTGGACTTTGATTCCAGGCTTCACTGAACTCCGTTTCTCAGTAGTGTTATTGAAGAAGCATGAGACAATGGCAAATGGAGACAATGGAGAAAAACATTAAAAATGACCTCAGTATAAGATCTTATTTGTTTCTGAAAGGCAATACTAAGAAGCTATATTTTCCGGCCTTTGATGAGGTTGTGGTCTGAATCTCTGGCCCTGAGCCGGACCTGCCGTGTTCCTGTCCTAGCTACCACCCCAGACCCCTGGTCAGGTCTAGCCCTGCTCTGTTCCAGCTTGTTTCAGGGATGTATTCTTTACACACAAAGTAATGCTGGTGGTCACAGCTTACAGCGAATGAAAGCCAGAAGTGTCCAGTATCTCTGAAAATTATAGCCTTACTCTACTCTGGTTTATCCTTACTCTAGTCTACTGTACTCTGTACGCTGGGCCTGCTTTTGCATTTCACCCTGCACTGAAATTTTTTTTTTTTTCCACAGTATTCTTAATTGAGACTGCACTGAGATGCACCTGTATATCCCAGATCATATTACTGCAAAACAAAACAACAATAGTACAGTAGAATACAATATATCAAAACATTTCTTATCAAAAGAAAGTATTTATAACAGAAATAGGAAGCTTCTTTAGCGCCTTACAGCATTTTGGTGAGATATTAAGTAAAAACATAATGTTTCCAGTCATATCCAAGCAACCATCAAATACCTGTTGGCTTACATATATTCCAGGTCGTATTACTGTATTCATTTCACACAAGAAAGAGTAGTGTTATTTATGACAGAAATAGAAAGCTCCTTACATAATAATTTGCAGTGGTTTAGACTATTGAGATATTAATAAAATTGTGTACGTTCAAAAATTCCTGCCTTGCAAGCAGTCATCAATAAGACCCGTAAGCACGGCAAGAGCCTGTGCAGCATGCATCTGGGTTCTGAATTGTTCCTCTGTCCCCTGTGCGGGTGTCATTCAGGGGCAGAGTGACAGGCGTGCCCGTCGACCTTGACTTGTCACGGCGCCGCTTGTTTATCACGGAGGAATGTGTGTGTCATCCTGCCAGGTTGGGTGTCCAGAAGGAGACAGAGCCCCGTGGGTCTGGGATCTGCTCAAAGCCCCTCTGAGCCCTCCTAAACAGGGGCTTTGTGTCCCTCACAGGCCACAGTAGAAACACAGGGTTCACTGTCTTTACTGAGGAGGTTGCGACCTTGAGTGTTGTGTAATGCTGCAGTACCTACATGCCAGCAGAACTATGATCTCTTCAAGCAAAAACGTATGCAACCATGCAGAGTAAAGATCACTGCTGCTGATGTTGCAATAAATAGAGTAAAAGAGAATGGTCAGAGTTAGGGTTTTCATAAACTGTGAGATGTCACAAACTAT
>CM050211.1:29051149-29058649 GCA_027475355.1 Coilia nasus
CACAAACACACATCCATGTGTTTGCCTAGATCACAACTTTGCTGACCTTATGGAACTTGCTAAATAATTTGCCAGCTCATTATAACCATATTTACAACCATAAATAAACCATACCTAAATAAGATAAATGGTATTAAACCTTTGGTTATGTGTGGCGGCTTGCCGGCCATCTTGTCTAATGGATGAATGCTGGGCCCGATACATTTTCATTACATTTCCACATCACCTGCAGCTCACCTGTGCACAGGTGTGTGTCAACAGACCAACCTCCCTCTGCTTTCCAGGGTGACTCCGGTGGGCCGCTGGTGTGTGAGGGGCGGATCTACGGAGTGGTCTCCTGGGGCAACGGCTGTGGCGACGCCCAGTTCCCGGGGGTGTACACGTCTGTGGCACAGTTCCGCCGGTGGATCGACCGCACCGTCTACGCATCGTTGTCACGTTGCTTTAAGTATTAATCAAACACGGCAGCCATCTTGTCCACTGCTCACTGCGAGAGGATTGGCTGTATCTATACATATCATACTGTGTTATTGTTTGAGTGTTTGCTATATATATATGTGTGCTTCATATCACCTCTTCTAAAGGGTCCGTCTGTAAAATGCCACTACAGCAAGATGGCTGGTGAAGACGCCAGGAGTTGGGTCATAAAAAGTAAAACTTCCTCCTGAAAAAAAAAGAAAATGAGTTCTTGAAGTGAAAATACATCATGATTTGTCTCTGTGGAAATAATACACTCCTTTAAAATCATATACAAGTGATCATACCTCTGTGATTGTATTTAATGTTTCAATGGGAGGCAATGTTACGCCCTCAATGATAAAGGTGCCCAAAGTACTCTGTCATTGGGTCCAAACATTCCTGACTGCGCTCCTCTTTGTGACAAGACAGCTGGTGAGAAGTTATGTTTACACAGTGCAACAAACTACACAATAAACATACACATTCATACACAGAGAAATACACCCACCCATACCATACACACACCACTATACACACACACGTGTATATACAACGTGTATGTACACGTGACCACACATAATTACATACTGCCATACATTACACAGCTTTGGCCAGTATTGGTGTGTGTGTGTGTGTGTGTGTGTGTGTGTGTGTGTCCCTTGGCATTGGTCATTATTATTGATAACGGTGCCCAAAATTGTCCCCTTTCATGGGCCCAAACACTCCTGGCTGTAACTGCACTCATGTTTGTGATGACAAAAATAGTGAGAAGTTATGTTTATACAACACTACACAATAAACATAAATTATCACACATATAGCCATGCACACATGCACACACACCGACATACACACACACACACACACACGTGTAGGTACACGTGCCCACTCATAATTACATACTGCTGTACATTACACAGTGTTGGCCATCAGTGTGTGTGATTTAAGAGTGCCGGGGCCTACCTCAGAGGCTTTCAGCGTGCTTTATGAGGTGTGGCGGGACTAGGTGTGTCTTTGCTGCTGGCCCTTGCTCAGACTGTCTCTGGTTTCAGCGACTTTGCTCAATGCCACCTGTAAACCGATAGCAACGTGATAGACCCGGCCTGAACTACATTCATGACAGATTCACAGCAGCCTATTCCAGCATGTAGCTCGCTCGCCCTGCTGGCGTTTCATAACAGCATTTTAATCTGCTAACGTGCCCCCTAAAAGCCAGCAGAGCTTTTAAAAAAGCCAAACAATAGGATCTTTCCTGAAATGAAAATCTAACCTTACCTCCGCCAGGCATCTTCAAGGGATTTGATTGCAATGTTTAGGGTGTTACTGTGTTTACTAAATGGCAAGATCACGTCACAGTTACACTTCCCAAGGGGTAATGTCTCCAAATACATGTTTTACAATTGTTTTCGGAATGTATGAAACTTGAGTCAAATTACAGAGCTATTGTGGTAACAATTTTGTGGATTTAGAGTGAATGTGTAAGGACAGAATGACATTTATATGAAAGGTGATACACAAAAGATATATTTTTTGACAATACACATAACAACAAAAAACAGCTGCAGAGGTTATGGTATTTGGTGTGTCTACTTCCTGGTTTTGTAAGCAGCCAAAGATGCTGTCACTCATTCCATGGCCAAGGCCTACAGTCCCTTTTTCCCCAATCTGCAGTTGTCCGCAGACAGTTGCTGGATAAGACATAGAAACAGCTCCCCCTGTTGGTACTAGTCTGCACTCGCAAGCATATCCAAACACACCAAATGGGAATTTCCCACATTGTAATTCTGGTCATTTTTTGCGGGTATCGCTCCTTATGGACAAGAGGGAAACCATGAATAATGACTTTAATAAATAAATAAAATACATATTTGCCACGGAGATCACATATTTTTAATTAATAACTGAGCCATAAAATCCCATTTACCATATAGGCTGGGCCTAAACTCGCATGCTGTGTTGGTTATTATATTATCAATAAGAATGATAAATAAATATAATAAGGAATAGGAATCAATGAGAAGCCTTTTCTTGCAAATATAAGTTTTAGGTTATTTTCACAATCTGACCAAAATGTAGCCTAATTCAGGGGGCTACACACGAATGAATCCTGAATTGTGACATTTTTGTCATCAAGGCCTATGACTAATTTTATTACAGTTCAACAGGGTGTGTGAGATGAAATGATTTTGCTTGGAAGGGCACTGTAAAATGAATGATCTATTCTCTAACTCGAACCATGTTCCAGGAATAACTGCATCCCCGGGAATACCCGGGTTATTGCCCACCTGCAGTGGTTCACAGTAATACAGCAGAACAACACCTGCATAAAGTAGAAAACAGTTTCCTTAAAACGACCACGCAGTCTTCAATTGGGATTTATTCATTGTTGTTGGTTGACGACATCTGTTGAAATGAAGCATTTAAAATACAAAACGACGCAGTTTCCAAATGTTGACATATTATTTGCCCTCTCAGTTCATACCTGTAACTGACAAAACATCTCAGAAAATGTGCTGATACTACCAGTGTAAATGTTTGTAGTGTTTTCTGTGGATAGGTAGTCTCGCCATTTGTAATTTGTTTGCCTGCACCAGGAAGATCCCAGCTCAGTGACGCGCTTTCTCCATCGGGTCTAGTCGGGATCCGTGTTTTGCATCGCTCCCCAATTTGCATTTCTTTCTCAGATTTTCCGTGCAACGTTCCAGCCGCCCAAACCTGAGCGCATACCTCCGCAATTTTATGCCTTCCAATTTCCCAAACTGCGCGTTTGGACACCACTGGAAAATTTGAATATTGTTTCTACGCGAAGCCAGTGGAGCGGACAGAGGAAATTCGGAAATTCGCATCCACTTGCTGTTAGACTACACGTGCTGGAGAGGTAGGCAAAATATTATCGGATCTGAGGACGACAGTGTGGGAAATTTGCCGTCTTTTCAGATCGAAATTGAGGATATTCCCAGTTTAGGCTGCCTCATTTGGCTTAAGCGTCGGCAGAGTTAAGACGTTTAAGCTAGATATGTCGGAAGTGCTACCGTACAACGAAGAAAAAATGACTGCTTATGGCAATGAGGGGGACGAAGAAGAGCACCTTTCCTTCACCTGTCGCCTACAAGATACCAATAACTTCTTCAGTGGTTCTCAAAATAAGCGACCACCAAAGCTTGGGCAGATTGGGCGAAGCAAACGAGGTAATTGTCCAATTATTTTTCGACGTTAGATGTACAAAATTGTTTTGTGGCATCGATGTTGAATCGTGGCACATAGATTAAGGGACTGGAATGAGAGCTATACGACAAAGGGAATCGTATTGTGCGTAATGGCTAAGGCTGAATGCTGTTTTTAAATGCCGTGTGGGTTTTCTTTGCCGTTTTATCGCGGTTGCCATTCTTGCATACGCAGTGAAGATGCCAAGTCATTTTATTCACATTTACAATTATTTATGTTTTTGTTAAAGGAACTGTGACTTGTCAGTTTGGTGTAGGGTAATATTAATTAAGTTTATGCTGCTGTATGTTTATCCATGCTGAACAACCTTTTCATCTTCACAATAAAGAAGTGATGGCAATCATCAGTCCTGAAACCAAAGCGTTGTGACAGCTCATGCATACATAAGCCAATTTGTAGGCTATATGCATCCGTGTATGTATATATGTTATGTTCCTGCGTACAATCTCCATCCTTCTCTGTCTTCCCCTGCCTATGTGAGTGTGTATGTGCGTGAGTGTGTGTTTGTGTGTACAGGCAAGTCTGTGATCAGCGCGTGTCTGTCAGTACAGTGCCACCAGTTCCTCCAGTGCATCTCATCTCATGATGCGCCAGAATTAACTGACTGTTAACAGGAGGGAGATGGTTGACGAGCCATCAGTCCGTGTTAACGTTAACTACCTTGTGATATATCAGGGGCTTCGCATGTCCTCCACACAGCACAGACTAACCCATTGCCTGTCTTCATTCACAGTCATCGAAGATGACACAGACGCAGAAGGGGCGTTGGAGAAGCCGACAGAGAAATCCAACACAGGAGTGTAAGGAGGAGGCACCCCACGATATAACACCCAAAGACTCTTTTTTGTACATTTAGCATCGATGGTTTCTACCCAAAGACAGTGTAACCAAGCACCCTTCCCCTTCCAAGGCAGCAAAGCACTGAGCATAACCTTCTCGACATCTCCACATCATTGCCACCATGTCCGCCCGGCTGGACCCCGCGTCCGGCTCGGCACCCAACAAGCAAGCACACTGACCCGCAGACCCACCCGGGGAGGCTGCCCATGTGCATGATGGGAGATTTACCTTTTTAAAATGACAAACAACAAAAAAAAGCACTTGTGCACAAACGCACATGCACGCACTGACATACACACACATGTAAGCACACACTGATGCATACTTGTACAAACACACACACAGACACACACACATACACACAGACAGACACATTTTTAATTTTCTCTCACATGGAATCTGAAGCAATGATGAAGGAGGGCGTGTGTGGTGATGGAGAGAGAGAGAGAGCTAGAGAGCGAGAGAGACTGCAATAGTTACCTTTTTTTTGAGGTTTGAGAGTGTGTGTGCATTTTTACACCAAATCAGCATGTTGTCACAGCGCTGTGGATTGGTGTGCAAATCCAGGGTACGTGTGTGAGCAGAGGCAATCTCTGATATTGATAGCAATCGGGACTTTCTTCCGCAGGTGGATGTATACACAGATGACACAGGAGAGATATTTATTAAATCTTTGGATAATGTTTTTCAGTGTTTTAAGTCTGAGCAACTGTTTTGTAGGAACAGGATGACAAATATTTTGTTCTGGTTTTTTTGTCGTTTTTTCTTTTGTAATGTACTGAATTTTGATGTTGCTTGACGATTTTAACAACCACCATCAGCTCCTAAAGTCTTTTGCAGCAGGCAGGTTATTTTATACATTCTACATATTTATAAGCTTGTCAGGGTCATCTGGAATGTTAAAGGTCATTACTATGGATACTAATAATCTAGAGAAGCTATTTCTATCGTGTAGAATACTGTTGTGTAGGTGTGCCAAGTCCACTGCGGCGTTATGTTCCTCTTGTGTGCTCCGCACAAGTGCGTTATGTTGATCATGTTTACAGGGCTTTTCCATAGCGGTGGTTAACCCCCCCCCCTTTTCTTGCCCTCTCCCTCCCCCCTTTAATGCATGGCAAACCTCAAGACCTCGAGACCCTTCTTAATATAACAATGTTGTAGCTGTTTCTCATGCATTTCTACGGTAGCATCTGTAATAAAGATTTTTGAAAAGCCGAGCTGTGGAGCCAGGTGTGTTCTTTGGTCGCCGTTGGGGCTGTGGCAGAGCATGGCCTGTGTGTGTGTGTGTGTGTGTTGTGTGTGTGTTGGGTTGTGTGTTGCTGTGTCAGAGCCGAGCCCATGTGTGTTTGTGTGTTTCGTGTCGTGGTGTATGTGTGTGTGTGTGCGAGAGTGTTGTGTGTGGGTTGTGTGTGATGTGTGTGTGCCATGTTGTGTTGTGTGGCGTTTTGGGTGCTGCTCTGAGACGTGACATTTGCAATGCTGCCTCACTCTTTAAATCATTCATCATCTGGGAGGAGCCACGTCAGCGTACAGCATTTTTACACTGGCTGCCCTGGGCACGCACACACACACACACACACACACATTAGTATACAGCATTTTACACTGGCTGCCCTGGGTACACACACACACACACATTAGTATACACTATACAGCATTTTACACTGGCTGCCCTGGGCACACACACACACATGTTAGTATACAGCATTTTACACTGGCTGCCCTGGGTACACACACACACACACACATTAGTATACACTATACAGCATTTTACACTGGCTGCCCTGGGTACACACACACACACACACACACATTAGTATACACTATACAGCATTTTACACTGGCTGCCCAGGGCACACACACACACACACACGTTAGTATACAGCATTTTATACTGGCTGCCCAGGGCGCACACACACACACGTTAGTATACAGCATTTTACACTGGCTGCCCAGGGCACACACACACACACACACGTTAGTATACAGCATTTTATACTGGCTGCCCAGGGCGCACACACACACACACGTTAGTATACAGCATTTTACACTGGCTGCCCAGGGCACACACACACACACACACACGTTAGTATACAGCATTTTATACTGGCTGCCCAAGGCACACACACACACACACGTTAGTATACAGCATTTTTTACTGGCTGCCCAGGGCACGCACACACACACGTTAGTATGCAGCATTTTATACTGGTTGACCAGGTCTCTCTCTCACACACAGACACGCATGCACATACACACGTTAGTATACAGTATTTTATACTGGCTGCCCAGGACACACACACATACACACACACGTTAGTGTACAGCATTTTATACTGGCTGACCAGGGCACACACACATACACACACACACACACACACACACACACACACACACACGTTAGTATGCAGCATTTTATACTGGCTGCCCAGGGCATACACACACACACACATGTTAGTATACACACACACATACACACACACACACACAGACACACACACACACACACGTTAGTATACAGCATTTTATACTGGCTGACCAGGTCTCTCTCTCACACACAGACACTCACACATCAGCGTACAGGAATTTTAACTGGCTGAGGTCTCTCTTTCTCTCTCTCACACACACACACACACGTCAGTATACAGCATTTTTACCCTGGCTGCCCAGGTCTCAAACACACACACACACACACACACACACACACACACACACACACACGTCAGCGGACAGCATTTTTACACTGGCAGCCCCTATTCTTGCTCTCTCTCTGTCACACACACACACACACACACACACACACTCTCATACGCGTACAGCATTTTTACAGAGTGGCTGCCCAGCCCTCATACACACGCATACACATTTTTACACTGTGTCTGTCCAGGGCTCTCCTACACACAGTATTACAGAACAGTATTTTTAACCTGTGCCCGGGTTTTACACACACACACACACACACACACACACACACAC
>CM050211.1:29063649-29121149 GCA_027475355.1 Coilia nasus
CCTGGCTTGAGGTGCTCGGCTGGCTGTCGACTGTGCTGTGCTGCGCTGTGGTGGTGGTGGGGGGTTGGGGTGGTGTGGTGTGTGTGGGACGGGGGGGGCGGGGGTCAGATCTGATGCGTTCCTCGTGAATTAGTGAGCTCTTTCTCTCTCCCTCCACCCTAACGAGAGCGGAGCCTGTACTTTGCCAGCAACACAGGGGCTGACATCACACACAATCTCATGCGCGGACGGATATCATTTTCAAGATGGAACAGACGCATTCAGCGGCCTTCACGGCGGGGAGGCAAGTCTGTCAGGCCTGCGGCAACATGGCGTGTAACTAAGCCAGGCGCATGAATAAAGCATGCTGGCCCAGATGGGCGTCCACCACTGGTCATTGGGTTAGCACTGTTCAGAGGTACCCGTTCACCCCCCCCCCCCCCCCCCCCCCACCCCCACCCCAATACAGTCAAGCAGAATACGGGCGTTCAGCCTCGTACCACAACACAGCCAAGCAGAACACTACCATTCACCCCTTGTACCCCAACACAGCCAAGCAGAACACTACCATTCACCCCTTGTACCCCAACACCACCAAGCAGAACACTACCATTCAGCCCTTGAACATCAACACAGCCAAGCAGAACAGTTCTATTCAGCCCTCGTATCTCAACACAACCAAGCAGAACAGTTCCATTCACCTCTCATACCACAACACAGCCGAGCAGAACAGTTCCCTTCAGCCCTTGTACTGCCATGTACCCCAGAACAGTCTAGCAGAGCTGTGTTCGCCAGAGCAGGCAATTAGGCTTGTTTGTGATGATCGAGAAAGCCAACAGTGAAGTTCGTATGGCCACCGAATCCTTTTGAAGACTTGTGTGTATGATGATGTGAGGCTGAGCGCAGACAGGCTAGGAGGATGTCAGGACACACAGAGGCACAAGTGTGGGAACAGAGACGGAATTTTATCTTAATTGGCGGAGAACATTCGGGGATGACGATGAAAGGCGAGGCGGACCCGTCTTTTTTCAATAAGGGGACACAAAGGAAGATTAAATGTCAGCTTTACAAAAGACCTCATGCATTATCCATGCACAGTTTATTTAGCAGTATCAATAAATAATTACAGAATTTGTATCAGCACGGAAATGGAACAACCTGAATTATGGGTAAAATCCATAAAAGTGCCTTTAATTTAATTAATAATAAGTAAGAAAATGGAACTTACTTTGCTCCAGAACTGTAAAATGTAAGCACAGTTGGCAGTTAGGATGTTCTAATCTAATAGACTTAATGATCACACACTTCTTGAACACATTTGCAAACATACTTACAGTGCTGTCCTCTAAATGTACTATGAAGTCAGACAATTCATACAATCTCAAATAGACACCACTATTCAAGAGCTCCTTCTTGCGTAGCCTACTGCTCTGATTCTAAGTTTAAGTAAAAAAGATCCTGTGTTCTTTTTTAAAACAGCATACCTTTGCAAGGCACATGCACTACAAGAAAAAGAACCACCACATAATTGTCTCTTAACATCAATAAACCTCTAAAACGTTCTGTGAAGGTTTGTCTGAGTTCACAAAAACACACATCTTATGTCTGAGCTCCACTGAATGCCCAAAGATATGGGAGCCATCATGAAGGAATTTTCAACGAAACAGCTCTTTGTCATTAGCTCTTGTCGAAATGTAATTACTCATTAAAGGGAGATGTTGGACAAAGATCAATGAGATCTTCTTTTTGCGTAAGCCAAGGCCTCCACCTCTTCCGTTTCTCTGTCTGTCTGACAAGGGCAGAAAAGTCCAAAATCAATTCCTCATTTAATCCCACAGCAATCCCCTGGAAGGCCTTGCTCTCAGAGGTGACTGTCTCCATCTTGATAGGGAAATACAGATGATAGGGACCTATGCAGACCAGAGGCTGTCTGCTTGGCAGGGGAGGCAGCATACCCATTCACGTTGATTGATGACCAGAGGGAAGCTGATGGTGGAATGTGGCTAATATAAAGTGGTCGCACAATAGCCATACGGACTTAATCTGCACAGCTTTATAATGATAAGGGTTTGTTGTTCTTCAAAGATGGCTGGGAGACAAGGGTGGATACATCTCCCGGCAGTTAGAACTGCTCATGTGGTAGTAAAATGTAGTCAATATTGTGAATCTTTTTCCAACACACTTATTTTGCTTTTGAGTACTTTGTGTGTTTCAAGGTATTTAAAATTTGGTAGGGTCTCATCCGCATGCATTCTTATTGTTTATTTATTGGTAAACCACAGAATTTATTGAAACTTTCGGATATCCTTGCTTAAATTAATGCTGAATCATTTATTCCAATTAAGTACTTCATTAACATTTATATTAAGTGCATAACGTTGCTGATAATAAAAAAATGTTTTCACGCTTTTGTAATACTCATATTTCTTAATTATTGCTTGTCACGAACGACCTACACTAGCTGCGATGAATAATTCTAACATAGTAGGAACCAGTTGATATAATAGCCCGACTTTCCATCCGGATGTAGCAGTGGAACACACACTCGCGAGGGTAGATTTCTCACGCCATTGTACATTCTTACCTCCCTTGTGAGCTGTGTGTTTTAGTGCAATTGTATGAGAGAAACGGGCCGGGCAGTGTAGCTTTTAAAAAAACAGTTATTAAAGTGGGTCATTGTTTTATTCAGAGAGAGTTTTAGCACACACGGCCACCATGGCGACTGATTCCTGGGCCCGTGCTGTTGATGAGCAAGAAGCTGCCGCAGATTCGGTGAGTAAAGCATGCACTTTACCAGACTAGCTAGCATGCTAATGCGCCAGGACATGGCCCTTATTTAGCCATTCATTGAGCTGACGCTAAAACCCAAGCGATTCTAATCCTGAAATGTATCTACACTTAAAGAAATATGGCAAATTATGCCAAAGCTAACTAGCAAGCTGTCTGCCCGGTTAATCATTTGATGAGCATGATAGTTATACCATAGTCAGAAAGCTAACTAGCTACCATTACAGCAAGTTGAAGCCAAGTTACCGCCGTGTTGTCCCTTTAACACTGGCTTTGTAACTAGTGACTAACAAGCTCATAATAACCATAGCGTGCCCCTGATGAAGTTTTTGCTTGTTATGCGATTGGTAGCGGTGGCTAGGGTCATAGACATCCTATATGTATAGGATGTCTGTGGCTAGGCTAGGTTCAGTGGAAGCTTAGCGTGGTTGTCTAGTTATAACAACCCGCCCCGGATACTGCAGCCGTGAATAACTACAATATAATAGCCCCATTTTACAACCGCGGCCCAGTTAGTGTGTTCTTTGTTTCTGGTTGTGATTAAGTGGCAGGTTTTGTGTCAGTGCCTCACCTTGTCCCTGGCGGATGCAGTAATGCAATGTTCTCTCTCTCGTTTGGCAGATTAGTAACCTGCAAATTCACGAAAAAGAAGACAAGGCCAAACCCGAGGAGAATGGTGAGCGCTCGACTATAAGCTATTTGCATCAACTGTCGTTTGTATGTACGGCACTTGTTCTGGAGCTCCGACTGTGACGTTCCTGTAAGCTAAGACTATAGTTATGATGATGGGACATCATTGTTCTAAATTCAAACCGCATTGCTCCCATTCTCTTATGACTAGCAGCACATCATCCACTGCCATAATTGTAATTAGTAATTCTGAAGTGCTGTCTGTTTATGATGCATCATCCTGGCTGTGTGATCTCTCGCAGGTACAGTTAAGGCTGACGGAGAGGCAAAGACGGAGGAAGAAGATAAAGGTAGGGCTCGTAAACAACCTATCATCATTTAGGACCTCTATGTTAACATCTATCATTGCCATTCTGTTCCTAATATTTTGATACACCTTATTATGATGTACATTACATTTGTATGATGTACGTTATTACCTGATCCCTGGAGGGATTGACCAGGTATTGTTATGGCCCTGTCTGTGTGTGTCTCTGTCTGTCTGTCTGTCTGTCTGTCTGTCTGTGTGTTTGTGTGTGTCTGTGTCTGTGTCTGTGTCTGTGTCTGTCTGTTTGCCCATATGGGGGGCCAGGTTGCCATATCTGATTGCGCTTGTTATGGCTGGCTTCAGTGGTGTGTTTCAACGCCAAAAGGCAAGTGCTCTAACTGTTAAATGGTGTTTGTTTCACAGAGGACAAGGCGGCACAGTCTTTGTTAAACAAGTTAATCCGGAACAACTTGGTGAACACAAATAATCAAGTGGAAGTTCTTCAGCGAGATCCGAGCTCTCCGCTCTATTCAGTCAAGTCGTTCGAGGAGCTGCGGTTGTAAGTATTCTGCAGTGGCTGTGTGTGTGTCTGGTAGATATTGCTCAGGTTGAGACCTGTGAACTGTGCTGATGGCTTATGCACCGCTGATGTCCGGTGTCCACAGAAAGCCACAGCTGCTGCAGGGAGTGTACGCCATGGGCTTCAACCGGCCCTCCAAGATCCAGGAGAACGCCCTACCCATGATGCTCGCTGAGCCGTGAGTACAAACACACACACACCAGAGGCCATGAGGGGAGGAGGGGGCTGCACTTGCTGACAATCGTTAATATGTGTTTAACATAAACCCAAACATTCATGGTATTTATTTAAAAAGTACACACCAAAGGCCATGAGGGAAAGAATGGGCTGCTCTTGCTCAAGTGAACATTGTAATTGAAAAAATGTGCACATTACTATATTGATACAATATTAACAATAACACAAACATTTTGAGATTAAGGTGAAATGCAACCTTTTCAAAATGTATGTTATGTCTTAGTAGACTGTAAAAAGAGAGAGATTACAGATGCTCCAGTCTAGTAGACTGTTTAAAGACATGGATTGCAGCCTGTTTCTTCCCTATTCAATATGAATGGAATCTGGTTACATGCATGGCAGACATGCCAAACACATTTTCTATATTGCTGTAGTATATTTGCATGGTGTGGTGTCCCTCTTATGCCCACTTATATCCTCTTCCCTCAGCCCACAGAACCTGATCGCCCAATCCCAGTCCGGCACGGGCAAGACAGCCGCCTTCGTCCTGGCTATGCTCAGCCGAGTAGATCCAGCCAACAGATGGCCGCAGGTGAGGCCAGCCTCTCTGGTTTTGGTGACATTAAAGCCTAACTTAAAGTGGTGTAGTGGTGACTTAGCTGTGGTGAAATAGTCACATTACTGTGCTTGTCCAGTACTTTGGGCAATGTTGTTGTTTTTAAAGTGCTTTACAGATAAACTTGACTTGACTGATGTATTTAAAAAATGTGTAATTTTACCTGCTTTGGCCATGAAATAGTCATAGATGTTTAAAAATGGCAATAAACTAAATCAATCGATCAAAGACTTGACTGATCAGCTGTGCTCCCCTCTCCACAGTGCTTGTGTGTGTCGCCCACATACGAACTGGCTCTGCAAACCGGAAAGGTCATCGAGCAGATGGGGAAGTTCTACCCAGAGGTCAAACTCATCTATGGAATCCGTGGAAACAAACGTAAGTGCTACTTCTGTTTTGTTTTTGTTTTTTTTTCAAACAATTGAAATAGTAATAGAATCTCTTTTATTGTCGCTATACACATGTACAATGAGATTAAAAGCAGCTCTTTCTCCAGTGCAGACATGTATGTAAAATATTTGCAGCATAGAATAAAATAAAATAAATAATTGTTCAAGAAAAAGATAGAGTTAAAAGGGGCTAGGGTGCATAGTTCTGAGCCGCTATATACACATGAAAAAGAATAAATTAGGTTTTATGTACAGTGTGGGTTATTGCACATTAAATAAACTAAATTGTGTTGTGATCGAGTGATCGAGATGAGCAGCTCAGGCTTGTTTACAAAGTGAATCAAATCCAGTTTGTGTTCATTTGGCAATGAGAGTAGTTGACTCTGGTTTTGGTTTGTGGCTGTGGTGCAGTGGAGAGGGGGATGAAGATCCAGGAGCAGATCGTGATTGGCACGCCGGGAACTGTGCTAGACTGGTGCCTCAAGTTCAAGTTCATCGAGCCCAAGAAGATCAAGGTGTTCGTGCTGGACGAGGCCGACGTGATGATCGCCACGCAAGGCCACCAGGACCAGAGCATCCGCATCCAGAGGTGGGTGAGCCTCAGGCGCAAGACTGAAATGATGATAACTCATCTCAACTCAATGCTGATGAACATTTTTAAGCAATGTTGCCAGGCAATGTTACTAACACATGTTGTTTGGGCAGTTTTTTCATGGTTAGGAGTGATTTATGGGATAGTTTTTAGGATGGTATTTAGGAATGATTTGTTTTTTTTTGGGGGGGGGGGGGGGGGGGTAGAACTTAAATCAGCAGCACGTAACTCTTCGAAATCATCCCATCAGGATCCAATCATGTTGTTGCCTGGCAACATTGCCCAAAAGGTTGCATCATCAGACTAACAGCTGAGTGTGAATGGAGAATCTGGATGAACCGGATAAGGCTCAGACTAAAGGCCAATTTATAGTATGGGTGGGAAGTGTAGCTCAATAGAAAAGAATAGCGCTGCTGATTTTTATAGTCCTGCATAGGCAGCAAAATTATAATAGAATTAATAGAACAGAACATGGGGTTTCTGTAGGGGTGGGTGATATGGCAAAAAAAGAAAGATAACGATATATTTTCCCATGTCATCAGATACTGATTTTTATCACTATTTTTCACCCCTCATACTAACAGTTTGAGAGCATCTGGATTGAAGCCTGTCTTTGAAGTCAATGACATCTCATATACCATGTTTTTTTTGCTCCATGTTACTTTGGCCATAATCAAACCATCAGCACACAACTGACCATTGTGACCAAAACTTTTTTTTGTCAAAAATGACATCAGCGGTGGGGATCTGCCATGTTGATCAATTAAATATGGCCAAGGCTGATCATTGTGATTGACCTAAATGTTATCAGGATCGCGATTTGCGATCGATTAATTGCCCAGCCCTAGGTTCCTTTTCCTAAGACCAAGATGCATGTCGTGCATGACCAAGGCAACACTCTGCTCACAGTAGTATGCAACAACATCTACACCAATTCAGATGTACCTGACAGGCTGAGCTGTGCGACTCCCGCGCAGGCAGACGTTTTGTCTCGTTTGCATCATATTTTGTCGAGCAGATTTTTTTCGCTCGTCACCTGGGCTGTAAATTGGCCTAAACAGCTGAGTGCGGATAAAGCATCGTCATGCAGAGGCGAGTGGGGCTCAGACTAAGAAAACAGCTGAGAGTGAACACAAACAGTCTTGGAGGGGCAAAGGTGAGACAGATTTAGAGTAGCAGAGGAGTACATTCTGAATAAATAAGAAAAAGAGAGACCGAATGAATCCCCAGAAGTCCAAAGTAGTCTGGTGGCATGAAAGCTCCTGCTGTTCTGTTAAACTACTGGGAGTTGCTGTTTGTAATTTTCTAGCTGTCATATAATATAGAAAAAAGCATTGCACTGCACACAATTGTTTCCTCAGAGTGAGATTGCAGATTTGCTTTTCAAGTTTTGGGGTTTTTGTTTGTGAGGAATGCTCTGTTGACAATCAAAGTCACTGAACTGGAGGATGTTTTTCTGGTGCTGAAGCCACCATGACTGATGTGTCTGATTGACATCATCACTGAACTAGAGCCATTGACAGTGGTTTAAAAATAAGAAACTTGTTCCTGAAGGTTTTGGAGGCTAAGGTTGGATGCTTATAACTGAAGGATTTGGTTACTATGGCTAATTTTACAGCTGAAGGTTTCGGTTGCTATGGGTGATTTTTTTTTTTTTTAACAGCAGTTGGTTGCTATGGTTGCTTATTGTACAACTAAGATTTGGTTCCCAAGAAGAATTCTAAGACGATATATCTGATGTCTGAATTATTTGCAACAATGATACTAGCCTTGTCTGGTTCTCCATGTTTATGTAGTACATACAAGTTTATATTATTCCACAGCCCAATGTCTGTGTCTGAGAAATATGCACAAGAACATCACTGTCACTGTACCATCCCTGCTTTGCATTTGTGTATGTGACAGCAGAATCTCTTGCATCATCTCTGGCCATATAAATAAGGGTGCCAAGGACAGTGGGAGAGAGAAAATGACAAGAGGGAAGGAGGGAGAGAGGGAAGGAATGCAAGTTATTGTCACTATACAGATGCACAATGAAAGCAGCTCCTTCTTCAGAGCAGGCATGTGGAATATTTACAACATAGAATAAAATAAATAATAGTGCAAGAAAAGAACAATAAAAATGCATGGTGCACAGTTCTGAGGTGCTATATCAGACAGACATTACACTTAGCTGACGCTCTTATCCAGAGCAACTTACAGATATTTACAGGGTTTCAGTTACAATCCCTGAAGCGTTGTGGGGTGAGATGCCTTGCTTAAGGGCATCTCAACCATGGGCAGGGTGGGATTCGAACCGGCAACTTTCCGATTGCAAGAGCTAGCCCACAGCTGCCCAGCTGCTATACATGTGCAAAAAGAATAAATGAGGTATTATATACAGTGTGATACGCAGTGTGGGTTATGTAAGGGATAATGGACGACACAGTGTTCGGATATCAGAAAGTTAATGCACGTTCAAGGAGGCGAACTTGGCGCATTGATGCATAACTGTGATACGGTCGGAAAGCAGGGACTACTTTATAGGTGTGCGTATATAGAAAGTTAATAACCATTCTAAAGAAAGTATCACAATGTGAAATTGAAGGAAGCTGTGGTAAAATGCACATTAAATATCGCAGAGTACTGATACAGTATAGATATTGCACAATATTCAAATAACGTGTAATATCTGAATACTGTATCAGTACTGTACTAATGTAATTAAGGAAGGAAGAAGAGAGCAGTGTGTTGGAAAGAGAACAAGAGGAAAGAAGAAAGGAGGGAGAGATGGAAAGAAGGAAGATTATACAAGACATGGGGAGAGATTGATGGAAGGGTGAAAGCAGTTTAAAAAAAACGTCCTCCCCCCACACACAGATCTCTTGCTCTCTCTTTCATTCACATACACATACACAAACACTCACACACGCACACACACACACGCACACACACACACACACTTACTCACTCCCTCACTTCCTCCCCACGGCCAGGACGCTGCCCAAGAACTGCCAGATGCTGCTGTTCTCTGCCACCTTCGAGGAGTCGGTGTGGAACTTCGCCAAGCGCATCGTGCCCGAACCCAACATCATCAAGCTGAAGCGCGAGGAGGAGACGCTGGACACCATCAAGCAGTACTACGTCAACTGCAACAGCAAGGAGGAGAAGTTCCAGGCCCTCTGCAACATCTATGGGGCCATCACCATCGCCCAGGCCATGATCTTCTGCCATGTAAGAGACCACATACACACAAACACACACACACACCCCAAGTATCCATGGATATATGCAGCCAATATCGCCCAGGGTATGATCTTCTGCCTTGCAAGAGGACATATGCACACACACACAAACCACGTATCCATGGATATATACACAGCCATGGATATATATACAGCCAGAATTGTCTAGGCTATGGTCTTTTGCCATGTAAGAGACTACATATGCGCACACACACATATATATATATATACACACACACACACACACTTCCATACACACAAACCAAGTTACAAGGAGGTGTACAACCGGTATTGCCCAGTCTATAACCTTTTGCCATGTAAGATGCCACGTGCACATACACACACACGCACATTCCCATACACACACACACACATTTCCACAAACATTCCACACATTCTCTCACACACGTGGCACCGTGGACATATACATGGTGTTTAAGTATAAGGATAGTGATTGAGACTGTGAGGGCATGTTGTCATTGATTGTCTTGGTTTCGTATTACTGTCCAGTGTCTTTGCAATTGTCAGAGGAATATACATGGTTTGTGGGAATGATGGTTACACCTGTCCCATTAGCCATCATGTTTTCATTTTCCCTTGGGGGGCTTTAGTAGAGGCAGTAGTGTCTTGTGTCTATCACCCACTTACTTATTTGATGCCCGCTGATGAACTTGACGCTCAGAACTGTGCACCCTACCTCGTTTTTTATCCTTGTATCCTTCTTGAACCATTATGTATTTTATTCTCTGTTGGAAATATTCTGCATACATGTCTGCACTGGAGAAGGAGCTGCTTTTATTCTCATTGTACATGTGTATAGTGACAATAAAAGGCATTCTATTCTATTCTGTTCTGTTCACAGACCAGGAGAACAGCAGGCTGGCTGGCAGGAGAGCTGTCCAGGGAAGGTCACCAGGTGGCGCTCCTGAGTGGGGAGATGGTGGTGGAGCAGAGAGCCGCCGTCATCGAGCGCTTCCGAGACGGCAAAGAAAAAGTGCTGGTCACCACCAATGTGTGTGCTAGAGGTAAAGATGACCCCAGGCCAGGGAGGTGCATGTGCTCAACTCCAAACAATTAAGTCTTTGGGACGCAAAAACAACAAAAACTGGATCAAAGACAAATAAAACGCACTCTCAAGTGCTATTTCTTAACGGTTTATTAAACTGATTACATGTCCAAGACGGACGTGTTTCGGCAAGAAGTTGAAAACAAAAACCTTCGATGGGGCGGCGTGGAAAAGCTTTTTGCCGAAACACATCCATCTTGGAAACACGTCCAGAATAAAAAGTAAGAAACAGTACTGGAGGTGAGGACACCCCAGGATGACCTATAACTGTGATAACCACAGTAATAAAACCGTAATAAAACACAAGGGGTTGACTGCTCTGCCAGAGCTGGCAACAAGTTGAAATACCACCTCTTCCTCTTCCCGTCTGAGCTGAGTATGTGTTGCCGCAAGTACAAAACAAGATGTCGACACAACAGGGGGGTGGGCTGTTTCATTTTTCATGAGGAGAATTATTAGACTGAATAGGGTTTTTACAGGCCTGTAAAAATATATGTTTTTGTTTGAAGATTTAAAGTTTTGGGCAAGCAAAGACAGTTTTGGGAACTGTAACAAAAATTCCTTTAAATTAGATTGCCAACCTCAGCATTAGGACAGTTTCTTGCATAGATGTGTCACTAGGGAGGGGTACTGAAACCCCGTACCAAACGGGCCCTGGGGATACATTTTTAAGGACCGGAGCTCTGCCGTTAACAATATTACTATCGGTACTGGCGAAATGAATTAGCCTGACTTTTTTTTTTTTTTTGTTTCTACATAAAAGTAATCTTGTGAAGTTGTCTGACCAGGTCCTTTACTGATCAAGACGTTAATCTGGATTGTTGTCTCTCGATGCATGGGGGAACATTCTCCCGCATGTCCACACACACTGTGACTTGCTGTGCGCGCATGTGGAGAGTTCTGATCCGTTTACTCACACACATTAATGGCCAGTATCGTCGGTATGGTAATTTACACACGCCCCAAGGAAGACGAGATTCTTTTCTAAAAACTAGCCCATTTTAAAGACAAAATGTATGCTTTTTAAGCAACGAATACTGTTATCTGAAACGTGGAATGGCTTCTTCATAATCTCAACTCTCACATTTTGCAAAAAACGAAAATCACAAATTTTGAGAAAAAAAACTTCTAACGCGATTTTCTCCGTTTCGCTCTGGCCGACATGAGACCGGTTTTGCTGTGGTCGGTCACATTTGCGACTAGTATGTCACACTGAGCCCTTTTGATAGTGAGACGCCATATGTGTTTCCACCATCAAAAAATCTGTTGAAGTATAAAGCAGTCTCTTGAATGACGTTAAATAATGTTAATTACATATTTTTATTACAATTTTACTGTACAGGATCGATAAGCAAGTATCGGTGGTAGTAGTAGCAGTATGGGTAACATCTTAATGATACCCATCCCTGTCACTACTATGCCCCCCCTGCCTTTACCCTCAGGCATTGACGTGGAACAGGTTTCCGTGGTGATCAACTTTGACTTGCCGGTGGATAAGGACGGTAACCCTGACAACGAGACGTACCTGCACCGGATTGGCAGGACGGGGCGATTCGGCAAGAGGGGGCTGGCCATCAACATGGTGGACAGCAAGGGCAGCATGAACATCCTCAACCGCATCCAAGAGCACTTCAGTAAGTTCCGGAACACTAAAGAGAATCCTGTTTGTCAGCCACAGTTCTACAGTTGCAGTTCTAGTCCGCTTCTCACTGATTGCAGTGCTAAGTAATGATCACAGTGTAATTCTGAAGTCATTGTCATGTTCATGACATCTATACAGCTGTGTTCTGCTTATAGTCTGTGCTTACGTAGTCAGTCATTGCACCACAGGAATATTTTTACAGATAAAAGGATTGTGTCTCGAAATAATGTACTGCATTATGATGGTATTGCCAAAATTCCCTTAATGACAATATCGTGCAATTTAATGAATATAAAAAGTGAACAAGACCATGTTACCATGGTATTACTAGTCCATGAAGTGTCATGTTATGTCATGAGTTCGAGAACAAGGCACTAGTGTAATTCCACACCTCGGTCTGTTGCTTGTCGTGACTTGTGAAAGTTTGTAAGGTAGTACATACATGCACACACACACACACACCCACACCCCAGAGCTTCCCGTCTGGCAGTAGATCTCTACAGGGACAAAACTTCAATATGTGCCGTGTTGCCGTAGTGTTAATGCTATATGTGTGTGTGTCTGTCCTCACAGAGAAGAAGATTGAGAAGCTGGACACGGATGACCTGGATGAGATTGAGAAGATTGCCAACTGAGTGCTGGACTGGGTGGCGACGGTGGTGCGTTCTTGTAGCCCACAGGACTGTCTCGCACAGTGTTTTAATTTGACCAGCACACGTCTCCACACAACATACGTCCGTGAAGATGTCTTATCTCAAACTGGTCCTTTTAAAAGTAGCTTTGTTTTTTTTGTTTTTTTTTTTCTTTCTTTCATGTCATGACAGTGTTTTCACTCTTTTTATGTCTAAAGAAAAATCTTAGCACCAGCGTTGTTATGGCTGAAGTGTTTGTAAGAAACTAATTAGGGTACAAACAAACAGACACATGTGAGGTGTCTACACTGAGGGCCTGCTAAAGCGTCCTCTCTCCTCTGCAGGCCAATCCGACGCTAGGCCGGTGGATCATGGACATCACCAGGGTCACAGCCTTGTTTTAAATCGTTGATTCTAAATTCAGAATCGCAAATCCAAGGGCGATCACAAGAATCTGATCCCATTTGAGGATTCATTTTCCCAAAATTGTGACCCGTTTGGGTGATAATGCTTTTTCTAGAGGAAAAAAACTAATGCTAATCTGACATTTTGGCATCGGATGCTCAATTACGATACAACTTGTCAAAAATGCAACATGTTTCAAAGGATGAAACGGCATCATGTCAGTTTAGGGTCAAGATTTCATGTTTGGGTTTTGGAGATCACTGAGTACGGGTCCATTTCAGTGACTCGGCTGCCAAAGTCCACAATAATGTCAGCACAAACGGAGAGTTATGCCAAAGACACAAAACTGGAGACTTCACTAATAAGGTTAATTGGAATCCCTCCAGAACGTGCTTCAGTAAATCATGACTCGTGAATCATGAATGAGGTAGAGAGAGTGAAAACGTGCATGCACAGGCTCCAGGAATGCCGCGAGCTCCAGAGACAGGGAAACGATGATGGAGTGGGATGGGATTGTGTGTGGGAATCTGACCGATTGGGAACAGTCAAGGTCAAAGGTCAAATTAGTGTTTGTGAAGTCTGTAAAAGAGGGCTGCACGCCATCCCAGAGGATCAGCTAGCCCACTCCTCCTCCTCCTCCCTGCTCACCACATCTCCAGGCCTGCCCTGACTGCCTGGGACGGCCAAGGCCAAAGCAAAAAAGGCATTTTTATTAGTTTTAAATTTCATTTTGTTTCCCCTCCGTTTTTGTCCTTTGTCTATCTCCTAAAAAGCTGAAATATGTTTACCTGCCAAGTGGATTCAGCCCTTAGGTACACTGCTTGGGAGTATGTTTTTTCATCATCATCATCTACTTCTGAATCAGGATTGAAGAGCAGCCAGTATTGTTGCATTTCCTTTTCTTGTCAGGAACAAACGTGTGTATTATCAGGCCCTCTTAAATCATTGCACGCAAGATTCTCAACCTTCAGGAAGTTAGGATCACTAGGAACATGGGTTTCGGTAACCAGTGAGAATTGTCCTCGTAGAGACACGCTCAAGGAAGCAAACGTGATGAGTTGATAACAGAAAGTGGGCGTGGCGGAAGTGGGCCGTTAGGCATTCCCACGGTCGAGGAAGAAGCTTAAAGGCTCTCGTTGCCGATGCTGCATTCACCACACAAGATGCCGTTACAGACCACCCCCTTAGAGATCTGTTTTACTTTACTTTTAAACTCATGTTTGATGTCGGGCGCTGGAACGACACCAAAAACGGACTATGCTTGATTTTTAGGAACGCAAAAATATTCTCTTGCAGACCTCTGCGTCTCGCGCTCCCTTCGTCCTCTCATGCAAACTAGACTTTCCCTTTCTGCACATTGCACCAGATCACTCCCGGCTTAAAAAGGAGTCATTAGGGGAAAGAAAAAAAACACAAAATATGCCATCTCATCCTGGCGATGGCGTCATTCTGATGAATGTTAAATGATAGTGTGTAAATCCTGTACATTTAACAGTGACCTCTACTGGCGTTGGGGTGTTGTAGCCAGCCCACCCCACTGACAGTAACACACACACACACACACAACGATGATGACTGTATATGGCTGTAAGTACGAGTAGTCTCGTAGCAGTTGTGTTTGAATGTGGGTGCAGGAGAAGCAAGCCACTATGCGTGCTGTTTGGCCCTTCACAGATTCCATAGCTGCACTGTTTGACGTGGCTAGGTTGCGCATGACGCAGGAAGTGGACGAGAGAATATTAAAGATGTATGAATGCCTTCTGTAGTGATGTGTTTTCAGATCTAACCGCTCTAATAAAGTCACTCTGATCTATCATGTTTTGACACAGGTCTTGTTATTTGAGCTCGTGTGTGTGTGTGTGTGTGTGTGCAAAGAGTGGAAACCCCCAATGCTGATGCATTTTTCAGGATGTTTTAGAACAGGCAGAGGCAGAATGGGTGTGTGTTGAAGGCTCAGTCTATTTTAGCAGATCGAGGTGTAGCCTGTTGTCATGGCAGCGCCCAGCAAGTCAAGGCGAACAAAAGTGTGTATGCGTGTGTGTGTACGTACACGACTGCGCGTGTGTGTGTACGTACGTTCGTCTCAGGGATATTTCCTCTGCTGTGTCTGCATCACACTTTGCATCTGTCAGGGCTGCTGGGAGCTAAGCTGACGTCACATGAGAGTCCGTGACATCTATGCTTTGATTTCCCAGAAGTGTGTGTGTGTGTGTGTGTGTGTCTGAATAGCTGCATGCTTTTCCATCTAGTTAGGGGAAAGGCAAAACACGTCACTCTTTCAACCATACACACACACTTTGATTTAAGCCACAAAGGACCATGCGGTTGAAAAATGACTTTAATGAAAAAAACTATTTACAGATGTCTGTCTGTGGCATGTCAGTCTTCTTCACTGGAGTAGCTGCTCGGCCCTCCCTGAGTAAGACAGAACAAGAACAAAACAAAACAAAAACATT
The DNA here is from genome assembly GCA_027475355.1 of Coilia nasus. Taxonomy (NCBI): domain Eukaryota; kingdom Metazoa; phylum Chordata; class Actinopteri; order Clupeiformes; family Engraulidae; genus Coilia; species Coilia nasus. Next base: position 29,079,132 of record CM050211.1, read on the forward strand.
GTCACAACTACGTCAAAATGTCTTTCATTAAGTGGACTTTTTTAATTCTAAATTTTGCAGGTGTGTAGTCTCGTATGATCCCGCGAAATGAGCTCCTTGATTACATGACCATAGTAAGAAAGCAAAAACCAAAGATGGTAGATAGATGGGTCAAGATACGTCATGGTGGTTCATTTCTATGGGGAGCTAAGTGGGGATCAGTTCTGGGCTGCAGAAATAGGTGTGTCGTTGACGGGCTTGGCTGTAATGGTTAGTAGTGGGCACTAAAAATAAAGTTGATGTTCTCCGGAGTGGAGAGTCATACTGTCACAACCTTTTCCTTAATTGGGTGGAGGGGGGTTGGAGATCAGGACACCATGTCCGAAATGCACATCCATTGCTCAGAAAAATAAGACTTAATATTCTGAGAAATTCTAGGGTTCTGCCATAGACCTCAGTGTTACAGAGCATGCCTCTGCACTGCGTAAAGGGGGGTTAGTTGCCCCTCCACCCCCCCTCATGTGATCGTGGTTCCAGGAAGTGGCTCATCATGGATCTTGGCCGATCTACCATGGTAAGATGATGGTGAACCATGGTCTACCATGAACATGATAGAAAAAGGTGACAGATGTGTGGGTGGGGTCAGGGCACAGTTGACCCAAGACGCTTGCACCATAAGCCCAGGGACCCAGGTTTGATTCCAGCCTCAGGTTCAGGGATGCTGCTAATGGGGGGTGGATCAGAACGATTCATGGGGCCTAGAGCTTCACAGGGGCCTACAGACAACTATGATGTTTGGCGTGGGACCCCAAAATTGTTTTCTTTCAGGGGGCCCACAATTTCTAGCAGCACCTCTACTAAGGTTAATTCTTGATCCATTCCCCATCTCTCTCTTCCACTTGTTTTCTATAATCTCTCAAACTATCCTGTCTGATTAAAGGCAATAAAATAATTTTTAAAAAGGGAAAAAAAGTGACAGGGCAGACGGGTGATCCTCACCTGACTTCTGATACTCCACTCGAGTGAGAAAGAGCCCGTGGGGCGGGGCCATGACGTTATTGGGGAACACCAGCGAATCACGGGCCTCCAACAAGCCCTGGATTCTTCTCACCTGCAAACAGTGGATGTGGATTGGAGCGCGTGTCACACAGAATACGGTCCCACCACTCCCAAGCAAGTTTGTTTAGAGTTCCACATGATTAGGCCACGAAGAAACACTGGAGGGACACAGCAGCTGCTATGATGGAGGAGTTACTGTGAGCTCAGCCCTCTTGTGATCTCCTGATCCTGGGCCTGCTGCTCAACTCTTACTGGAAATGACGCTATGCTGCGCCACTGTAATGTACACTAATGACCACTAGATGGCGCCATGAAGTTAATGTGAGGGGAAAGATGCCTCCTCACCTGTTTGTACAGAAATGACCTGCTTTTGAAGGTGAACTCCCAGTGTTGAATATTCCTATAAGAGAAAGAGCACACACACATTTATAATAAACCATTTATAATGACCTAGAGACTGGAAATGTTTCTTTAAACAGCAAAACCACTAAGTAATGCACAATAAACATCAGTTAAAAACAAGAGGCTGTTTCTCAAAAATGTTTTTGTACTTCATAAATAATGACTGATATTCCGGTAAAGACTGGTGTTTGTGTATGTGTCTGCCTCAGACTGTGTGTCTGCCTGAGATTGTGGGAAGTGTGTGACTGTGTCAGCTGCGCGCTTGATCTTCTAAACCCACACAAAGGCCACATATTTCTTGGGGCATGTTTTATGATGAAGCACAAGTCTGTGTGTGTGTGTGTGTGTGTGTGTGTGTGTGTGTGTGTGTGAGAAACAATCTAATAAGGAAAGGTTAGTTCCAAAGCAGCTCAACTTGCTGGGAATGTAAACACACACACAACCACAAACACACTGCTATCTGAAAACAACTCATCAAAAATCAAACATTCAACAAACATGCAGCCTTCTCAAGTGTCTTTCGTAGAATATACAAGCATACCTGACAGTGGCTTTCCATTAATAGTACACTGAAACACAAGCCCATACCACTGCAAAAACAAATTAAGACTGAATTATGGCCTGTGCTAAATGATGGTCAAATGATGGTTATGTATGTGTGTGTGTATGTGTGAGTGTGTGTATGTGGTCTGTGCTAAATGATATTCATACTGTAGATAGGTGTGTGTGAGTGTGTGTCCGTCTGTGCACACGTGTGTATTTGGCCCGTGCTAAATGAAGGTCATAGATAAGTGTGTGTGTGTGTCCTGTGCTAAATGATGATCATAGATGAGCCTCTGGACCCACCCCTGGCCATCAGAGTCTATCTGTGCTCCAATGAACAAATAATCAATGGACCCCAGTGGCCATTAGAGATGACATCATACTGCACAGATGGATGGAACAGCAGGCCATAATGTGTATGTATGTGTGTGTGTGTGTGTGTGTGTGTGTGTGTGTGTGTGTGTGTGTGTGTGTGTGTGAGGGAGGGAGGGGGGTATACATGTGTGTTTGTCTCTGTTTGTGTCTGCATATCCTGGCAGAACACATTTTGGCCACCATTTTTCAGGGAGTCATTTGGGTAGTTTCTGTTATCATTATGATTTGAAAAAGGAGCGGTCTTTGATAATGAATGGCTTCAGCCAACCGCTAGCCATGAGTGAAAAAAGGTTTGGGGTTATCATTCATATCCTCTGAAAAATGGTTAAGAAATCATTAATTCTGCCAGGGTATGTAAACTTATGAGCACAACTGTATGTGTACACAGGCGTATGTGTGTGTGTGTGTGTGTCTGTGTGTGTGTATACATGTCTGTCTGTGTGTGTGTCTATGTTAAAGAGAAGAAGGGTATGTGTCTACACGAATGCCTGTGTAAACTACATGATTATGGATCTGAAACCAGTATTTCACAATGCCTTAAGAAACACATATTGAACTGGTTCAGGCTTTTCTATTGATGCCTAATAAACAGAGCATTGTTTCTGTATCATACAAATGTATCCAATCATCACAGAACCCATAAGATGCTTCCCAGCTGTTTGGCATGGAGTCAAGCACGTTATGTTATGTATGTCGCCTGATTGAAGACCAACACTGCTGGAAGTTTAGGCTTTCTCAGCCAGGGCTAGCCTTGGAGTGCTGTGAGAAAACATGGAGGCACGGAGAGGACCGCAGCCCATCGCTAGACTCAGTGGCATCACGCCATGTCCTGTGCCAGCACAAGAGTCACACTGCAGATGAAAATGTCCTCATAGGAGACTCATATTTCATCATCCCATCTCCTTCAAGGAGACACATATGAGGTCATCTTACCTCATCTCCGTATAGGAGATACATATGAGGTCATCTCATCTCATGTCCTCATAGGAGACAAATATGATATCATCTCTCCTCATAGGAGACTCATATTTCATCATCTCATCATAGGAGACACATACGAGGTAATTTCATCTCATGTCCTCACAGGAGACACATATGAGATCATCTCATCTCCAGGAGACTATTTGTGTACACACATCTGGGTGTTTACAACCATGTAAGCAATACCGGATGTCTCTTGCCTATTTACACTTTCTCCAGCCTTCTGTCTGTTTGTCTGTCTGTCTTATGGACTGTGTTTATGCTGGGAGGCTCACAAGAGGAGACATCATATTACACCCAGCCACAACCCTATCATCACTACCGTCACCAATACACCACTGCAATCACCATTCTACCTTCACAGTTGACCGTCTACCTGTGCCAATGCTGTGTACCTCTGTTGACAGTCCTGTCAACTGTGCAGATGCAACTTATGCAGATGCTACCTGTGCCCAGGAGTGTGTGTGTGTGTGTGGCACCTGTGTAAAGTGTATGAGTGAGTTTGTGTGTGTGAGTGTGTGTGTGGTGCATGTGTAATGACACCTGTTGAAATGTTGCGAGGCGAAAGACACACTCGGTTGCAGCTGTGCCAGCTCCAGTGTTTTGATGGGGCTCTTGAACGCAGCGCTGAATCAGAGCTGAGTGCAGAGAAGGTGCTGAAGTCATGAGTGCCAAGCAGGAGGGAACACGCCTCACGCATGGCACACACATCCAGCTCCCTGGAGAGGGGGGATAGAGTGAGAGAGAGAAAGAGGAGTGAGAACATGCCTCACGCATGTCACACACATCTAGCTGCCTGGGTTGGGGGGTAGAATGAGAGAGAGAAGACGGGCGGGTGGGGGGGGGGGGGGGGGGTTGCACAGTGAGGGGGGAGACAGTGCGAGAGAGACAGAGAGAGAGAGGGAGATAGAGGGAGAGAGAGAGAAAGTGAGAGACAGAAGGACAGAGAGAGAGAAAGACAGACCGAGAAATGCTGCCCTACAAAGGCAAAGTGCAGCAACTACTTAAACACTGAAACTGAGAAAAATGTCTTCAAAGTTGTCATACTGCCGAGTCAAACATTTTAGGTGTAATAGTTGTAACGCTTTTATGTACGTAGCAAGACGTTAAGTCACAAGATAAATGAGGTGTTATAAAGTCAACTTCCAGTCTAAACTCGATATTGACAAAATATGTAGTCACTGCATTTTGGCTTTGTAGTGAGAGACGGAGACAGGGTGAGAGAAACAGAGAGAGATGGACAAAGGGGGAGCGAGAGGAGTCAGAGGGAGAAAGAGAGAGAGGGAGAAAAAGAAAGTCAAAATAGAGGGAGAGACGGAAGGAGAAAGAGAAACAGAGGAAAGAGTGCTGTTGTTGTATATACTGTAATTACATACTGTCCTTTGTCAGCCCTGTGGTATGTATTGAAGTCATATCATAAAGGCTTATTTTTATTTTTATTTGTTCTCTGAACTAGAGGGTTAGAGAGGACATCCATGTCCAGCTCACTGAGGTACACAAAAGGCAGAAGGTGAGAGAGGGCTTATTCTTCTTGTGTAGAAAAACATATCAACAGACTTCCGGGTGCACTGAGAATATTCGGAATAAGAATGCAGAGTGAGAGTGTGACAAACAGAAATATATAATCTCTGTGTGTGTGTGTGTGTGTGTATGGTGTGTGTGTGTAAGGGGGGGTGTTGTTCTGTGTCAGTATAAGCCTGAAGCCTCTTCTGCCCTACTTTTCCAAAAACTGTAAAGAGAGAGAGAGAGAGAGAGAGAGAGAGAGAGAGAGACAGAGAAAGAGAGAAAGAGCGAGTAAGAGAACTTGAGCAACAGAGAGAAACAAAGAACGAAAGATGGTAAGACGGGCAAAAAAGATAGAGAGATAGAGAGGGAATGACAGAGAAAGTGAAAGAGAGATAGAGAAAGACACTGAGAAAAGAGAAAGTCATTAATGTTCCCATGTCACACTTAGTGATGTGCTTCGTGGCTTTCAACTCATACTCCAGACACACACACACAAAATGCCCTACATCAGCCTCTTGGTTGGTTTGGTTTGCTCTTCATTTCAGCTACTCCCACACTACTTTTCACTGTGTGTGTGCGCATGTGTGTGTGTGTGTGTGTGTGTTTGTGTAAATGTGTGTGCGCTGTCACTCATATATTTGGCAGAAAACAGCAGGGCTACATGTTTGTGTGTGTGTGTGTGTGTGTGTGTGTGTGTGTGTGTGTGTGTGTGGTTACTCGCATGTTGGGCAGGAACCAGCAGAGCTTGCTGTGTGTGTGTGCATGTCTGTGTGTGTGTGTGTGTAAGTGTGTGTGTGTGTTGTCATGCACATGGGCAGAAACCAGCAGAGCTACATCAGTGTGTGTGTGTATGTGTGTGTGTGTGCGTGTTGTCACTCATATGTTGAGCAGAAAACAGCAGAGTTACATCAGTGTGTGTGTGTGTGTGTGTGTGTGTGGTCACTCACATGTTGGGCAGGAACCAGCAGAGCTTGCTGTGGGTGAGCGGGGAGTGTGTGTGGTGAGGGGCGCCGGTGGCCAGGCAGTACACGTAGGTGCGGGACAAGGCTCTGTGACGAGCACTAAAGATACTGTACACTCGCCACGCCCCTGTCACTCTATACACAGACACAGGAGAGGAGAGGAGAGGAAAGGAGAGGAGAGGAGAGGAGAGAGGAATGGAGAGAAGAGAAGAGAGGACTGGAGAAAAGAGAAGAGGAGAAGAGAGGAGCAGAGAGAAGAGAGGAGAGGAGAGGTGAGGAGACGTGAGGAGAGGAGAGGAGCGAGAGGAGAGGAGAGAGAGAGAGGAGAGATTAAAAAAGAAGATGAGGGAAGGGGAGGGGAGAGGAGACAAGATAGGCACGATCAATATCACAAACAATTAAATGCAATTCTAAGATAATTCGGTTTAAATCTTATCTTGGACTATTACCCTGCAGATGAACAGGAGTTTGGCATGTACCAAAGAGGAATAAATACACTAGTCCAAACCTACTCCTCTTCAAAAAAAACCCCATAAATCCAAAAAAGTATGAAGCATACCTTGATTTGGCCATTGAATAGCAGTTAAATATGCAATAACTTTCACAAAGATGTCGTCTGTGTTAAACATTCAGAGTTCATCACTTTGAAGTTCTTCAACCACTGGCATCTGTGTGTGCTTTTAAAAGTATGCCTGGGAATCAGACTGCCAGTACACTGATGTCTGTAGTCTTTTGTTCGCATGTTGCTATTTCCTCTTTTGCTTCTGAGAGGGTCTGGCATGAGCAGAAGGGCTGAAGTACTGGGGATGGAGAGAGAGAGAGAGAGAGAGAGAGAGAGAGAGAGGTGGAGGGAGAGAGAAAGAAAGTGAAAAAGAGAGAGAGAGCAGGCGAATGTAGTGGGGATGAATGTTTCACTACCTGAGGCAGAAACAGAGAGATAGAGAGAAATGGAGGGAGAGAGACAAAAAGTGAAAGAGAGACAGAGCAGGACTAAGTAGTGGGGATGAATGTTTCACTACCTGAGGCAGAGACAGAGAAAGAGAGAGAGAAATGGAGGGAGAGAGAGAAAGAGTGAAAGAGAGACAGAGCAGGACTAAGTAGTGGGGATGAATGTTTCACTACCTGAGGCAGAGACAGAGAAAGAGAGAGAGAAATGGAGGGAGAGAGAGAAAAAGTGAAAGAGAGACAGAGCAGGACTAAGTAGTGGGGATGAATGTTTCACTACCTGAGGCAGAGACAGAGAAAGAGAGAGAGAAATGGAGGGAGAGAGAGAAAGAGTGAAAGAGAGACACAGCAGGCCTAAGTAGTGGGGATGAATGTTTCACTAGCTGTAGCAGCTCACAGAGAGAGACAGAGAAATAAAGAGAAAGAGAGAGAGATAAAGAGAGATGGAGAAAGAAAGAGCGAGAGAGAGAGAGAGAGAGAGAGAGAGGAAAAGAGAGAAATTGAGGAAGAGAGAAAGAGAGTGTAAGAGAGAAATGGAGGGAGAGAGAGAATGAAAGAGAGAGAGAGATGGAGAGATGGATGGAAATAGAAACAGAGAGAGGGCAAAAGAAAGAGAGAGACAGAGAGAGAGAGAGAGAGAGAGAGAGAGAGAGAGAGAGAGAGAGAGAGAGAGAGTGCAGGGCCTAAGTAGTGGGGATGAATGTTTCAGCAGCTGCGGTAGTGTGCTACTGATGGATATTTAAACGCCTGCTTCACTTCTGACAGAATCACCAACTACTACAGGGCCTCCTGTCTCCACCTCTTCCTCTCTCTCTCTCTCTCTTTCCTTATTCATCTTCTTGTTATCCTTTCTCTCTTTCTCTGCCTGGCCCCTTCCCCAAATACACACACACACACACAGGCCCTGCACCCTGTAGGGAGTGTGTGTGTGTGTGTATGTGTGTTTCACAACATTTTTAGCAGTACGGAAATCTTTCTCTCTTCTTCCATCTCTCCATCCCTCTCTCTCCATCTCTCTCTCTTTCACTCTTTCGCTGTCTCTCTCTCTCTTTCTTCAGATGATATCTAACTGGGGGAGACCTGGTCCACATGTGGTTCTAATCTTGCCCTTACTCAGGTCCAAACTGACCCAGTTCTGTTCTCACACAGATCCAAAGATTAGCAGAGTCAGCAGCCAAAACCACCATATTTCTTTTTCAAAATTTCAAAGCACTGAGTGCCATTTCTAATAATAACACTGTGTCGTGTCATTGTTTTTACAATGAAGCATACATTTCCCAGGGTTCCTTGAGTGTACGTTTGTGTAGACTGAGCCAGTCTGGTATCCATGTTGGTTGTGTCCTATGCCCTAACCAAGTTTTTTTCAAGGACCCCTTGAAACCCCCCTTATAAAAAACTTCAAGGATCACCACAGGTTAACAGGGCTATGTAAATTCATAAATTGGTGCATAGCCCTAATTGAGTGATGGCATAACGAGAATAAAAATGCTGTTTAAACACACTGTGCACTGCATAGGTAGCTAAAGAAACATGAAAAGTATATTTTAACACAACTTCTAGCAGACCACTTGGGATTTCTTGCTGACCACCAGTGGTCTGCGGACCACCACTGCTCTAACCTCATTTTTACCCCCTCTTTGCCAGCCATCCTGTGCTGTGTAGTAGCTGAGCTGGAAGTGCTAGACTGTGGCAGCCTAAAGTATGCCAGTCTATACCAGTCAATGCCAGCATATTCCAGTCTATGCAAACATGCAGTCTATGCCAATCAATGCCAGCATATTCCAGTCTATGCAAACATGCAGTCTATGCCAGCCTATGCCAAAGTATGCTAGCAAATGCCAGCTTATACCAGCCTACAGTATGACAGCCTATTCCAGCCTACTGCAGTCTATGCAAACATGCAGTCTATGCCAGCCTATACCAGCATATGCCACCCTATACCGGCATATACCACACTACAGTATGCCAGTCTATTCCAGCCTATGCCAAAGTATGCTAGCAAATGCCAGCTTATACCAGCCTACAGTATGACAGCCTATTCCAGCCTACTGCAGTCTATGCAAACATGCAGTCTATGCCAGCCTATACCAGCATATGCCAGCCTATGTCAGACTAAGCCAGACTACAGTATGCTAGCCTATGCCAAAATTTGCCAGCATATGCCAGTGTGCCAGTCTTTCCCAGTCTATGACAGCCTGTGCCAGTCTATGCCAGTTTGCCAGTCTATGACAGCCTGTGCCAGCCTACACCAGTATGCCAGTCTGTGCCAAAACATGCCATCATATGCCAGTATTTGTCAGACTATGCAGCACTACAGTATGTCAGCCTGTACCAGCCTATGCCAAAATATGACTGCATATGCCAGTGTGTCATAGCCTGGTAAACCAGCCCCTCGTACTTCATTTCATTTCGTAAAGAGGGTCTGGACCAGAATGCTGTGCTAAAAAAAAATCGATACAGCGATATATATCGATATTTTTAAAAACAATATAATATCGATATTCTGGCTATTAATATCGATACACCCCCCAGTAGCTACTGCACAGAGAAATGCACTATTGATTCTAAACCAAAATGTAGTAAATGTACTTTGTTCAGTACAAATGTACATTAGCCATATTATATTCTTTTGCACACATAGTTGTTATAACTTGACTACAGGTACCTAGTGAGACTGGGCACCTTTTCTGTGACATGTTCAGTAAAAAGCATTGAAAAAACGCACTTTATTTTCCTGTTCAATAAATTGAACATAAAAATAACATTTGTCTGTTTGTTTTGTTGAGTGAATGACATTGAGTAATAATTCTAAAGTAATATGTATCGATATCGAAATCGCATCAAATTGAATTGCACTGTATCGAAAAGCATATCGTATCGTGAGCCCTGTATCGAAAATCGTATCGAATCGCCATGTCCTAGATGATACCCAGCCCTAGTAGGCAGGCTAATTGCATACGTGACGACCAGGCGTTATCGATTGGGTAAAGGCAGAGGCACTTGTTTTAAACTTCGGCAGAGTCCACACCTCCAAGAAATCGTTTCTGATGGTGTCTGGTCCACACCCTCTGTACAAAATGAAATGAAGTACGAGGGGCTGGTTTACCAGGCTAAGTGTGTCAGCCTATGCCAGCCTGTGGCAGAATGCCAGCCTATGCCAGCCTGTGCAGTGGAGTCCCTAAGATGGCATGAATCATTTACTGGCTCCTGGTAATTGGTGCTAACAGAGCCTACTGCATTAAACATCAGTGTGTGTGTGTGTGTGTGTGTGTGTGTGTGTGTGCGTTTGTATGTGTGTGTTTGTGTGTGTGAGAGAAAGAGAGATAGAGGGAGAGAGAGACTGTGTGTGTGTAAGAGAGAAAGTGAGTGTGTGTGGTGTGACAGAGAGAGAGAAAAATAGAAATAGCATGTGTGTGTGTGGGTGCGTGTGTGAGTGAGTGAGAAAGAGAGTATGTGTGTGAGTTAGAGAAATAGAGATAGATTGTATGCATGTGTATGTGAGAGAGAGTCCGATAGAGAGAGCAGGAGATGGACAGGTCCATGTGTATCTGGCTGTAAAACAACATTTGCATGTCCACATTATAAAACCTCACTCTCAAGCGACATGCTCTGTGGGAAGTGCGGTATTCTGCATTCTCCTCACCCCTAAACCTATTGCTATTCCCCTTAGGCTCTTATAGGTTTCTGCAGGGGTAACATACAGTACTGTATGTATAGGCTGCTGCAGTCTTAACATATGCACTCTTAGGCTCTCTGACGCACATGCTCTGCCGACTCAAAGCATTTTACCCCATTTTGTGTGTGTGTGTGTGTGTGTGTGTGTGTCTCTGGACCGCGGCTATTTTGGGAAAGGGGCTCGCAGCGGCGTAAAAGATGAGGACGTAAGCAGAGGGGAGAAATTCCTGCGTTTCATTAAGATGCTTGTGGGGTGTGTTCAGCCAGGACTGTGTGTAGCCTCCACGTTGTGTGTGTGTGTGTGTGTGTGTGTGTGTGTGTGTGTGTGTGTGTGTGTGTGTGTGTGTGTGTGTGTGTGTGTGTGTGTGTGTCTGTAGCTGGGTCTGCTTAGCCAGGACTGTGTGTAGTGTATTCTCCCTGTGTGTGTGTGTGTGTGTGTGTGTGTGTCTGTAGCTGGGTCTGCTTAGCCAGGACTGTGTGTAGTGTATTCTCCCTGTGTGTGTGTGTGTGTGTGTGTGTGTGTGTGTATCCTCCCTGTCATGTGGCTGGTGCTGTCTGCACATGTGCAGCAAGTGTCAGTCAGGACCCGGCTGCTCTGTGGGCCGCAGGGAGAAATGTCCAGATGAGGGGCCTTCTGAACCTCACAGAACTTTCCAGAACCACAGTATGTGTGTGTGTGTGTGTGTGTGTGTGTGTGTGTCTGTAGTTGGGTCAGCAAGTGGCAATCAGGACCCAGCAGCTATGTGGACGGCAGGGAGAAATGTCTAGGAGAGGGGCCTTCTGGACTTCACAGAACCTTCCACAACCCCAGTGTGTGTGTGTGGGACCCAGGGAGAAATGTCTAGGAGAGGGGCCTTCTGGACCTCACAGAACCTTCCAGAACCACTGTGTGTGTGTGTGTGTGTGTGTGTGCAGGACCCAGGGAGAAATGTCTGGTAGAGGGGCCTACTGGACCTCACAGAAGTTTCCATAACCAGAGCATGTATGTGTGTGTGTGTGTGTGTGTGTGTGTGTGTGTGGGTGTGTGTGTGTGTGTGTGTGTGTGTGCGTGTGTGTGTGCGTGCGTGTGTGTATGTGTCATTGCAGCTTGGCTCTCTAGCATGGTGCTCAGCTCTTTAACATTAAGATGTGTGGTACTGTGTGTGTGTGTGTGTGTGTGTGTGTGTGTGTGTGTGCATGCATGTTATGTTTTACTCAGACAGGGACAGTTGGCTCAGAAAGCAGACAGGGACAGTTAGCTCCTCTAGACTCACTTAAAGACTGATAATGTTGGACTGCGACTGGTGCTTTCAGACTCTAACATCCAGCTGTTGTTGGAATCTAGGGTCCAACTCCAGTGCCATTGATGCTGTTGGAATCTAAAGTCCTGAGTTTCATATGCGTGAGCCCACATCTGTTTCTAACAAACCCTGTTATGACTAAGAAGGGCTGATGTCTTTACAAAACGCCAGGATGTAAAGACTACAGCTGCTCCATGTCCAATACACTTCTAATATCCTAGAACTGCCCTATGCTTAATATAATTCTGATATCCTAGAGCTTCCCTGTGTGTGTGTGTGTGTGTGTGTGTGTGTGTGTGTGTGCGCGTGTGTGCGTGCGTGTGCGTGTGTAAAAAACCCTGAGTGTGGTACCCCTGCTGTCCACCTGTGAGTGTGTGTGTGTGTGTGTGTGTGTATATGTTGAGGGTTGTGTACCGTATGGTTTGCCATGTGTGTGTGGTGTGTGTGTGTGAGAGAGAGAGTAGTACATGACAGTAACCGAGATTCTGTTCCACACAGCAACATCAACAGAGAGATGAAGAGAGAGAGAGAGAGAGAGAGAGAGAGAGAGAAAGAGAGAGAGAGAGAGAGAGAGCTAGAGAGCGAGAGAGAGATGTGGCCTCATTTATTGTTGTCTCAATTTGTTCTGACAGCCTTGGAACTACAAGCCTTGAACCCCTCACCCCCCACATGCACTATTACAAGAACAAAGATGGCATGACCAGTGCTGAATACAGATGGCAGACCTTGTAGCAGAGAGGTGACGAGAGGTGACACAGGCACGCACACACATACTCAAAGAAAAGAGGTCAGCGCCTCAGCCCCCCTCAACTCACCCTTAGCTCAGTTGCTGTCACATTTATGCATCAGATAGATCAGATAGATCCCCCCTAATCAAACATTACATTACATTACATTACATTACATTACACTTAGCAGATGCTTTTATCCAAAGCGACTTACAAAAGGAGGACATAATAGCTAACAGATGTGTAGAGAACATTGAAGGTACCTATGTAAAGAGAAATTAGTTTTGTTAGGAAGGAAAACAGTCTCGGAAGAAATGGGTCTTCACAAGCTTTTTGAAGGTCAAGAGGGATATTGCTTCTCTTGTAGTAACTGGTAGGTTGTTCCACCACTGAGGGACAACAACCGAGAAAAGTTTGGAGTGACCTCTCTTTGTCTTAGGAGAGGGTACGGCCAGGCGGTTCGTATTGGAGGATCGCAGCGCTCTGGACGGGATGTAAGCATTTAGTATGACGTTGAGATAGGTAGGGGCAGATCCGGAAGTGACTTTGTAGGCTAGAGTCAAAGCTTTGTGTTGAATTCTGGCAGCCACTGGGAGCCAGTGCAGGTTGATGAAGAGCGGAGTGACATGCATCCTTTTGGGTTGATTGAAAACCAGCCGTGCTGCTGCATTCTGAACCATTTGCAATGGTTTGATTGCACAAGCATGAAGGCCAACCAGGAGGGCATTGCAATAGTCAAGGCAAGAGATGACCATACCCTTTACCAGGAGCTGAGCAGCATATTGGGTCAGGTATGTTCTGATTTTTCTAATGTTGTATAGTGCATAACGGCACGACCGTGCTACGGAGGCAATGTGGTGAGAAAAAGATAGCCGGTCATCAATCATGATGCCAAGGTTTTTAGCAACCTTGTTCGGAGCAACTGTGACAGTGCCCATATTCAGGCTGATATCATGGTGGATTCACTGCTGGGCTGGGATCACGAGTTCAGAGTTCAGTCTTAGACAGATTGAGCTGGAGGTGGTGTTCCTTCATCCATGCGGAGAGTTTGAAGAGACAGGCAGAGATGCGTGCGGAGACCGTGGTGTCTTCTGGTCGGAACGACAGGTACAGCTGTGTATCATCAGCATAGCAATGACAGGAGAAGCCGTGTGAGCGGATGACACGGCCCAGCAAGGTGGTGTAGATGGCGAACACTCTGGCATTATACTGCAGACGGACATTTCCTCACTGCGGGTGCTCCAGATAGAAGCAAACAGACACGCACACCTTAATTGCCCACCTCCACACACACAAACACACACACATACACACACACAGGACAGATCTGCATATGTACTATTCTCCAGCCAGACACTCTCTCTCTTTCTGCTCTCTCTGTACCCCCTCCTTCACCTCTCCCCCCTATCTGTCATCCTCTCGCCGCTTCTCCCTCTCTTCTCTATACTGCTGTGCTAACAAAAATCGATACAGCGATATATATATTTTTAAAAATGATATAATATCGATATTCTGGCTATTAATATCGATACACCCCCCCAGTACCTACTGCACAGAGAAATGCACTATTGATTTTAAACCAAAATGTAGTAAACGTTCTTTGTTTAGTACAAATGTACATTTGCCATATTGTATTCTTTTGTGCAAATAGTTTTTGTAAGTTGACTACACATACCTAGTGAGACTGGGCACCTTTTCTGTGACATGTTCAGTAAAAAGCATTGAGAAAAAAGGACTTTATTTTCCTAAATTAAATTGAACATAAAATAATATTTGTCTGGTTTTGTTGAGTGAATGACATTGAGTAATAATTATAAAGTAATATGTATCGATATCGGAATCAAATCGAATTGAATTGCACTGTATCGAAAATCGTATCTTATCGTGAGCCCTGTATCGAAAATCGTATCGAATCGCCATGTCCTGACCTAGATGATACCCAGCTCTACTCCTCTACCCCTCTCACACATTCTCTCGTTTCCACTGTCTTTCCTTCACGCACTCATTGTCTGTCTCCCTCATCATGGTGTTTGCATTAGCCATGCGATGCCATGCCTGGCCACTGTGGAGGGAAGTTACTCTGATCTGAGATACCCAGCATGTGTGACCGTGACATGTGTGAGCGTGGGAGGCTTTTCAAGTCAGAGTGCCGGACAGGAGCTCATCAGTGATGCTTGACCTTGGGGACCTGACACTGCGACCTCTGCGTGACCCACACGTGACCCGCCTGCCAAAGGGACCATGTTCAGGGAGGAAATAGTCCATTGAGAACAGAACAGAACTTTTAAGTGTTTTGCATAGCAACGTGTCCCAGCTGCTAAATCACTTGCTGCAGGTATTCCGTTACAATAAGGGAACGGACTACTTGCAGAGTGATATTAACAAAGCACAAAACTTGCCATTGATAGCGGTCATAACACTTTCTTAATGGTAAAACGATACAAAAATACCGGACCTCCGGACGTTTGAGTGGTCCATTCAAAGTCAGTGTGACAGTCATCAGTATTCTCAAGAGCTGTATAATAAGCATGTATAACTGAAGTCAGTGAGGAATATCTTCACCATGGAAAGTAGGGGCTCTTTCGTTCAGCAATTCTTTTAGATCTGACGTCATTCTGGCTTTCTTATGGGTGAGCCTTGTGACAGGGGCAGGAAGTACCACTTACCCCCCTTTCACACTGTAGCGTCAACGCCACGCTTCACAACGTTCTATCATTCATTTTCAACGAGAGGCGTGCAACGCCTCTCAAAGCATCTTGGGATCGCGTGAGCGTCACGTTCATCAGTGGCGTCGCGTCAAGAAGTTGAGCTGAGCTGAACTTCTTGACGCGACGCCAAGGCGGTCAACCAATCAAATACGGGCATGGGGGCGCAGCGGGAGAAACCTCCGTTGGCTCTCTGTTTACATCGATAATTGAATACGCCCACCGGAAGCGTCCCATTCAACACAGGCAGGGCGTTTTGCAGCGCGTCTTTGACGCTACAGTGTAAAACCACCATTACAAGAATAAAAAAAAAAGACAAGATACAAAGAAACACACAAATGGTGGTTTGCTTTGCGACATAATAATAACACTGGGGTGAGTAATAACTGAAGTTAAACCTGGAGCTTCTCTAGCAGTGCACTGCCGGTAAGTAGTAAGTTGCACAATCCACTCACCTTTGAAATAATAGTAATAATTTGTGAACAAGTTAAGTCACAGGCACAAATGCAACAAAAAACAAGAGTTGAGAACATATACAAAGACTAAATCAGTCTGTCAAATGTCTGTCTGTGGTCTGTCTCTGTGAATGAGCACGTTGTGTAGTTTAATCTGCTCACCTGATGTCCTGGGGCCTGAGGGCGTGGTTTAGGGCGGAGACAAGCTCCTCCCCCTTGAAGGGGCTCTGCAGCCCTCTGCGCTGGATGTCCAGGTGGGCGGAGTTACACAGGGTGTGGACGCCAGCGTCCGTGCGGCTGGAGATGAACACCGCCGCCTCATTAACGGGCTTCAGGCTCCGCATCGCCTCCTGAGGAAGAAGGAACCAATGGGGTTAGCTTTATGAGGGAGGAGGACCAATGGGGTTTGACACGCTAGACACGCCCACAGCTAGACACGCCCACACACTCTGGAAGTCCCTCTAAGATAGACACGCCCACACCTTTTAAAACCAGGAAGTCTCCCTAAGCTAGACACGCCCACACACTTTAAAACCAGAGGAGAGTTGTGGTCTAGTGGTTAGGGAGTTGGTCTAGGGATAGAAGGGTCGCAGGTTCGAATCCCGCCCTACACATGGCTAAAATGCCCTTGAGCAAGGCATCTGACCCCACACTGCTCCAGGCACTGTAACTGAAACCCTGTACATAACTGTAAGTTGCTCTGGATACAGCATCAGCTAAGTAATGTAATGATCACTCAGTGTAATGAAAACCAGGAACTCTCTCTACGATTGACACGCCCACACACTTTAAAACCAGGAAGTCTTCCTAAGCCAGAGAAGCATGTGACCGGCAGCATGCAAGATGAATGATTGAGACATCAAATGATTTAACATAATGATTTGTTTGAATATGTATAAATATAATACATGTAAACATGGTGACAGTGTCAATTAGTTTTTCTCTACTGTCGTAAGTCCTTTTGGATGCAAGATAAAAGCGCCTGCTAAACACATAAACATGAATGGTCAGAGTTGTTCATGAGAGAATCCCAAAGAAAACCTCCAGAAATGCGCAGGGCATTCTGGCTCTGGCTATTCTCCGCGCTGGGCCCAAACAGATGGTTTCTGTCTGTGCGCCGCATATTTCCAGAGCACGCAGAAGTAACTCTACACCCGCAGCCAGGCAAGTTCAGGCCGTCAGCTACAAGAGAAAGAGAAAGAGAGAGAAAGAGTGAGGGACAAAGCGGGGGAGAGACGGGGGTAGAGAGGGAGTGGGGAACAGAGAGAATGAGAGAGTGATGGAGAGAGTGAGGAAAAGTGTGAGTGAGGGAGAGAGCGATGGAGAGAGAGTGAGAGTGAAGAGATTGGGGGAGAGTGAGGGAGAGAGAGCAAGAGAGAAAGACAGTGAGGAAGAGGCAGAGAGAGAGAGACCGAGAGCAAGGGAGAGACAGAGAGAGACCAAGAGAGAGAGGCGAGAGAGAAAAAGAGCGAGGGAGAGACAGAGAAAGAGAGACCGAGAGAGAGAGAGCAAGAAAGAGAGAGCGAGGAAAAGTGAGGGAGAGCCCACCGACTCAGGCCCCTCTATGCGGGTGCCTGCTGCTTTACATTGCTGGTTGACATTGCTAGTTTCCATTGCTAGTTTCCACTGCTGATTTACATTGCTGCTTTACATTGCTGGTTTACATTGCTGGTTTACATTGCTGGTTGACATTGCTGCTTTACACTGCTGCTTGACATTGCTGCTTTACACTGCTGGGTAAAATGCTAATGACTCCCTGGAGGTCTGCATGCTGAATCACGGCTCCAAGCACCGAACAGCAGACATTCCTCTGTGACGCCTCGCCTCACTGCACATGGCACTGTTGCAATAGGCTCAGTCACACACCTGGGGTGTCACATACACATTATTACTATTGCAAAGCACTCCTGCATGTGTACGCAAACACACACACACACACATTAATGCATGCACATACACACAGAATCACAGCTCGCCTACACATGATTATTGCAATTTCAAAACACTGGTATATAAACATACACATATGGACACACACACACAAACACACACTCCCGCACACACACATATACACACACACACACATTGCAGCTCCTCTACACAGTTCTTACCATTTAAAAACTCATACATGCATGTACACACACACACATACACTGAGCATGCTTTCCCCTGCCTTCATCTAAAGGTCTCTGACTGATACAGTCATGTCACCAAATCCCCCCGGAGTTGGACACTGGAGGCAGCACTGGCAGCAGCACCAAGAGAGCTCTCTGAGCGCCACTTAAAGGTTATCTGGATGTGAGCGACTTGCTCCTAATGCAGCCACAGAGAGGGAGAGGTAAAAAAAGGACAGGAGAACTCAAACATGAGGGTGAGAGAACACTCTACACACACACACACACACACACACACACACCACACACTCCCTACAGTCTGGCTCTCACTTACTCTCACACGTCTCAAAACTGTCAGTCAGACACATACACACACACACACACACACACAGACACAGGCAGACAAAGGCAGTGATGCAGAAACTGAATTATTGAGAGGCAGGCATCTGCCCAAAATAAACATAAGACACCCCAACATATGGCCAGGCAGTTGTCCTGACTGAGGATTGAAAATGACAGAATGACTGAGGACAAGAGAAAAACGTATCTCTGCATTTTTTACTGTCTCGCCATGTCTGTCTGTCTCTCTTGGTGTGTGTGTGTGTGTGTGTACAAAAGACTGCTTGTGCATATGCATAAAAAGACAGAAAGCATTTAAGAGAGAGAGAGAGTGAGTGAGAGAGAGAGAGAGAGAGAGAGAGAGAGAGAGAGAGAGAGAGAGAGAGAGAGAGAGAGAGAGAGAGAGAGAGAGAGAGAAGCCTGTAAGTGCCTGTGTAACTAGACGTGACAGACAACTGATTCAAAACAGATTCAGCTGTAATCTAGTAATCCAGTGATCTTGTCATCTGGTGCAAAACCACCAAATCCACATTGGGCACAGTAGAGCTGGGAACATGCTTTACTCTGCAGAGAGCAGTGTTTTTAAACGAGGCCTCTTCATATCTAAAGCATTTTAAAAGAGGCCTCTTCATATCTAACACGTTTTAAATGGGTCTTCTGCTGCTCAATGGATGACAGCCATCAAACGATGCACATCAAGGTGAAGTGTCAAACTGTCTCAGACCAGTTCTGTTTCAGAATAGTTCAGCATGTATTACTGAATGCAGGCTAAAGCAAATGGCCTGACGACTGAATGAAAAGACCGGCATTCACACAGCTAATGCCATGCCATTTCTGCAGGGTACTGAGTAACAACGACCATCTCACAGAGTTTGAAGGATCCATTACTTTAAAGTGGTCAGACATTTTCTGACATATATCCCACAACGACAACAAAAACCTCCCACCAAATTATGGCGCCTTACAAAAAAGCCCTCTGAGTCTGCACACTGAGTGGGTTAGAAGGCCACATCAGAGCTTCTCTGTGCCTTCATGCGTAATGTTTCACATAGCTGCGCCTGACCACAAGAATAGGCCTCCTCTTGAGCCAAATACTGCGTCACTTCCAGCAAAGACATGAGGGACTCATACCACACCAGGCCTCCATCAGGACACCAAGCCGCCTGGCGTCCTAATGCAAATATGATGCTTTCAGACTGGAAACCGAGAGCTGGACTTAACTGTAAGCTTTAGCAGGGGCTTGCTTTAAAAGACACACATTTCACAGGTCATAAGTTCTGTAAACACATTCATTAAGGGTTATAATGCATTCATAAAGCTTAATGATTGTTAAAATTTGTATTGGTAACTATTTATACATACTCGTAACTGCACTCATAAGGCAGATTAAGCTTTATAATCAGGAATGTACTGTGTCACTTCATGTTGGAATAAGGCTTATGACAAAGCATTATATACCCTTAGGGCTACAGTCATTAGTATAAATAGTTATACATATTTAACATACTTTATGAATGCATTATAATCCTTTATGAATGTGTTAATAGAGTCTTGTGAATGCAAGCTTCATAGAAAATGTCTGTTTGTTTTTAGAAAAAAATATGTTGATGTAGGGTAATTGACAGAGACTGACCTCTAGATAATTCTGCACACCCAGGACAGGTTGGTGAGATGGAGCTTTCATTACGCCACTGTAGGTAAAAAAAAAAAAAATGTTTTACAGTGATTGCATCTAATGTGTATCAGTCAGACTACGATCATTAAATCTTTAGGTGGGTGTGTTAAAAACCAGGCCCATTAAATACTAAATGCCTCAATACAAACTATCCCAGAAGCTTTACAGCAGCTGCCACCCGGTGCCTGCTTGTTCTCGCTGCCACCATCACTCTCCAGATGTTTACAGGCTGGCGCTCAAGCACACATCTTTCTCATCCGTCCGAAGGCTCACCAGAGCCATGTGAATGTAAGAGAAGTCATTTTCAAAAGAACCTAACGGACTTTCAATTCAAACCCTTCGCAAATACTTCCCCTTGTCACCAGCTTGTCACACATGTTGGACGCTTCTAGTGACGTTTCAAGGAGACGATTACTCCGCCCCCTTTTTCAGAGATAAGAAGGGACCATCTACAAACAATCTATGTTTTCTGACAAGAATCGTTCCCTTATCTTGTCTGACTGACCCAATAACTCTGGGACTCTACGAAAACAGGCATGCAATTGTTGCATGCAACAGTTTTGGATTTCCAAGCTATTTCTTAAAGTAAGCCAACACACATTTATGCTGACAGTTCATCATAGTAGGCTAAGCATGTCAATCTGCAACTTGATAGACCATGAATTGACTTGCATGTAACTCACAACTATAGCCTATTGTAGGCCTATTGTAGGACATGGATATTAGGCTGATATGCATATTAAATAGAATAACTATAGGTAAATGAAGTCATGACTAATATCACAACTCTTGAATCATATCAGTGTTACTAGGCCACCCTGTTCATTACTGTTCTGTGTTGGTACTTCACTAAGTTTTGAATACGAATTGACATGAATTAGCAAACATTGTTGGATATTGGAAAATGTCTGTAAACACGTACCCACACCCACAAATGACAGATTTAGATCAACATTTAGACAAGAAGGGGCTTAGTGTTGGGGGGGCAGCACAGTGGTGCTGTTTGCTAGTGGCGTCCTCACCATAAGCTTGGGGACCCATGCAGGGTTACATTTAAAGCCACACTAAGTAGCTTTTATCTTCGGTCGCCCTACAGGTTGGAAGTGAAATTGTCTCTCATCCAAACTACAGACAGACGGCCCACTCCTTCAAATGTACTTAGTGTGGTACTAGGCCCACTGAGGGTGGCACAGCGAATTCAAAGATGCCTTCCACCCAGGTACAAGTTGATGAACCACTGAAATGATTTTTGGAAACATGTTTTTAAGATTAAAAAAACTACTTAAGTTGGGGAAATCTCCCAATCCTAGGACTGCACAGCCTTTCTTACTAATGTAGCAACCTGCGCTAGGTGCACAGGCCACAATGCACTGGGGTGGGCCTGAGATTGCACTTGGGAGGTCCAGAGGATGACACCTCTTTTTCTCACATATTGTGTTGGTCTGTGTCTAATACCACAGTCCTGAAACTCATAAACTTGAGATCAGAAAATGGAGTGTGTGTGTGTTCTTCTGATACAGCAAGATTTTACAATACCAAGTTTAACACCTATCATTTATGGTCATTTAACTCTATGGATTGGACTTAAACAAAATTAACTTCCTTGATCAATGCATTGTAAAAGAGGATGAAGGACCTTATACTGACCTCTAAGTTAAAAGAGCTCATTGAACCGTAAAAGCAGATGGCCGTTATCCACTCTCAATGAAAAACACTTCACCTTACAGTCAGCTTTGTACATTGAGGTGGAGTTGCAAAAAGCACACAACAGCCCAGGGACACTTTGTTTAAAACCTGATGTAGCTATATGATTTGATAAAGGCCATGGGGCTGAAACATTGGAAATAAAGTTTAAAAATCAACTTGAAGTGTGCAGCTACTTATCTCTTAAGTTAATAATTTGTGCTAGCGTGCACATCCTCGGAAGTGTTCACTCTTCTTCCTCGCCACGACCCTATTTCTCTCTCCCAACCATTCACTGTCTCTCTCTAATATCCTATCCCATTAAAGGCAAAACGCCTGACAAAAAAACTCACAAAGAATAGGCGTGGTGCTTGGTGTTTGTTACTATTCAACGTTATAATGACACAAAAGATGACACTTGCCTTAAAAGTGGCCTATTCCAATCTTGGCCTGCCAAACCATTTAGTCATACTAACCCTATCTTAATGCCATTGCATTTCCAGAAAAGCCTCTTTCATTTTTAACTATTAATGGCATTTTTTTTGTTTGTTATTTTTTGTCTTAGATGGTTAGATGTGATAATCACCTTTTTCCACATTTTTACCTATTATCACTCTGACCTTGTCATTCCTTATTTATCCGTAGAAAAGCCACAGCTTCGCATGTTGTTACGTTCTTTCTGCTAAGCATGGCTTTGTCGACGGTCCCTTACCCGAAGCAGGAGTCGGCTGTAGTAAATTGAAACGCGCTGGATCTTAATTCTGTGTCACAGTGTCACTGTTTTACTGGGTGAGGTGCTACTGCTGCTCTCCGGGAGGGAATAGTCAGTGGATCCTCTTACAGCCCTTGAATCCAGCAGAAGGACATGAAATAAACACTCTCAAATCTAAAGACGGAATAATCATCATCAAACATGACGGTGGATTTTGAAGAATGTATTAAAGATTCGCCGAGGTTCAGGTAGGTGAAGCCAATTAGATGCGGAGAAAATCTGTGCATATTAGAAATGTTATATTGCCATGTTTTGTTATTGTTAAATACAGCATTCTAAATTCCACCGATTTGGTTATGCGGGCTTTTTATGGAATGTTTGACGCTCTAGTATTCGATAACTGACAGGGTCTGGGACACATAAACCACAGTAAATTTTACTTTCATTGCATTAATGTCAGATGTTCTAGATCAGTGTAAGCAGAAGAAGAGTTGAATAACATTTTATTTTGCTACCAAGTACTCCATGAGTCTATAAAAATGATTCAAGCATCACCATGCATGTCCTTTACAAGGAGAAACCAGTTGAATGAAGCCGGTTGAGAGCTGATTCGTCCTTGTGGATGTCGTGGTATGGTCACTAAGTGGGAGACTGTAAATCCATAAATCTGAACAATTATGATTCTCAGTTCATAAACAGCCCAAGTGTTCAGTCAGCCTCGTCGAATTTTAAACGTGGGCTGTTATGGTTTAATGGTGTAAACAATGTTAAGCCTGTACATAGCGAAAACAAGCAACCGTGACATTTTGTGAAATGATGAGGAAACGCTCCGATATTGAAGCAACAATGCAATTCGCATGGCGCGTGGTGATAGGAAATCGGGTTTATGTCTTGTAGTTAGAGTCCCATATATTATATGGAAGCAAAGCCACATATCCAGAGACATTGGCAGGCCGGTAGAGTGCCTCCGGTGGGTGGGGGGCGTTTTCTGACAGTCGGTAAAACAAGCGAAGATGCCAACATGTGGATCTTATCTGGCGGCGCTGAAAGCCTGGGGAAGCACATGGTTTTTAGTCTCTCGTGTATCAGAGGTAGATGATCGTAGTTTAACCGTGTTAAACGTGGTCTTGTGGTCATTACGCGCTTGTGCAAGAGTGCGCACACCCTGTCGCTCTGTAATATGGTTTCAATTATGTCTAAATCCCTCTCCCGACATTCCCCTTGTCTGCGCGCCATGGCAGGGATTACGCTCTGAAGTCATGGGTTCGAGCGAGGTTATCTAATAAATCTGTGACTTCCCAAAGACAAGGTGTGAAGTTTAGGATTAAGGGTTGTTGGCAACACCCGACGCATACTTTTCTCTTTCTGTTTATCCACAGTTGCTTTGCCAATATCTATCAAAGTGGCAAGTTCAATTTCTTTCAGCAATCTAAAACGCAGTGTTTTCTCAACTGGCCTAGGCACAGCTACAAGGATATGGCACTGACAAATTCCCATTTAGGCTTGGACAAACTCTTGCAGTGTGGTTTCCAACTCCTGCGCGCAAATTCTATTTTTCAAATATAACCATACACGAACAAACATGTCTCATGATCAAATGGCGTCAGGAATTCTTACTTACAGACTTCAGCCTGGGCTAGCACACGTCCTGACAAGCTCTTTGTCATATAGGGCAGCGGAGAGCCATGGTTGAGGCTCCCAACACTCACTCACTCGCTCATTCCCTGACGGGCCGGGCAGAGTAGTTTCCCAGGGAGGCTGAGGCTGGCCTGTAGCCCGATATGTCATCCACTCAGCACCTTTTATTGGACCCCTGGGGGGCAATGGCTAATTTCCCGAAACCCTTCAGGCTGTTTCTATCACCGCTAATAGCAGGCGAGGACATCTCACTCTGCCAATTCCTTCTCACTTTCTGTGGAGAACGAACGACTTCTCTCACACGCGGTTTGAGTTAATCATTGTATTTGGTAAACACTTGTTATATACCCTTATCTATTTATTCAAACATGTATTATTCACACACCTCAGACCAAAGTGTGCTGCATAGTCTACACCTAGCTTAAGATTCCCTCCATATCCATTCTGAGATCAGCTGGCATGTCTGCCTGTTGAGCATTGATGTGTCTAATGGATGGGCTTCAGAGACTGGAGTGTCGTGCATTAGGGGTATTATGCTCTTTATCCTGTATAGAGTCGCCATGGCAGGGCAACATGTGAAGTGTAGTTTAGTCCACTTCAGGCTATTAGATAGATAGATAGATAGATAGATAGATAGATAGATAGATAGATAGATAGATAGATAGATAGATAGATAGACAGACAGACAGACAGACAGGCAGATAGGCCTATACAAACAGATAGATAGATAGATGGACAGACCCACCACACACACACACACTTTATTAATAGCGAAGAACATTTTGGAAGCTCATGTCTTCATGTGATGTAGGTGTGGTGCTTCAACTGATACTTAAGAGATGAGTGACTAACTGCATGAGACAAGCAGCGTAAGAGATGTTGGAAATGACTCTGAGTAACCCCCTGAAAGCTAATGTCATTGTTGACAAAAAAGGTGACATAATGACACAATGTCAATTGTGTGGCATCGATGTAATGGTTATGGCCAAATGGACATGGAGCAAACAAAGCCGGTAAATGAGATATGTCAGTGTCTTCAAAGACAGGTTTCAATCCAGATGCGCTAAAAGTGTTGGGGGAAAAATCGTGATAGAAATCGATGGGAAAATATGGAATGTTTTTGTCACATCGCCCAGCGCTACTAAGACTGCTGGCAGTGCCCTACTGTTTGTGCTGTGGGGGTGGCATGTGTGGGTGTGCTATGCCCAGCTGTAGTGGGCACTCCCTCCCTAGCAGATGCCCTTCGGAGGGCGAGGCAGAGCGGGCACTGGGCAGACAACTGCCCCCTGGGACGGCCATTGGAGGCTGTTCCAGTGTGCAGCGGACACAGTGTCAGATGGGAGAAAAGGACACACACACACACACACTCATGCACACACAGACACACACTCATGCACACACACACACACACACACACACACACACACACACACACACACACATCAACACTCACTCTTCTGTCTGGCACTCCTCCAGTGCCCTTCAGCGGAGTCCCCTTGTGTGCGTGTGTATGTGTGTGTGGGTTTTTATGTGTGTGTGTGTGTGTGTGTGTGTGTGATTCAGCCATGGTGAGAGAGAGTAATCAGCTACATGTTTTGCTGTGTAGTTGGCACTGATCTCTGGCTCTCACACTCTTACACTAACTCTACTGATGACTGATCCCACAGCACAGTACAGAGATCCCTCCTCATGCTCTACTGTCCTATCCCTCTTCTTGCATTGTTGTCTGATCCCTCCTCATCCTCCATTACTGTCTGTGCTGATCCCTGTTTCTCACAGGAAGGCGTGTGTGTGCATGCTGATGGCTCGTTCTGGAACAGTGTGTGTGTGTGTGTGTGTGTGACGTCACGTGCCTCTCAGTCACAAAGGCTCCAGGCCTCCGCTCGGCTGGCAAGCTTGCAGTTTGGCCCATATGTCCCAGATGTGTGTGCTGCTTCAGATGTTTTATTCATGGCCGGGACTCCTATCCTAGATTTGGGTTTACCCAGCATGCCCTGCTGCAGAGCATACCATAGCCCCTCAACGCAGCCACCAATACACACCACTAAACTCAACCCACCCCACCATACACACATCCCAACTCACCCCCTACAATACACCCCACTCAACTCAACCCACACCACAATACACACATCCCAACTCACCCCCTACAATACACCCCACTCAACTCAGCCTACCCCCTACAATACACACAGCTAAACTCAACCTCTACAATACACGTACATATGCACACACACACACACATGCACAATACAGTGTGTTGCTCAGTGGAAACAGACTTCTGTTCTTCTGCAAGTTGGTACGATGGTCTGATTGATTTCACACAGAACACTTATGTATTGTCCCGTAAGGGTGTCCCAAAGTAACTGTAAGATGTAAATTTGTCCATCCTGTGTCCATCTGTCTATCATGTTTGCCATTGTGTCTGTCTGTCCAAAATGCTTTCCACTAAAGTCGTGTGACAGGTGTTCTGTCCCAGTTCATGGGAGGTCTGACTACAACATCTGATGTAATGACCATCAGGAAAGGAGAACACACTCTGAAACCAGTGATTATATTGCAGACATATTACATATACATTCTTTCCGTGTATGACATTCACTCCCTGCTGGGAACATTGGAAAGGAGGTTACTCCAATTGCCATTTCTCATACTGAAGAAGGGCGCCTGCCCGAAACATTTGTGAGGGGATTAAGAAGGTGTAACAAAAATTGCTGAGTGCTTGCTTTATTTCTCTTAATTACGTATTCGCTCCAGTCTTTCCCCATGATGTGATTTGGCCTGTCATGACCCAGAGACAAACTCTTCCTATGAGGCTGTGCTGCTGTTGACACACACAGGGCTTGTTTCTCCAGCCTATGGGGTGTGTGTGATTCACTCAGTAGCTCTCTGCTCTGCTCTGCTGTGCTCTTCTATGGTTACTGACTCAATAATGGCTCTTTGACTCTAGGCGACTGGATCAGAGCCAGGCATTCTGCCTCTATTCCTTTTTTTTTTTCACCTCTTCCTGCGCATTCCTTTCTTCTCCTTAACTCGTTCTTCCCATCTCTGTTTCTCACTTCGTCTTAGTGTGTGTGTTACAGGTCCAGGACCTATACTCATCCTCTGAGCCCTGACTGCTGGCTGCAACGGGATGGAACAGAGAGAACCTCTCTCTCTCTCTCTTTCTTTCTTTCTTTCTCTTTGTCTCACTCTCCCTCCCTCCCCCTTTCTCTGTCCCTCTTTTCCTCTGTCTCTCTCTGTGACTCTCTCTCTGTCTGTTTTTCATCCTCTCTCCGTTTCCCTCCTTCTCCTGGTTTTTCTCCGTCTTTCTCTCTCACTTTCCTTTTTCCTCTCTGAAAGCAGAGCTGATTTTCCCATCAGAAAGTGTGTGTGTGTGTGTGTGTGTGTGTGCGCGTGTGTGTGAGTGTGTGTGTGTGACAGTGAAGAACACTACTGGCCGTCGTCCTTCTGGCAGCCAGAGCGTCTTTCTGGGCACAGGAAGTGCTGAGAGTGAGTGCCTGACTTCCAGGCTTCCTTTTCCCCGCGAATGAACTCTGTAGCTCCTGTCCGACACTCCGGTCATGAGGGACACCGGCAGCGGGCTGAACCCGGGCCAGATCGCGACCAGGTCCGCTTTGGGCCCAGTGCCGTTCTGGGAGCGCGGCCCAGTCAGTAATGTAGTGGCACAGAGGCAGGGAGCGGAAACGTGAACTTGATATGAGTGTATATATATCACCTGTCCAAGGGTCACTCCAGGTTACATGGAGGAGGTTACAGTAGACAAGGTCGAACTAACAACAGATTCAGGTTGTACATCATTAGGTAAACAGTGTAAGGTGTCAGTGTAGTCACAACTCTTGTCCTGTGCTAATAAATAATGCTATAAAATATAACACCGTGAGTTCTCAGGCCTGCCGAAGCTGGGATTTTTCGTAACTAATTGGAAATGAAACTTGAGCAGCCTGCAGGAGAACAAAAGTGACTTTAATCCCCTCCCTCTCATCCGAACTCAAGACTTAAATCCACACTCTTTTCTCCGAACTTAAGACTTAAATCAACTCTTTCTTCTCCGAACTCAAGCCAGCTAGCACAGCTGTGGTCAATAATATGGTGTTGGAAGGCTGCTAAGTCAGCGTGGATGTGTTGGCTTTGCTCTACTGTGCATGTGGACTTGTTGCTGCTGCTGTTGTACTGGTTGGTTGGTTGGTTGTGGGCATGTGTTGGGAGACATGGTGCTGTGTCATTAGTGTAAACTATGCATTCTAATAGTAATAATAATAATCTTTATTCCATTCAAAGGATGTCTCAAAGTGCTTCAACAGTTTGGCAAAGGAGCACAGGACAGAGATATACATGGCAAGCTTTGTTATAGTTCAGTAGTGCCAGAGAAATCCACCAGGGAATTGTGGAGAGCTCCACTAATGTCCCCCGTGGTCCCCAGGGGAGGTCATCTGCTGGGCTGGTGGAGGGAAGGTCTCTGAGTTTTCGAGAAGTGGAGTCCCTCTCTCGTTGTTGGTAGGATGAAGGTCTCTGGGTGCCTGAACATCTTTGAGCAGGGCAGTTAAGTGTAGGTGATGTTGAACAGGTAAGTCTTCAGTTGCCGTTTAAAGGCCTTTTTGATGTACTATGTACATCAAAGCAGTGTCAAAGCAGTGGTGTCTCTTTTTCAGAGGAAGTCAAAGATGTATGAAGGCCACCTTAACAGCTCTGACTAGGGCTATGTGATTAATCGATCACAAATCAAGATTGTGATAACAATCATGTCAATCACGATGATCAGCCTTTCTCAATGTCACAATTTTCAATCCAGCTGCTTTCAAATTGTAAGCATCGGGAGTAAGAATCTGTGATAAAAACAGATATCCGATGATATGGGAAAATATATCATGATCATTTTTTTTTTCACATATTGCCCAGCCCTAACTCCAGCAATCCCACGCAATCACTTTTGAGTGATTTTGGATAAAAGTGGATGTGGGCATTTTTTTTAGGATGGTGTGCTCTTTCTTTGGTGAAGCCATAATACAGCCTTGGGCCAAATTTCATTCATTAGGATATGGTTTCTGCTGTTTGGTCGTTTGTGAGTGGTGGACTTAGTGTACTTGGCGCTGTTTTTGGATATTGTGAGAGTATTGGGTATTATGAGAAGGCCTTTGTTTCGCAACATGTCAGTCATGCCTTTGGCCCCAAGACGTGACGCAGCGCTCCCACACTCTCCCCTCTATAGCTGCTGGCGTTAGCCAGGGTGCGGCTCCCTCTCTGTCTGATCCTGCAGGCACACACACACACACACACACACACACAAATGCATGCATGCATGCACGCACACACACACACTCTCACACACACACGTCTTATCCTGCAGGCCTGGACCTGTGGCACGCACCAGGGAACACGCCTGCAGATGAGGGGATGATGGATTCTATCAGCTGGCACCTGTGTCTGTCCGCATGCTTGTGTGTTGACCCGAATGTGTGTGTGTGTGTGTGTGTGTGTGTGTGTGTGTGTGTGTGTGTGTGTGTGTGTGTGTGTGTGTGTGTCTGTCTGTCTGCCAGAGACAACGCTCTGCAAACCTGTCAGGGCAGATGGGGCACCTCACACACACAAATACACACAGGCATACACTTACACACTCACAGACACACACATAGAGCAGATAGGATGGGATTGAGTGGCCTTGGTGACAGACAGGGTGGCAGTAACTGTGGTTGTCATTCATTGATCATGGTCACTGGAATGAGTCACTGTCATTGTCACTAGAGTCTGAATGCTTTCTATTCAGTGCATAACCTCACACAAACAAACACAGCCACACAGTCACACAGCCACACAAACATAGACATATACACTGCAACACACACACACACACACAGACACACACACACACACACACACACACACACACACAACCACACCACACACACACGCACACTACAACGGACACACAAAGAAAGACACAGGAAGACCCGAACACACACATACACACACACACACACACACACACACACACACACACACACACATAAACACACACTAGAACACACAAAGAAAGACACAGGAAGACACGAACACACACACACATACACACCCTTAACAGGTGCAGCAGGTGTACTACTGCTTTTGAAGCAGGTTTATGTCCAAACACAGAGCAGTGGAGAGCCACGATGGGGGGTATTTCCCTGTTTTACAGCCACAGGGTGTCAGGTAGCATGTAGCTGTATGGAGCCGTGACATGGGTGTCCTGTCGTGAAACATCCCTGTCCTCAGGTCCCTGCCGGAATGCTGAGTAGGCCTAAAGCACACACACAGGGGCACCACTAGACATTGTGGGCCCTCTGATAGAAAGTAATATTCAATTATAGTCCTCTGTGGGCCCCTGTGAAGCTCTGGGCCTCCTGAAGCGTCCTGATGCATGCCCCCTCCAGTTCACCTTTAAGAAAGCTCCTCACAAGGCTTAATCTCAGCAGGGTACCACAGTATTAAAGCCCACACATGCCCTAGATGGTATAGTAACATGATGCCTTAGTGTAAAGACTACATGCTATATGCCCATACATGATTTTCATTTCTTCGAATGGCCTGATTTCATGACCTTAGAGAGGTCCCTTTAGAACAAAGCCAGATGTGATTGGGTGGAGATCAGGGCTCCAATATATATTTGGGTCAGAGCATACCTAAATCAGGGCCAGTACAAGGCCAGATCTGGTTTAGGTTTTAACCAGCCAGTGCTGTGTCATATCAATATGAAAAAAAATCATGAAAAAAAGATGACTGGATGCTTAAACTTCCTGAAAATTAAAGCAGAGACTTAGAAAAATGTAGAAAGCACTTGGCAGTTTTTATTACGCTACTCATCACCTCAGATTAAAAGTGTAACAAAAACTGCCCATGCAGTGCTTTCTTCATTTTGAACAATGAACAATATAACTCATCAAAATGTGGACAAATCTGGCTATTATGAGCTAAGGTTTTTTCTTACATCCAGTAAACACCACTAGCCACAAAAGAACCATCGTAGTGTTTCCCAACAGTAATAGTAATGTCCTATTCAGCTTTGTAACTCTCATATGCATTCATGCACTGGGGTGCTTACAGTACATGTTCACCACCCCTCCCCCACTACAGTAAAACCAAACTTCGCTTTTTAACCCCTCACAACTGCCTGTAACCTGAGTCACTGTCATGTACGCCCCCAGCTAAGAGGGCCAGGGGTGTCTCCCTGCCTTCCACCATGCACACACACACACACACACACGCACACACACACACGCACACACACACACATGCATGCATACACACATGAACACACACACATGCGCACAAATACAGACACACACACGCATACACACATGCACACACACACACACACTCTGGGCAGTTTTTGTGTCCATGCGGCCCCCACTCTGGGCAGTTTTATGGAGAAAGTTTAAGACGGGATCGGGTTGCGCTGTGGTGTTGTTTAAAGATTATCCCCAGATGGTGGCTTTCACTGGTGTATTGTATTGCATGTCAGGGGATACGCAGCCAAGGGCTTCCATAAGGGCCGCGCTGTGCGCCTGCATTCTTCTGCCTTTGTTCGCTGGCAGTGTTGTTGGTGGTGGAATCATAGCTCTCTCAATACTCCCTCAACAGCTTTCTTTGCTCCATTGGTCGAAACCCTGTAGTCAGCTATTCAGAGGGGGAAAAAAGCACTGAACACACAACCTTCTTTTGGAGAGTTAGTGGGTGTACAGTTTCCTTGACCCAACCTGGTGCATTCAGAAACATTGCTGAGCAATGGTACATATGGCACATTGAGAGATATATTTCTGAGCAGTGCTACACATGGTGCATTCAGAGACATTTCTGAGCAGAAATGCATTGAGAGATATATTCTGAGCAATGGTACATACGACACATTCAGAGACATTTCTGAGCAATGTTACACATGGTGCATTCAGAGACATTTCAGTGTTACACATGGTGCATTCAGAGACATTTCCGAGCAGTGTTACACATGACACGGGGAGTGTGTTGGTGACGCGGCGGACTCTCTCTGTCTCCACTTAAATACTGCATGTCTTACAGTCCAGACACACAGTTTAGCATGTCATATAGTACAGACACACAGTTTAGCATGTCATGTGTCACACTGGAGGCCATCAGTTCTTCCTGGGAAAGCTGAAGCTCCACACAGCTTCTTTTGGAGGGCTTCTGGGAGTAGGGTTTCTTTTTCTTTGAACTAATCTGGGACACCCAGAGATTTCTTTTTTAAGTTTTTTTCTGGCTTTATTTGACAGGACAGTGGAGAGTGGGGCAGGAAATGATTAGGAGAGAGACAGAAATGGGGTGGAGGTGTGTGTGTTTAAAACAGACAGAGATGGGGTGGAGGTGTATGTGTGAGAGAGACAGAGATGGGGTAGGTGTGTGTGTTTGTGTGTGTGAGAGAGAGAGAGAGAGAGAAAGAGAGAAATGCAGTAGGTGTGTATGTGAGAAAGAGAGAGAGAGATGGGGTAGGATTGCGAAATGACACAGGCCGGACTCAAATCTGGGTCCCCATGGACACTTGAAATGATCGGTGCCAGTTGTCATGTTGTCATGGTTTAAATTGTGACACGCACCTCCGCTGTATTTTCACCTCATATTTGTGCTTACAACCGACACCTAACCACCTTTTTTGGAAAAAACATTCATCACAAGACATCTCTAAGCCAAACACAGGAAAAGGCAAACATATTCACATATACATATACATATACATACACATATACATATAGCTATTCATATACATATACATAAACACGTGTTCGTAGCTTTAGGAAGACAGATCAGGGCCCCCATGAGCGGTGTGCGAGGCCGATGTGACTGGATCGGGGCAGCTCGTCGTCTTATCTAGAAAGCCGAGTGGAAGACTCTGCGTGTCGGAACAGAGCCGAGAAGGCTTCCTGTCATAACAAGCTTGACTGTGGGCTCTCTGTTCTGTTACCTCGGTTCACAGGAAGATACCGCCACTCTTCTCTCCGACCTGCCCTTCCCAGGGGGAGACAAAAGGGATGTGACCTTGGGCCGGAGCCATATGTTTCCAATGGATGTTCTGCCTTAATCCGAACCCCTGCGGGAACGCTGCTGAGAGCGTGAAGGGTGATGGGGCTATGGGGGTGGGGGAGGGGAAGAGGGGAGCTGTCAAACATGATGTGCTTCCTGAGTCAATCAGCCACTTCATTCAGTATGTTTGTCACAGGCAGTGGGGATGAAGCCCAAGTGTTTGCTCTTGGTTAATGAGTGGATTAAGTGTTATTGTATGTGTCTTGGTTAACGAGTGGATTAAGTGTCATTGTATCTCGCAGAGAGAAATAACGAGATGCCAGTAATCCTCTGTCTGCGCCCTTGACTGAGCTGAATAAGGAGCACACACAGACACACACACAAACACACAAACACTCTCTCTCTCACACACACACACACGCATGCATGCAGACACACACATATACACACATGTGCCATACTTCTGATTGAATGGATGTATTGTTTTTTCACGCCCCAAATTGCTGTCCTGGTTTCTAAAATCAGCTTCCGACATCCATTTCATTACATGCGTCACAGAGATTCAATCTCGCTTCTCGACTCGCATTACCTGCTTTATGTAAAGATACAATCACCACCAGTAGACTCCATCAAAGGTGCTAGGCAAGGAATGCTAGCAGCTAATACTCTGGAATTAGAACACTTCCTCCAGCAGTGCATATGTCATATATCACTGCCATGGCAACAGTCTGTCGGGGTCAGGTGCGTGGAGCTGCTGAGTCAGAAACAGAGAGGCTGTCACACGTCACACTGAGTGGATGGGGGTGACCCTACCGACACTCTCTCTCGGTTCACTACTAAATCAAAGCCTCATGGAGCTCTTGTGATGGGATGTGCTGTGTTTGAGTGGAGGGTCGCAGTAGCTGTGCCGCAAGCTGAAAGCTGAAAGCTGGTTCAGTGGCCCCTTCTGTGCCATAGCACACCACATTGTCCATCAGGAGCAGCACACTGGTATGGCCTCTCAGAGGATTATGTTTGCATTCTGTGTTTCAATGTTTAGACAGCAGCTTAAAGTGTGGCAGATGAATCCATAAGTGTTTCTCCTCTAATCCTGCCAGCGGTTTATTGTCCCCCATAGGTTTGGTGCCACAGGTAGTATTGCATTCACCATAATAGATTTACCTGGATAATCTCGCCCACACTCATTTCTGAAAGCGCACATTAAGAGATGGCAAGAGCTTTTTCGCAGCGTTTGTAATGAGGTCAGCTGCAGATGAGGATCATGGGAAAGATATAGCATCCCATAGAACAGACATGTTATTACAAAGACATGCTATAGAAAAGAGATGCTGTTCCATAGGACAAACATGCTATCCCATAAGAAAGATATGCTATCCCAAAAAACATTTGACATAAGCTCCCGCCTAATTTTACTGAGATACCCTCTTTTTGCCTCAGCCCTAGCCTTATTGCAGATCTGAAATATTTGAATACTTTAATTCTTTATGTTTATACTACTCTGAGAGATAGAAGTGTAATCACATTGAACATTTTCTTTACCTATTGGTCAGATCTGGGTCAGGCAGACTGCCTGTTGGTTGTATTCCCCTTTTGATCAGGTGGATTTGCTATCACCACACAGGATGATCTGGGTACTAGTTTGTGAGTTCGACTGGAACAGTCTAGTGTGACTGGACCAAGTCTAAACTTGCCTGCAACTGCTGTCCAAATGAAAGATACTGCACCTGAACAGGACCTTGATGGATGTGGCCCTGATCTGGGCCTGAACTAGTCAGGTACCGACGCTGGTACACAGGGCCCACGCCTCAGCACACCTGGATCTGTCCACAAGCTAGCTCCCATGTAGCCCCCTTTTGGGTTGAACACTAGACAGTCAGCTAGTAGCTAGCGTCTTTGGGGTTGAGCGTTAGACAGTCAGCTAGTAGCTAGCGTCTTTGGGGTTTAACGTTAGACAGTCAGCTAGTAGCTAGCGTCTTTGGGGTTGAACGTTAGTCAGTCAGCTAGTAGCTAGCATCTTTTGTAAGGAGACCTGGGGAGGGGAAACTCAAGGAGGGCAAGAAGACCTTTGTGAGAAGATAGCGAACCTCTAAAACCCCTCATCCTGGGTCCCATGTACCCTCAAAGTGTAAAGACTGTACACAATTTGAGCCTGAATCAAATTGGAACACCTTTACTAGTTCTGATTTTCTTTCAGTTTCATTTGAAGTGTGACCCACACCAGGTGTCCGCCTTTAATGTCTAAAGCACCGAAGCACCATGTGAGAACTTCAAAGCACCCCAAGAATCAGGAGTCCCATTGATGTGGGACTGACCATGTCAAACCCAATACGATACGGTCAGCTCTGGTTGCTGTGTCCTCTCCTGTGTAAAGGCTGCAGCCTGCATTGTTTGTCAGTGTCTTGTGTAGAGAACCAGAAAAATTATTTATTCCCAAGCATAAGATATTTGTCATATTGACATAGTGCAAAACACTGGAAATAATAACAATGTGCAAACAGTGGACAAAATTAAAATAAAGCACACAGTAGTATTTAGTAATGTACAATAAAACAAAGGTAAGTTAACACAAAGTGAAATTTAACGAAGTTCCAAAGTCATACTGGAACTAAACTAGGCTACACTGGAGTTATACTGAGCTATGCAGTAGAGTATGACGTCTTTAGATATTTCCTCGATTATCACTGATAGCCATCAGGTCTCAGCTGATGTCTGCAACTATTTGTGTGTGTGTGTGTGTGTGTGTGTGTGTGTGTGCGTGTGCGTGTAGTCTCGTGTTCAGTATCTCTCTGAGCTTTTTCAGTCTATTTGGCGCTGCTGTGTTTATGGTCCAGGTATACAAAGAGGAGTGGAGAAATAGCTCTGAGCCGGTTTGTTTTGGTTCAGTGGCACCGGCAGGATGTTATGATGTGTGACTGTCTGAAACTCAGCCCTCTGCATTGTTTCAGTGAATGTAAACAAAGGCGGCTGGACACCACTGCTTCGGAAAGTAAAAGTCCTACCACCTATGTGTTCCAGCCATTTTATTTTATTTGTTTATTTTTATTTATCCTTTGTTTTACCCAGGTAGTCAGATTAAGACAGGAGTCTTTTGCAAGTGAGCCCTGGCCAAGAAAGGCAGCACTTAATTCACTAAGCCAACTAATTAGCACAACCTGTGGACC
Source organism: Coilia nasus (assembly GCA_027475355.1). Taxonomy (NCBI): domain Eukaryota; kingdom Metazoa; phylum Chordata; class Actinopteri; order Clupeiformes; family Engraulidae; genus Coilia; species Coilia nasus. The sequence continues at coordinate 29,115,055 of CM050211.1, forward strand.
TGTGGTTCTCTGGAATTGTGGATCTCGATCTATGGTTGTATGGACCTGTGGTTCAGTGGATGCAGACGCATGGATCTGTGGACCTGTGGTTGTGTGGATCTAGATCTGTGGTTCTGTAATTCTGTGGACCTACAGATCTGTGGTTCTGCTGACCTGTGGGTTTTCTAGTGCTGTGGACCTGTGGATCTAGATCTGTGGTTCTGCAGTTCTGTGCATCTGTGGTTCTGTTAACCTGTGGTTCTGTAGTTCTGTGGACCTTTGGATCTAGATGGTTTTGTGGACCTGTGGAGCTGTGGATATAAATCAGTGGGGCCGATTCTGGGCCTCATCTGGGCCATATGTTGGCCGCTGCTGTCTGGCATTGTGGAGGTGAAGTGGCAGAAACAAACACTCATCGCTATGAAGACAGCATGGGACTCTGACATCATTAACCTACATTCAGCCTTGCTGAGACACCCTAGCCCTCTGGCATCCAGAATCCTGTGATGACACAAGTGTGCTTGTGTTCAGGGCAAACAACATGATTTCTGAGGATGACCTGTAAAATAACACTCACAATAACACAAAACAACACAACTGATAATGAGTGCTTCCTTGCCCTTAAAACGTCCCCACATGCATACAACTTGTGCGTGTGTGTCATTAAGATCTGTGTGTGTATGCATTGTCTTTAAGATTTCTCTTTTTGTCTGTATGTGTGTGTGTGTGTGCGGGTGTGGGCACACATTGTCCTTAAGATCTGTGTGTTATGCATTGTCTTTTAAGATCTCTTTCTCTGTCTGTATCTGTGTGTGTGTGTGTGTGTGTGTGTGTGTGTTGCACCCAAACCCATATAGACCTTCCAGACACTGCAGCCAGTTGAGAGAAGAATGGCTTTATCTGATCATAATCCCCTTGTTGACTCTCTCACACTGGCGTAGCGTCTTAAGCCGTGGGATAGACAGTAGCTCCATTGACAAGGATGAACCCCGCGCTCTCTCGCTAATCCCTCTTTTAGCAGCGATAGCTCCGCAAGTACAATGAGGTAGCAGTCTGTCTCGCCCGCTCTGCTCGCCTTTTCCCCCTCTCGCTTTGTCGGTCGCTTGTCGGAGGGTTGTTTTTCCGGTCATGAACAGCGCCAGAGGAATGTTTTCTTAGGCGCTCATCAGATGAATCCGGTGATTCATGACACCCATGTGTGCGCGGAATGATCACAATCGTTCTTTATCGCTTAGCGCTGTCTCTGGGCTAAAAGCACCTATTGTTGCCCGGGGACATCGCCCTAAATAACGTTTACGTTGACCTTAGCTCTGAAATATGCAGCGTGTTCCCAGCCAGGCCGCAAACGCAACCGTGTAGGCGTCAGGGAGCGGCGGGCTCGTTAGAATCCATAAAGTTTACACATACGGGCAGGAATTGCAGGCTGGCAGTGCGTGTGTGTGTATGTGTGTGTGTGTGTGTGTGTGTGTGTGTGTGTATGTGTCTATGTAGGGACATGCATAGGATAAGAGAAACTGCATGTAAATCCCTTATGTGAGTAAGCCTGGAAGAGGCAGCCCGCAGCAAATGGAAAGTACACAATCCCCTGTTTTCATGGAACACAGCTCTCTATGAACTGTGAACTGCATCTAAAACTGATTATTTTTTCCCTTACATTCTGACCATGTGTGGAATTATAGATTGAATCTGCAAACCAGGGCGACCAATCGATCACGCTGGTTTAAAGAGTAGGGATGATGATGATGATGATGATGATGATGAGATTGTGATGAAGAGGATAAGTATATACCCCTGTGGTGGCTCGAGGGTCACATCTGACGGCCATGCACGTGCTGTGTCAGTCGAGGGTTTATCCGCCGTGGTTAATCTCCGAGAGCAGGCTATAGCCTCCTTTGGGGCACTTTCTGATGAGAGCACAAGTAGTTTTACAGACAGAAAATCCCTGTTCTGCGAAAGCATCCTCAAGCATCTTTTCTTGTAAAAGACTCTTAACCCAAGCTCCCAAATGGATGTTGTCTACAGACTTGACACAAATGGCACATTGCTTTTAGAGCTGTAAAGCGGATGACACTTGTTCAGCTCTTGTGATTCAGACTGTGGATGTCCCATTTCCAGTGGTGTGGCAATATGGGCTGGTGGCAGGCAGGTAGCAGACAGACAGAGGGGCATTACTGTATGTGGGGCAGTGTGACAGTGACACTCAGGAGGATGAGACTGCTGGAAGTTTAATTTAAGTCGAAGTCTGAGTGAGAGGGACACCAGGGCACTGCTCTATGCCAGTGTGAGACAGACTATGGGCTCTAGTTTCATGATCATATGCGCATTGGCTGAAGTCTGTCCTGCAAGTTGCTTTGGGGGCGGTCCCGAGACAATATGCTATTTTGATGATGGGAAAAGTGAACATTGCGCCTGGGACATTGGTTCAAAAGGGTTGGTCTTAAATTACCTAATTAATGATAGGTGTGTTCAGGGTGTAACATGCAATGAACCAGTCAGAGTTTATACTGTCATTCCCTTTAAAAGCCAGCCGCCCTTTTTCCACGGCATGTTGCTCTTAAGATGGTGGGTTTGCCTGGACATTAAGAGCGTTTTCCTTTGATCATCTCCTATGTGTTTGTGGGGTTGACTGTGTGTGTGTGGGCCAACTGTGTGTGTTGGGGCCAACTGTGTGTGTGTGTGGGGCTGACTATTTAAGTGTAAGGCTGACGATGTGTGTGTGTGGGGCTGACTCTGTGTGTGTGTGGGGCTGGCTGTGTGTGTGTGGGGCCGACTGTGTGTGTGTGTGGGGCTGACTGTTGCAGTGTGAGTCGGACTGAACGGGCTACAGTAGCGGACTGGTAGGCTTTATGTGGGGCAGTGTGACAGTCGGTGCACCTCTGGAGAATCAGACGAGAAGTGTGTGTTTGTGTGTAGTGTGTTCATATGCAGGCACGTGCAGTGTGATGTGAGGACAGAGGATGCAGTGACCCAGATCTGCGAGAGAGTGATATTAAAGGTCACAGTGAAATGGAGCAGAAATACACACGTGCGCGCACACACACACACACACACACACACACACATTAAAGCCAACCATTTACATGAAGTCTAACTCTAACATTTTACTACATCATTTACTCCTTAGCTGTGTACTAATTGCAGCAGTTTTATAGTATAATTACACACTAACATTCTAGTCCTCTAATTCACACACATGACCTAGGCTGCCAAAGTACAGCCTTAAATACACTCAAATTGGTGGCCTACTCACACACACACAGACACACACACACACGCACACACACACAGACACACACACACACACACATCCATATTGGTGCCCACTTTGCATGGTAAGCTTAAAGTTTACCGGCTAAGTCTCCCAGATTGCACAAATTGTCTGAACTAAACATATCTCACGGGATTACATGAAGGGTGGGGTGGACAAAGAGAGGGAGAAAGAGAAAAGAGATAGAAAGAAAGGGGAGAATTATAGAGAAAAGACAAAGGGAACGATGGAGAGAGATAGAGAGAGAGAGAGATAGAGAGAGAGAAAAGAGGAAGAAGAGTGAGAGGATGAAGACTGGTTCTGTTTGTTCCTGGTCATGCTGAGGGTGCTCTGGTCTGGGTACAATGACCTCACTGCATATAAACACTACATGTAAACATAAGTGTTAACACATGGTCATATGTGTTCATCTGTGTTCATATGGGTTCCTATGTGGGTCACACTTTCCATGAACCCAGTATTCACAAGACCGTATAAATCCTATATATGGTCATATGTCTTCACGTGTTTTCAGGTTCATATGTGGATATGAATATTTTTTATAAGACTCTATAAACACATTCATAAAGGGTTATAATGCATTCATTAAGCTTGATAGTGATTGACTAAATGAGTGAGACAGTGCATTGTAAAGCTATTTGGACCTGTTGGTAATGATCACGATAAGGTGAAAAAGGTCAAAGAAGTACTTAAAGTTGTAAAGGCTTATAACATAGCATTATAATGTCTTATGAGTGCAGTCATGGGCATCTATAAGTAGTTGTAACTACTTATGGTAAACATTATAAAGCCTTAATAAATGCATCAAAACTCTTTATTAATGTGTTTATAGTATCTCATGAAGAGTGGGTTCATTAAAAGTGTTACCCATATGTGTTCATATGTCTTCACATGTCTTCTTATGAGTTTATATGTGTTCATATGTGTTCATACTGTATGTGCTCCTGTTGGAAAAGGGATCTGCGCCTGATCATCTCATTGCCACAAGAACTGGCCAGGGGTGTGTGTGTGGTTGGTGTGTGTAGGGTTGGAGTTTGTTTAGATGTGTTTGACATGTTAAATGGACTCAGAATGGACTTGGAATTCATCTGTGGGCAAATCCACACAAACGGTCTTTGCATGTTCTCATGTTCTTTCATTAATTTATGCTCATCTATCCTAGTCTAAGGTCACAGTTATACTCGTTTATTATCCAGCTCTTTAGAATGCTGACGAACGTCCCATTGACTTTGAATGGGCGACTCTAATGTTCAGCGGTCAAATATTTTTGTATAATGGTCACAGAAAAAGTATAATGACCGCTGTCAATGGCATTCTGCTCTTCTTATCATTCTGCAAATAGTCCGTTCATGTATCATAATGAAATATCAAAAATAAGCTGCAATGACTGAGCAGCTACAGTAGACGCGTTGCTACGCAACACTTATACATCCTTTTTCCTCGATGAACTATTTTTAGCAGGGGAAGCCATGAAGCAGCAATACAACATTTAAAATATGACAGAAGTTTTTAACTCTCTAGTATAGTTTTTTTTGGCAAATAACTGAATAATTATTCTGCATCACTCTGTTGGGGCTTATTCCATGAGAATGACTGCCTAACATAACTTTATCCCTTACCTTTCCTAGTCTCAGTGGAATAAGTTCACATTTATACTCATCTATTCCAGTCGATGTAGAAGAAGGCCATTACATTACCAGCACTGCCTGTGCAGCTGGTCCACAGGATGATGTCATTGGCTCCCCCAGGGTCCCTGAGAGCATGGAGTGAATGCCAATCATGTGGAGGTCTGTGGAGGTACCTGGAGGCAGGTCATAGTAGTCATGGTCATAATATCCTGAGCTGAGCCTGTTTATTTTGGTTCTGCTGAGTAAACACACTGGCCTCTGCGGTGGCCATGTTGTATAATAAGACCTGTGATTATATCACACACTAACACTAACACACACACGTACACACACACACGCACACAAACACACTAACACACACACACACCGGCTAGTGTAGCCCACTCAGGCAGAAATGGCAGGTTAGTCAGGTTTCTATTTTAGTTTGTTTTTCTACCCGATCCTATCTGCGGTTTTTACCTGACGCTGCACCCTGACATCACAAAGAGTCGCCGATTATCATGGGAAGCCATCCATCATCACACAAAACACCCAGCACACACACAAACACACTCTTAACTCCACTCCCCCCCCCCCCCCCAACCAACCGACACACACACACACACATACACACACACACAGGAGCCGGCTTATCGTGCTGTCACATCTCTCACTCTGCAACTGCTCGAGTGGCAGAACCAGCTGGACAGGTAAGCCTGGATCTGGACTAAGGGTGCTGGGCAGGTAGGCCTAGATCTGGACTAAGGGTGCTAACACACATGACACTGCTCTCACAGACACCAGATGATGTACTAATGATGTTACACAATCCTAAAGTGTCCTCGCTAACAACGTTATTCTTGAGTAGTAGCTTTGGTAATAGTGTTATTGTTTTAGTGGCTTTCATTGACAGTGTTTGGTTGTGTAGTCTTTGGTAATAGTGTTATTGTTGCATACTCTTTTGTAATGCTGTTACTGTTGCCTGGTGTGTTTGGTAATGGTGTTACTCATGTAGAGTGCCTTGTCCAGTGTAAGAGTAGGTTTTTTGTGTCCTGAATGTGTAGAGTGTGCGTGTGTGTGTGTCTGTGTCTGTGTGTGTCTGTGTCTGTGTACAAGAGAGGGAGAGAGGGTATCTGTGTCCTGGATGACTGCTAGCATGTGTGTGTTGTGTGTGTGTGTGTGTGTGTGTGTGTGTGTGTGTGTGTGTGTGTGTGTGTGTGTGTGTGTGTGTGTGTGTGTGT
>CM050211.1:29136149-29138649 GCA_027475355.1 Coilia nasus
AAATACTGCTCCAACTCTGCCTGCACACACACACACACACACACACACACACGCACATCACAATACACACACCACACTACAGGAGGAAGTTCTGCTCTTTGTTCTCTGTTCCATTGCTCTGTTCTGTGTTCCATTGCTCTGTTTTGCGTTCCATTGCTCTTGTCTGTGTTCCATTACTCTGGTCTGTCTTTGTTCTGTCTGGATTCTATGGATTCTATGGACATTTACTGAATGTTTTGACTGTTCTGCCAGTGTTGTATAGATGTTCTGTCAGTGTTGTATAGATGTTCTATCAGGAGGGATCAGGCTCTTTGTGGTCTTCATACTCCTTGTGGTTCTACCCAGCTAATATCTCCATAGAATTCCCATACCACTCACACCCACACACACACACACACACACACACACACTGAAGAAATTTCACTATTTGTGGTTCTTCCCTGCTACTCTCAGTCTCAGGGCCATGTAAGTTTGTAAACGGATAAAAGTATGTGTAGTATACTGTATGCATGTGTATGTGTAGGTACTGTATGTGTGCCTGCGTGTGTGTGTGTGTGTGTGTGTGAGAACTTGCATGTGTATGTGTGTGAGAACTTGTGTGTGTGTGGTTGGCAGTGATAGAGGGGTAGTGTGTGTGGGTGTGAGTGTGTGTGTGTGTGTGTGGTTGGGCTTGATAGAGGGGTAGTGTGCTCGTGATGAGGGTGAGACGCTTGTCATTAGCCCCATCTGTGGCCTCCCAGCCAGAGACGAGTGACACCAGGACACACACACACACACACACATGCACACACATGCTCTCTCTGTCTCTCTCTCTCTCTATCTCTCTCTCTCCCCTTTTCTCTATCTCCTTCTCTCCTTCCTCCCTCCCTTTTTCTCTCGCTCTCGCTCTCTCTCTTTCTCTCTCTTTCTCCCGCTCTCTCTTTCTCTGTCTCTCTCTCCCTCCTCCCTCCCTCTTTATCTCCCTCTCTCTCTCTCTCCCTCCTCCCTCCCTCTTTCTCTCTCTCTCTATACTTGTATGCTCTCATGTTCCTGATGACCTCACAGACACTATTGGATTAATACACCTTAATTCTGATTGGTTAATTCAGACAACATCCTCAAGATAACATCCTGCTGTAGATCTCCTTATCTTCTTCTTTCTCTCTTTTTCTCTCCATCTCTCAATCTTGTTTTCTCCATCTCTCTCTCCCTCCCTCCCTCCCTTCTCACTCTCTCTCTCTCTCTCTCTCTCTCTCTCTCTCTCTCTCTCTCTCTCTCTCTCTCTCCCTCTCTCTGCTGTGCTAATGAGTAGCTTGTGCCTGCTTAAGTGTGGTGCAGTATAGATCTGGGGGGTACTCCAGTAAGAGCCTGATAACAGGATGCATGTGATTGACTAGTGTGACAGCAGTATGATACACACATGACACACACACACACACACACACACACATACACACACGTGCACACACGCACACACACAAACATTCTAACATAAGGCGCTCTTTCTTAATCTTTCACATCTCATACACACATACACACATACACACACACACACACACAATTTAACATGAGACTCTCTCTCTTGCTGTAGCACAAACACACACACACACATACACATACACACACACACGCAATCATTTCACCCTGAGCAAAGGAAAGTATCTATCTTAGGAGAGGCTGGTTGACAGTTTAATATCTCTCCCTCTCATACACACACACACACACACACACACTGCCACCCACACACTGGAGAGGAACCGCTGTGTGTTTTATGGAGAGAAACATCTCACACCGGACATGTTTTCAGAGTACACACACACACACACACACATACTCACAGCGGACATGTTTCCAGAGCCTTCTCCAGAAAATCCCTCTCGTCCGGACCGAAGCATCGCTCCCCGAAGTCTCGTGTACGCCACAGCAGCCTGAAGATCTGAACACACACACTCATGGCCTCTCTCTCTCACACACATGGGTATATACACACACACACACACTCATGGCCTCTCTCTCTCACACACATGGGTATATACATACACACACACACTCATGGCCTCTCTCTCTCACACACATAGGTATATATATATATACACACACACACACTCATGGCCTCTCTCTTTTTCACACACACATATAGACTCATGGCCTTGCTCACACACACACACACACACACACACACACGCACACACACACACACACACACACACACACACTGTTGCAGACAACAGATGCTGGTTGTTCAGAGGGCAGTTGGCTAGGGTCCATTGAATCCTAGCCAGGTTTAGGACAGGGCCAAGGTACTTTTCTATGCAGCCAAGGCAGGCAGACTTTCTTTTCAATTTGACTTTTGTTTGATTTGTTTGACTTGAATGAGAATTGTTTGATTTAGACACTACTCCTTAGTCTTGTGTGACTGTCTATTTGTGTGTTTAACATTTGCATCAACCACGAAGCAAACGAAATGAAGAATGTTCCTACACATTAGCTTGTTAACTCATTTGACCTCACCTAAGATTAG
>CM050211.1:29156149-29166149 GCA_027475355.1 Coilia nasus
ACTGCATATTTTGTCAAAACTGAGTTAAGCCTGGAAATTCCTTTGTCTTGTGACTAAAACTCTTGCTTGTTCCTATTAAAAAAAGTACATTAAAGCATCACCAATATCATACATACAGCATGTTTGACTGGCCATTATGACAACTTTGAAGGTATTTTTCTTCGTTTCAATGTTCATGTAGTTACTTCACTTTGGCCTTTGTTGGGCAGTATGGGAATTGCCATTAATTTGTGATACTGTAAGCTTAACTCCTGCAGTAATTATCTTAATTAAGATAAGATAGTAAGATAAGATAGTTAATTAAGATAATTAAGCATAACACCAGCAGATGAGCATACAAGTGTTGCCAGTAGGTGAACTTTGAAGGCATTTTTCTCAGTTTAAGTGTTGACATAGTTACTGCATTTTGCCTTTGTAGGGCAGTGCTGGCAACACCTGTAGGCACCTGTGCTCGTGCCACGCTAAGATAATTACCGGTGCTGCAGGTGTGAAGCCTACACTAGCACCAGTTTTTCTATGTAGGGCAGTACATGTGTTGGCAGTAGGCGCTCAGAACTCCTTCATCTCTCTCCAGCCTCAGAGGAGAAGCCAGGAAAGAGAGCCACGTAAACAAACAGGCACCTCACTGACAGCTCACAACATTTCACAATCCAGCTGCAAAACATTGCTCAGCACCTGCTGCTTTAAAAAAAACATGCTTACATTGCATATATGCACACTCGCACACAAACACAGAAATGCCATTTTGTATTTTTTGTCTTGTTTTAGTCTTACGAAGGCAACTTGCTTGCATACATCTTCTGAATACAGCTATGACTGTTACAGGCATACACTCATTGGCCCACACACATACATACACACACTTGCTTGCATCCACTTCACATACACAGACATGCTCATATGCACACACACACACACACACATTCTCTCTCTCACGCGCACACACACACACACACACACACACACACAGACCCAGTGTCAGATATGGACTCCAGACGTGAAGCAGCAGGGGTTTCTGTGGGAAGTGAAGCATTCCATATTTCCACTTGATTATGTAACACACAGAAACTCTCGCAGAAGAAAGCACACCGACACACACACACACACACACACATATTTATATATATACAAACACACACACACACACACACACAGCATCAGCAGTGGGCCGGAAGGCTCCGGAAAGACGCTCTGCAGTAAACTTGTTCCAACGCAATTTCTGAATTTTGTTTTACGGTTCCCACGAGCAGTGAGGAGACAGCGAGGAGGCTGTTGATTCATTTTCCCTCAACTAGACCAGCAGGTTTGAGACTGCTGAATAGCTTCCAAAGAGACAGAAACAGAGACAAACGAGAGACAGAGAGAGAGACAGACAGAAAGACAGACAGAGAGAGAGAGACAGAGACAGGGAGAGAGAGAGAGAGGCAAAAAGACAGACAGACAGACAGACAGAGACAGGGAGAGAGAAAGAGACAGAGACAAAAAGAGAGAGACAGAAAGACAGACAGGGAGACAGAGACGGGGAGAGAGAGAGAGAGAGAGAGAGAGAGAGCCAGAGAGACACTGACAGACAGAAAGACAGACAGAGAGAGAGAGACAGAGACAGGGAGAGAGAGAGACAGACAGAAAGACAGACAGACAGACAGACAGAGACAGGGAGAGAGAAAGAGAGAGAGAGAGAGCCAGAGAGACACTGACAGAAAGACAGACAGAGAGAGAGAGGGACAGAGAGGGAGGAAGAGGTAGAGGGAGTGATAGAGAGGGGGGCGTCCAGCCATCATGGTTTAATTTGCAAACGAAAGCAGAAAACAAGAGTCATGTTTTGACCAAATGTTTGTGCTGGTGTTGCTCTGCCTTTAATGAGCCTGGCATGCTTAACATGCTGCAGGCACATGCACACACACACACACACACACACACACACACACACACACACACACACACACACATACAGATATACTGCATATATGCATACAGGCATATACACATACACGCGCACACACACACATGCCTAAACACACACACACACATGCATAAATACACTCGCACACGCATAAACACACACACACACACATGCATAAACACACACACACATGTATTGTGGGGGGTCTGGAGGTGTTGCTCATATGGGGAGCACCTGCCACACTAAAGTGCAGTTACATGCATGCTGCTCACCTACACACACACACACACACACACACACACACACACACACACACACACACACACACACACACAGACTTACACACACACACACACACAGCTAAAGAATAGCTACATGCATGCTGCTCCTGAGTCTACTCATGCTCTCTTTCCTCCTGGAACATGCCTGTCGTTCTTTTTTTCTGTCTTTCTTTCTCTCTGTCTGTCTTTCTTTCTTTCTGTCCTTCTTTCTTTTTCTCTTTCCTTCTTTCTTTCCCTCTTTCTTCATTTCTTTGTTTTTTCACTCTTTCTTTGTTTCTGTCTTTCTGTCTTTCTCTCTTTTCTCTCTATACTTCTTTTCTTTTTCCTCTCACTCCATCCATCTGAAACTTCCTCTCTTCCTAATGCATTCCCTTTTTCTTTCTTTCTCCTTTGTTCATTCTTTCCCTTCATCTGCTGGTCCCTCAAGTATCTGAACTTGTGTATGGGCATTCGTGTGTGTGTGTGTGTGTGTGTGTGTGTGTGTGTGTGTGTGTGTGTGTGTGTGTGTGTGTGTGTGTGTGTGAGATGCTTTTGTCTTCTCCATGCTCTTCCTCCTGCTGTCTGGATGCACATGAAAGAACCTACCAACTCAACTTTCACATGTGGGCCCAGGCAGAAGGCCGTCCATTTACAATGCTCTAACACACACACACACACACACACACACACACACACACACACACACACACACACACACACACAAACATGAGCACATTCAGTATTGCTGCCTAAAAACATCACACACACACACACACACACACAAACGTGAGCATGTGCGGTACTGCTGCCCAAAAAACATCACACACACACACACACACACAAACAAGCAGACATATACACACAGACAGAAACAGGCACACACAAGGTCACAGAAAGAATCTAAGTAATAATCTGTTCTTTTATTCTTGGTCATCCTCAGCCCTCTGTCTTTCATGTTTTTGTCATTAACCGTCTCTCCTTTTGTCCTCTGCCCACTCTCTCTCTCTCTCTCTCTCTCTCTCTCTCCCTCTCTCTCTCTCTGCCTCTCTCTCTCTCCTTTACTTTTGCTTTGTCCGTCTGTCTGTGTGGCAGTCCCCTAACCCAAATATTTTAGTCATTTGACTGTGTGTGTGTGTGTCTGCGTGTCTGTGTGTCTGTCTGTCTGTGTGTCTGTCTATCTGTGCATCCATAACCCTGATGTTTCAGTGATTTGACTGTGTGAATTGCCTCGTTGCCCTTTCACATGTCAGACACACTCACACTCACATTTCTGCTTCTGCATCTCCTTAAGCATGGCTTAACCCAGACGGGGTGAGGCAGGCTAGTATGTGTGTGTGTGTTTGTGTGTGTGTGTGTGTGTGTGTGTGCGTGTGTGTGTGTGTGCGTGTGTGTGCTTGTGTGGTATGTATGCACATGTATGTGTACATTTGTATACATGTCTTCGGGCAGCCAGAGACACTTGCTGGGTGAAAGTGTAGTAAACAGAATGGAGCTAAAACCCAATAAATCAATATAGCCTCATAAATCTTGTATGGACAACCTGCACTATCTTACTCAGAAGGCTGACAAGGTGGTATCGCCCAAGTACATTTTATTTACTACGCACCAGTTAGGAGCCTGCTACCCAACTCTTACTGTGTGGTACATTCTACATGATCACTAAGCTAATAGTAGGCCGTAATTCTGATGTTGTGATATAGGCTACTGCTTTTTGCATACTGCATAGTAGGCTAGTATGAGTATTAGGATGTGACCTACCTTAAAGTAAGTCAGTATGAGTATGGAAATGTAACCTACTATACAGTAAGCTAGTATTAGTATGTGGATGTAGCCTACTATATAGGATGGTAGTATAAGTATGCAGATGTAGCCTACTATGTAGGATGGTAGTATAAGTATGCAGATGTGGCCTACTATATAGGAAGGTAGTATAAGTATGCAGATGTAGCCTACTATATAGGAAGGTAGTATAAGTATGCAGATGTAGCCTACTATGTAGGACGGTAGTATAAGTATGCAGATGTAGCCTACTATGTAAGATGGTAGTATAAGTATGCAGATGTAGCCTACTATGTAGGATGGTAGTATAAGTATGCAGATGTAGCCTACTATGTAGGATGGTAGTATAAGTATGCAGATGTAGCCTACTATGTAGGACGGTAGTATAAGTATGCAGATGTAGCCTACTATATAGGAAGGTAGTATAAGTATGCAGATGTGGCCTACTATGTAGGACGGTAGTATAAGTATGCAGATGTAGCCTACTATGTAGGACGGTAGTATAAGTATGCAGATGTGGCCTACTATTTAGGACGGTAGTATAAGTATGCAGATGTAGCCTACTATGTAGGACGGTAGTATAAGTATGCAGATGTAGCCTACTATATAGGAAGGTAGTATAAGTATGCAGATGTGGCCTACTATACGGTGGCTACATATATAGTAGTCTGCGAGACAATCTATTTTTAATTCATTTGTCTTCATGCCCTGCTGGCACTTTTATGTTATGTCTTTTGGAACTACGACACGACAGAATAACTTTAATATAGAAACCTTTCATTTACATTTACATTGACTCCTACATAGTCTACACCCTGGTGGATATTATGTTTGACTTACAAGGACAGAAGGTTCCTATTTTTGTTTTGTAATTAGTTGTAGTTTGATCGAACGTGTGTCTGGAAATCCTCTCGCCTGGCTCGCGTGGCAGACTGAGACAACTGGTAAGAAACAAGTAGTGATGTGTAGCGTGTGTCTTTGTGTGATGCGGGAGATGAAGGGAGACAGGAGTTAAAAGAGAGAGAGGAATTAGAAAGGAAGAGTAGGAGAGTGCTGTGAGAAAGAAAAAGGAAAGGGTGGAGGAGAAGAAAGGATGGAGGAGTAGAAAGTGAGAGAGGAATGGAAAAGGGAAAGGGGGAGTGAGAAAGAAGGATGAAGGGATAATGAATGAATAATAAATGAAAGACAGAGAGGGAAAAAGGGGATGAGAAAAAAGGAAAGAGAGGGGGAGGAAGGAGGTGAAGGGATGCAGGAGTGGAAAAAGAGAAAGAGAGTGAAAGAGAGAGGGAAAGAGAAAGAGAGGGTGAAAGAGAAAGGAAAAAGGAGAGAGGGGGGTCTGACAGCCCGGGTCACCCCTCAGCTGCTCTCTAAGCGTCTGGTGGCCATAACCGCAGTGGGGAGCCATTTAGCTCGTTAAGCTCGTTAAGCCCGCCGATGAAACGAGCAGCTAAATTGCCCTGCTGAGGCAGCATCCCACACAGGCAACGTTCTCACACACACACCCACAGACACACACACACACACATACACACACACATATGCAGTCCAAATGGTTTTTGTCTGGTGCATAGTGGGGTAGTGGTTGAGAAACGTCTAGGCACCAGGCGCTGGTGTGTTTGTGTGTGTGTGTGTGTGTGTGTGTGTGTGTGTGTGTGTGTGTGTGTGTGTGTGTGTGTGTGTGTGTGAAGGCAGTGTAAGAACAGTGGATGGGGCACACAGTAGTCTAAAGCATTCTTTAGGGCAGTGGACTGTGTCCCCCCCATCCATCTGTCTCTCTGTTTGTCTGTCTGTCTGTCTATCACCAGCCATTGGGCTTGTTTGGAATGACTGGCTGGCGCAAAGCAATGCGTTCTGGGCTTGAAATAGTGACGTTTTTCGACAATCTCGTCCGAACGTCAGCGTACCACGTGTGGGCACGGTGTGGTGTGGTGACATTCGGACGAGATTGTACAAACACGTCACTATTTCAAGTCCAGAATGCATTGCTTTAGGCCAGCCAATTGTCAGCCCGTTATTTCAGACATGCCCATCTTCTCCTCCAAAATCCCACTCCCACTTCTGTGCTATATTGAGTCTGTTTATAACTATACTGCTGTATAACCCCACTCCTATGGTATATTGAGTCTGTTTATAAGTATACTGCTGTATAACCCCACTCCTATGGTATATTGAGTCTGTTTATAAGTATACTGCTGTATAACCCCACTCCTATGGTATATGGGGCTTTATAAGTATACTGCTATATAACCCCACTGCTATGGTATATGGGGCTTTATAAGTATAGTGCTGTATAACCCACTCCTATGGTATATTGAGTCTGTTTATAAGTATACTGCTGTATAACCCCACTCCTATGGTATATGGGGCTGTTTATAACTATAGTGCTGTATAACCCCACTCCTATGGTATATGGGGCTTTTTAGATACTGCCGTCTTTCTACACATTGCATCAGCAGCTTGTGATCTGTGCAGCTGAAGATCTTAGCGCCTTGCAGTGTGTGTTCATGTGTGTGTTCATGTGTGTGTGTGTGTGTGTGTGTGTGTGTGTGTGTGTGTGTGTGTGTGTTTGTGTGTATATGTGTTTGTGTGTGTGGGGGGGGATGTTTGTAAATGTGTGTGTGGGTGGGTGTTTGTGAATGTGTGCGCATGTGTGTGTGCTTGCTTGTGTGTGTGTGTGTGTGTGTGTTCTCGTTTCGTGTGTTTGTGTGTGTGTGTGTGTGTGTGTGTGTGTAATGTCCATGGTCTGCTGTTACATGTGATATGTTTCCAGCATAATCGCGTGCCTTCCTGATTTCCACTGTCCATATCATGTGACTCTCTCTGCTCACACACACAACACACCCCCAACCCTTAGGCTAGCTCGCCTATGGACAAGTGTGTGTGTGTATGTGTTTGTTTGTTTGTGTGTGTGTGTGTGTGTGTGTGTGTGTGTGTGTGTGTGTGTGTGTGTGTGTGTGTGTGTGTTTGTGTATATATGTGTGTGTGTGTGTGTGTGTGTGTGTGTGTGTCTGTGTGTGTGTGTGTGTGTGTGTGTGTGTGTGTGTGTGATTATCTCCACCACCCCTGCCTGTGGTTGTAGCGTCTGCTGCTGCTGAGTGCTCCGAATGACCTATTTTACCCATCATGCCTTTTGCTGCTCATGCTGCACAACAGACAGAAGGCCCCACACCCCCTCTTCTGTATGAGTTTGTGTGTGGGTTTGTGTGGGTGTGGGTGTGTGTGGGTGTGTGTGTGTGGGTGGGTGGGTGTGTGTGTGTCTGCGTGATGATGACGATGATGATGATGATGATGATGATGATGATGATGATGATGAGGATGATGCTAGAGCAACGTGAGAGGGGGGTGTGGCATTCAGCCAGGACTATACGCCAGGACTGTACGCCCGCAGCACTTTTGGATCATCAGCTTTTGTTACACTACCGCCATCTAGTGGCAGTTTGCTTACTGCATTGATTTACTTTGCTGCAAGACTCCCAACTGCAATATACAGGTTTCCATCTAACACCTAAATATTCATTTTGACCATTTCAGTCAGACATTCTGGCTGGCATAATCCACCCAGTGCTTTTACAGATGCAGCCACTTATGCACATTTTGTTTTGCCAAATTGCCATCAACGAACCGAATTGGTGTGAATGAGTTGAATGGATACCCATCTACAGAAGTGAACAGAACTGCATCAGTAAAGCAATATGTATAATCATATGTACTACTGAGGTGGGAGATGGATGTGAGCATGTATGTATGTATGTACGTAGGAAATTTAATGTCGATTTTTTTTTGTTCTCAGATTTTGTTTGATCAAGCCCAGAGGTCCATTAAACAGCAGCTCCAAAGTTTCATCAAAGAGTGAGTACATGTGCCAGACCTCTGACCCACTTCTCTATCATCATCATCCTCTTCTGCTTCATCATCCTCTTCTTCTTCTTCTTCTTCTTCTTCTTCTTCTTCTTTTTCTTCTTTTTTCCCTCCTTCTTTTTCTTCTTCTGATGGTTGCTGGATTTTTCTTCTTTCATCTTTTCCTCTTCCTCCTCTACCTCTACTCCTCTTTTGCTTGTTCTCTGCTCCTTCCCCTCATCCCCCTTTCTCATCCCTCTATCATTCTTCTCTCTCATCCCTTTATTGTCCTCTCTCCTCCTTCCTCTCATCCCCCTCTCCTCCTTCCTCTCATCCCCTTCTCCTCTTTCCTCTCATCCCCCTCTCCTCCTTCCTCTCATCCCCTTCTCCTCTTTCCTCTTATCACCCTCTCTTCCTTCTTCTGATGCCCTTCTCCTCTTTCCTCTTATCACCCTCTCTTCCTTCTTCTGATGCCCCTATCTTAGCCTTCCTCTCATGCCCCTTTCCTCTTTCCTCTCATTCCCCTCTCTCATCCCCCTCTCACACCCTTCCTCTCATCCCCATCTCTCACCCTTCCTGTTATACCTCTATCTCACCCTTCCTCTCATCCTCCTTTCTCATCCTTCCTTCCCCCTCTCTCATTCCTGTATCATCCTCTCCCATCCTTCCTCTCATACTCCCTCTGTCATTCCTTTATCATCCTTTCATTCTTCCTTGTCGCCCTCCTCTCTCATCCTCCTCTCTCATCCTTCTCTCTCCCTCTCTCTCTCTCTCCATCAGTGACGTGCGTAAGTTCAAGGAGACGAGGAGGCAGTTTGAGCGCGTGCGTGAGGACATGGAGCTGGCGCAGGTGCGGAACGCTCAGGCTCCGCGCACCAAACCCCACGAGCTGGAGGAGGCCGCCACTGCCCTCACCCTCTCCAGGAAGTGCTTCAGACACCTCGCCCTCGACTACGTCCTACAGGTACACACACACACACACACACACACCATACTCCCTCGAGTCTGCCAGGTTTATAGGCAAACACACACACACACACACACACACACCTCGGTCACTATGCTGCCACCGCCCTCACATTCTCCAGGAAGTGCTTCCGACACCTCGCCCTCAACTATGTATTACAGGTACACACCCACACATACACACACACACACACACACACACACACACACACCTCACTCACTATGCCGCCACTGCCCTCACCCTCTCTAGGAAGTGCTTCCGAGTCTAGGAAGGACTTCCTTGTCCTCGATACACACACACACACACACACACACCACATATACCTCGCCCTCAACTATGTCCTACAGGTACACACACACACACACAAAATAATAATAGCAATGGAGACGTTCACTTCCTTACAGGCTATCCTATCTTTAATATAAACATCAAACTACTCGACATGCCCTGACATGTCATAACAATTGGCCTTTCTTTTCATTCTCCAACTATGTTAATTCTCCAACTATGTTAAAATTGCATGTCCATCAGCCCGATTTTCACAATTTCTCAGGGGAGAAATCCCTGAAGACCCACATAAAAGGGACTCTAACTGCTGGGCTACAGTATAGCCTTGAATGTTTTAAATAGTTAGTGACGCCCCTGGACTGTATTATCTGTGTACCTTTGTTATTAAACACATGGGCATAAATATGTGTGTGTGTCTGTATGCAGTGTGTTTTTTACATGACATCCATGTTGTCATCCATGTGAGCTTCCATGTGTTTTAACCCCACATCTTACTGCTGTACTCTGTATCGTTTCGAGGTACTGTGCGTGCGTTTGTGTGTGTGTGTGTGTGTGTGTGTGTGTGTGTGTTAACCCTTCTGTACTGGGTGCCTGTGGGTGCTGTGTGGCTGATGGATTGGACATGAATGCTGCTTCTCTGTCTGCATAAAGCAGCATGGCTGCTGGCCATCATTAACACTGTTATTCTAACACACACACACACACACACACACACACATCACACACACATCATTAACACTGTTACTCTAACATACCATGCACACATGACCTCTTTTATGTGGCAGCACATGTGGTTGCTGTGTGTGTGTGCATGCGTGTGTGCATGCGTGTGTGTGTGCGTGTGTGTATGTGTGTGTGTGTGAGCTCACATTCATGTTTGCTTGTGTGTCTGTATGTATATGTGTGTTTGTGTGTACTGTATGTGTGTGTGTGCGTCTGCATGTGCAATAATGTGTGTGTGTGTGT